>VZRR01010931.1:95259-215083 GCA_013398015.1 Oreocharis arfaki | reverse complement strand
AGCCGCCGCCGCTCGCTGGCTGCCGGCGGCTGGCGGTGCCCCTGGCTGGCACTCAGTCCCCCCCTCCCGGCCACATCCAGCCCTCCCCGGCCTCATCCAGCCCCTTCCCGGGCACAGCCGGTGCCCCCCGACCGCCTCCCGCACTCGCTGAAGGACTTTGGGATCAGCCCTTTGCGGTGTTTTAGCGCACCAAGAGTTGAAAAATGCCACGCTCGGGCTCTTAGCAGAGCCGAAGTTCAAAGAGCGCGGGGAGGGGGGCACTCGGTGTGGCTACAACTCCTGCGGATCAGCCGGGAGCGATTCCCGGGGCGCGGGAGCGTGCGGCGGGCAGGGATGCTCCCCGCGGAGCCCGGTGTTGCTGCGCTCGCAGCCTGCGTGCCACGCTCGGAGGCGGCGAGGAAAACGCTCTTTCACTCGTATTTCGCTCAGGCTCTGGATGGGGAAGAAAAGGTTCATTGCTCGAGAAGGCGTTTGCGCGGAGTTGTGCTCGGGAATAATTCGCGTTAGGATCTCTGAGGTGCTCGCTGTGTGCGCAGACGTGCGGGGCCGATGCTCGCAGACTCCTTCAATGAACCGGCAGCGCCGATCCCGGGCAGTGCGGGGGGAAAACTCCACGCAGAAACCTCTTCCTAGGCCCAACTTTATTCCGGGTGATTTATGCCCAAACTCCGGTTTAGCTGCGGCTCGGGCCGGGGCTCTGCGTAAGGTGAGAGATGCTGCAAGTGCCGCTCGGCTCTCGCCATCCATCGGGCTGGATTTTCGCGCTCGGTAGGATTGAGACCGCGATCAATCGAGGTCTGTGGCCCCGGGGGAGTTAACTGGACCCCGCTGGAGCTGGCCGTGTCCCCACACGCGTGTCCTTCGCGGGGAGGTGCTGCTGCCCAGAGGATCCAGCGCCGTGCCCGCCTCCCCGGGGACCCGCCGCTAGCGAGGGATGCTGAGGGACGGCTCAGCCCGCTCTGCCACCGCATCCCGGCCGCTCTGACGGGGCTCCGGCAGCTCCCGCAGCACGGGAGATCCTCCCCAGCAGGAGCCAGCCCTTTGTCTCGGCGAGGCAAGGCAGTCTTTCCTCCGGGCAGCGGCTCGGCAGCCGCATCCCGGCTGGATGTGAGCGCTGCAGGCAGCCGGGAGCAGAGCCCTCCCCGCTTCCCTGGGCAGCGAGTCGCGAGTCTACGGCCTCGGAGAGAGCCGGGAGCATCCCCCAGGAGTCTGAGGCTCTGCTGAGGAGCTGACAGCAGCCGGCGGCTGCCTCTGCCGCCAGCTCCTGGGTGCTCAGACGTGTGTGCTCGCAGGTAGGAGGGGGATGTGGCCGTGCCGGGGCTTCCCTGCCGTGCTTTGCTTTAGTCTTGTTTCACAGAGAGGGGGAAACGCTCTGCAGTGAGGCTCCCACCGCGCCAAGGCGTGTTTAAAGTGTCTCGATGCAAACCCTATTCGGTATTTGTGTGTCTGAAGCGGTGGGTTCGAAGGGAACCATCTGCGTGGAGAAATCGATGGTGAGAGGCAGAACCTTCCCCTCTCGGTTTCCATTTCAGGGCTGGGCCTGATGGGCAAGAGACAGAAGTTGGGAAAGTTGCTGTGCGGCTCTGTGTGGTTCGCAGGTGGTGCTTTCCCCTGCACCTGGCAGGAATTAATACCCTGGGATGAGACACCTGGAATTTTGGGGCAGAGGGAGCTGCTGACAGGCTGCTCCGAGCAGAGAGTGGCAGCCCAGGGAGGAGAATGCTCTCTTTATTCTTCCTTCTTCCGTTTCTCTTAAACCCTTTGTGGGGTGGGCACAGGCTGCCTGAGGAAGGTGAACCCCGAAATGAATGGCTTTACCCCAAAAATCTCGGGATAGAGACATGAACATCTCCCTGTAAAGATTGCTTCTAAGTGGGTGCTTTGGAGCAGCTGCCTGCACCTCTGAGAGGCACAGAGATGCTGCTGCTGCTGCTGCAAGTTTCTTGCTGGAGGTTTCTATTGCAAGCTGTGCGAGGAAAATTGGCCAAGGAGTCCTGCGGGCTGGCAAAGGTCTGGGTACCTCGATGCCAAGGAGCACTCAGCAATCTGGGGGTGAGTGGGGAAGGATTTGAGGGACCTAGGCTTCCGAGAGCTCATCAAAGGAGCAGCCAGGCAAGGCAGGGGCAGCGCTGCCTCCAAACTATCCCAAAAGCTTCAGTGTGCCAGGAAATCTCATCTCCTCTCTGTGTGTGTGTGTGTGCTCGCATTGATGTCTCTGCTTGACGAGTGAATTTCAAACTCACCCAGGAGCTGGGAGGATCCTGAGAGGGAAATTCTGGGGGGGAAATTACCGGGCTGTGGTGTGGGATCTCTGTGTTCTGCCACAAGAGGCACGAGGGATCAGATCCCTCTTCCTCCTGGAGGAACCTGCTGTTTTTCCGTGCAAGATGGGGCCAGAGGAAGGGCTTGGCTGGAGGAGAAGCTGCGTGTTTCCACTGGGTGATGTTCGAGTGGGTGGAAGGGAAGGGCTTTGGAGTCAGCAGAGGAAGGAGGAAGAGCAGGGGAGAGGAGCAAGGGCTGAAACGAGAGATGGAAGAGCAGGTACATCCGTAGGGTCAGACATGGCTGGGCCAGACAGGCAGTGGAGAATGCTCTCCTCCAAGAAACTGCATTTTTTTTGAAGGTGATTTAAGCTTTATTCTGGTTTTGCTCAGCACTAAGCACGTGCAGACAGTCGATGTCTTGCCCTTTTGAAAGGCTTGTTGATGTTCCTGAGGTGTGGATATTGATTTTCACGGACTTTGGGGAGAGATCTTCGTAAGCAGCACTTGTTGGGGTCAGATTTTATTTATTTTTCACGCTTCTAGGCAGGCAGAAGGCAAGACAAAAGTTTTGCAAGCCTCCTCAGAAGTGTTTTCTGTTCTGGGGCAAGAGGTTTCTAAGGCAGCTCATAAAAGCCGAGGGATCTGTGAAAACAAGGCACCTCTTGCTGTGTGCGAACAGGAGGAGCAGTGAAATCATGGCTGAGCAGGATGAGAACAGCTTAGAGGGTGTTGCTTAGACCTGAGGGAGGAACCAGGGGGGTATCAGCAGCTCCACGAGGAAAGATTTGTGCAGGGATGGAAAACTTTGTCCACAGAGGAGGCTGTGGGATTGCTGGAGGCTGCCAGCTCCACTTTGTCCCCTCAGGGCAGCCACGGACGCAGTCCTGGGTTCCCTGAGAGGGAAAACGGGGGGCTGGGAGAGATAAAACAAGGTATAAAACCTGCGGGGAGGTAATGGAGCCGTTTTAATCATCCCCATCTTGCCTTTATTTATGGGATGGAGCTTGCCAGGACAGACTGTGCAGGTAACACACAGCGATGTTTGTGCTTGTCCTGGTGCCTCCAGAAGGTTCGGTTTGCTCATGGATGTGGGACTTGGTTGTGTGGAAGGAGGAGGAAAACGCAGTGAGGAGCAGATTGCAGAGCCCTGGAATGGTTTGGGTTGGAAAGGAACTTAAAACTCATCGCATTCCATGGGCAGGGACACCTTGCAGAGGATAAAGCAGGATCGTTTCCCTGCCGGTCACAGGGAGTGGTTGCTGGGCAGGACGGAGCTGGCAGTGCCTGGCTGTGGTCAATTAGCGGTGATTGGACCGTTCAAAGAGGGAGCAATGGACCCAAGGTGCTGTAAATCAGTAGATCTGAGGTAAATCAGGTGTAAAATAGCAGCAGGTGCAAACATGAAGGGGTGGATTCCTCCTCCTCCTCTTCCTCCTCCTCCCTGGCCATTTCCAAGGCAGGAAGCCCAGTGGGCAGAGGGACCTGATGGATGCAGCAGGAATTTCCTCCACGCTCTGCCTGTCCAGAAACCAAACCTGAGGAAGAGCTGGGATATCAGGTGGGTGAGTTTTGTCTTCTGTGCCTGCTGGGAGGGCCTAATTATTCCTCAAATACTTGGATGGTCTGTCCCTGGGGGTCAGATCACCACAGTTTACGTGCAGAGGATGGTGTGCCCAGTAGGGAAGCCGACCTTCCCGAGGCTGAGGAAATAAGAGCTCAGCATCTTCCAATGGGCCTAATTTATTTGGATATTTCATTAAATCCACCCAAAAAGAGACTATTTTTGGAAATAAATACGTGGGCAATAAATAGCTGTGGGATAAGGGGCAGAGTTCAGAGCTGGCTTTCCTAGTTAAGCTGCAGAAAATAGAAGTGTAATGGCCGAGTGCTGATGAGAGCGAAGATATGTGATTATGTGAGGGCTCCTCACACTGAGACTGGGCTTATTTGTTATCTTTAATGATTTGGAGGTGGAAATGGATCAGAGCTGGGTTAGGGAGAGTGAATATGCTCACAGAGAGGGGTTGCTGTTGCAGGAATTGGGAGCGTGCGGGGCGTGCGGCGTTCGGCCACTGCAGCAGCAGTTGGTGTAACTCAGATCTGAGCATGTGAAAAAAAAGGAAAATCTGATTGAATTCTTCCCTAAGAACAGACCCTGGGTGATTCTGTGGGCTTCTAGCAGGAGAACATGCACGGGCACGGAGAGTTGGTGTGGTTTGTGTAGAGCTGAGGAGGTCCTGGGGCTGTGTGGACGAGCTGCAGGTGCTGGGGAGCCCCGGGAGATGCTCTGCTGGGGCAAACAGTGCTCTCTCCGTCTCTGTGTGCTTCAGAGGGGGCTCTGCAGTGGTGTCTGCTCTCCCCAAAGCCTAACAGGTCAGGGGTTTGCTGCTGCTGGAGCAGGGGCTGTGTGTGTCTGGACTGTGCCGGCATCCTGCTGGATTTGCTGCCTTGGAATCAATCGAGGGGAACTTTGCTGAGTCCTGACCTCCTAGTGGGGCCATCCCCTGGATTTTCCAAGGGGACAGATGATGGATCAGGGATGGAGGAGCTGAGATAAGTTGTCCATCTCCAGGGGTGATTTCCCCTGCAGATCCGCAGTGCCTCCAACCCTTGGGGCTGCTCCGTGTTGGAAGCTCAGCCTTCGCAGAGTCCGTGGTCTCTCGGTGCTGGGAGGGGGATTGGAGAGCCCAGGGGGTTCTGTGCTGCTGGACTGAGCCTCCCTGAGCCAGCTCTCACCCAGGTAACAGCATTTATTCCCTGCACCCTTCATAGGGGAGCAGCTCTGTAAGGCAATACCCACCCAGTGCCTCACCTGCTGAGCCATCCAGCACCGGGGGATTTTCATTTCTGCTGAGATCTCCTGACTTCAAAGTCTGCAGAATTTATTTGCATCCTTCATGAGGGAGACAGCCAGGCACAGGGTTGTTGTTTTATTTATTTTTTTTCTGCTTGTTCCTCCCCCCACCCCTTCCTTCCCCACTGGCTTTTGAGGTTTGTTTATTTGGTGAGCTCAGCAGCAGCACAACGATGTGGAAATAAAGCAGAGGAGCTTCCTCTTGGCCTCCCTGCATATGCACAAATGGGAGACATAGATCATGCTGGCAATCCCCAGCCAGGCTCCAGTTAATGGAAATTCTCCTGTGACCTTACAAACCCCTCTTTGCCAGGGTTTATAGTGAGTCTGCAAAAACCCGTTCCGGGCACAAACAAGTCATCCGAGGTCTCCGACCCTGTGAGCACAAAGTCATAATAATAACACTAATTTCCCACCCACTCAGGCACGCGCTCGGCTCCTTGAAGAGTTTGCTATTTTTAAAAAGCAGGGGGTTTTTTTACCTTTCTGGGGA
This sequence comes from Oreocharis arfaki, assembly GCA_013398015.1. Taxonomy (NCBI): domain Eukaryota; kingdom Metazoa; phylum Chordata; class Aves; order Passeriformes; family Paramythiidae; genus Oreocharis; species Oreocharis arfaki. The sequence continues at coordinate 209,472 of VZRR01010931.1, read as the reverse complement.
CTGTCAGGACTTGTGTGTCGGGGAGGAGGAGAACAACTGGTGGGGAACAGCTCTCCCCGTGCTGTGTGACACCCGTTCCCCCTGTGAGCATCGCTGGGTCCTTGCCTGGCTCTTGCTGGAGCATTTCCCCTCACGAACCTCGCAGCCCCATGAGCTGTGTGATCACACCTCAGCTGCTTCAGCAGAAAATCAGCTCTGCCTGCACCTCTCTGCACCCTCTCCCCCCTTCCCACGGCTGAGTCTGATGGCAAAGACAACCTGTGCCCCCTCAGGAGGGGATGGATTCCTGAAAACGCCTTGTTCAGCCTTGGCCTGTGTGTAACTTTCTGCTGCAAACCACAGTTTCTGGTTCAACGACAGGAGCTGATGGTTTCTGAAGGAGCACGTGGGGTTTTGAGGCTGGAGGTTTGTTTGATGGCTCTCTGTCCCTGCTCGGAGACACGGGGGCTGCAGGGCTCCTTGTCACTGATGTTGGTGTCTGTGGTGGGATTCAGGCCGGGCAGATCTCCCTTTGCAGGCTGTGACGAGGCAGCGAATTGCTGCTGTGTCTGGGAGAGCTGCTCTAAACGTGCCTTGGGCTGGGTGAGGTGGCTGAGCCAGGGGCTGCAAACTCAGTTCATGGCAACCACTGCTGATCTGCAAACACGTGCCAAAACTGCCTTTTTCACCCCAAAGAAGAGGTTGATCAAAATATCTGTTGTTCTACCCGCTCTCGTTGTGTGTCCTCGCTGTTTTCTTGTTTGCTCTCTCTGCTTGTTTCCTGCCCCACCTCCCGACTGCTGCTCAGGGTTGTGTGTGCAGCTCTGAGAGATCTCACGTCTCTTTTTAGCCTGAGAAACCTTTGGGGCAGGGCCTGTGCTGATGCTCACGGAGCATCTGCTCCTCTCCAGGTCCCATTCATCACCGTCTCGCAGTTTGCATTATTGCTCACACCGAGGGAAAGTGGGTGTGAAGCTGGAATAATAACGTTTCACACTTGCTTTGCATTGGGTTTGATGCCCGACAGCGTTTGAAGCGATCGGGAAAGGCAGCGAGGAGCGGAGTGGTTGGGAGCTGGAGGCACGGCTGACAAATCACAAGTTAATCACCTTCAGTGAGGAGATGACCGCTGTGCTCCGTGTTACATCCACGGCAGTCCCAAAATCACGGTGGGATTTTTAAATTCTGGCTGGACAGGTTAGGAAGGAACCTGCAGGTGAGGGCAGAGCTCAGGGCAATGGTTCCCCCAGCTTCAGCCTCGTTCTTTCGAATGCAATTCCAGCAGGGATGGGCAGCAGGGATATTTTCCTGAATCTGCAGAGCACTGAAAAATCTCTCTTTAGTCCAACATGCCTTGCTCATTTCCAAAGGGGTTGGGTGGTTAAATGATGGACGTCGATGCAGTTGTTTTAAGGACGGAAACATGGAAAGAATTTAATGCTCTGTGGAATATCAGGAGTTTGGGAAACGGGGTCTTTTGGCAGCTGGACCTCCCAAGGGTCTCTCGGGAGACGTGGCTTTCAGTGATTTGGACTGACATGCCTTTTGTTGAGTTCCTGCTGGGTGTTAAATAAGATTTAAGTCTCCACAGTCCCTATTTAGGTATTGAAGAACATCGCAGCCACCACAAGCGCAAACAAAACTGTCTGGACGTTTGTTTATGCAACAGATCATTAGAAAGTCTGCAGGAAAAAAAATATTCTTGTCTGTTAGATAATTAATCTGCATTTTAAGAATTGTCTAAAGACATATTTGCAAGCCAGTCCATTGAGCTGCTGCTCATCTAGTCAATAATCCCATATTTAATAGTCCCTGAGAATGTATTTCCATAATGTGCTGTGAACGGTTGAGAAATCTGCATCTTTTTTTGTCTTAAGATGTCAGTGCTCGCACATTTTCTATGACAAATTTTTTTTTCTTCTTCTTTTTTCTGACTGTGGGTGAGAAAATCCAGACATAAGAACTCCCAGCTGGTGGGGCCGAGGGCAGGGAAGAGGGGAAGCTGCCGGGAGCAAACCCCTGGGTGCGGATCCCTCGGAGCGCCGGATGAGTTTGCACTTTCCATCTGGCACCTGCGAGCCTGCAACGTGCTGGCAGCGCTGCCCAAAACGCACCTCGGGGCCGGGGGGAGTGGGGACAGGGCCTTTCCTGGCTCCCAAAATCCAGCTGGAGTCGGGGAAGTGCTGGGAGCGTGTCTTGGGAAGGAGGGTCCGGCGTGAGCGGAGCCGGTGCTGCGTTGTGGGAGATGCTCTGGTGGAAACGCCGTGGTCCCGGTGTGGTAGATCTGATCCTGGCAGGAGCAGGGAGGTCCTGGCAGTGCTGGGATTGGGATGCTGGAGCTCGTTTGGCTCCCAGGATGGGGTTTTGCTGCAGTAAAGGGACCTGTGGCTGTGTCTGGGCAGCGCCTCCCCTCTTCCAGCCCGGAATTCTGACAGCAACCATTGGATTTCGGGGTGTCTGCAGCACCCCTGAGCCGAGGTTTTCCATGTTCCCACGTGGATGGATGTGAGGGTGCGGGGTTCAGCCAGTTCCCTGTGTTTATGGAGGGAGTGAGTGCACGGGCAGCCCCTGTGATAATTTACTAATCCACGTTAACGAGAGCGGGGAGTAAAACCCACACTTGGCGAGAGGAACCCCCGGGAGCCGCCACATCAAGGTGAGAAGCAGGAGCTTAATTTCATTATCTTATCAATAACTGGCTGGTCTTGTGCTGTGCTGTGAATCCTCAGGAGTGCTAATGCTATCTCAGGCTGTCTAAGCAGAGAAATAATGAATACAAGCAGGAAGAGCATTGTGTGCAGCCCTGGTATCTATACCTTAAAAATGATGTTGGCAAACTGGAGGGAGATAAGGGCAGAGCCACAGGGATGATGTGAGGGCTGTAAAACGGGCTGGAGAGAGAGAGAGAGGCTGAGCCCAGTCTGCTGCTCCTCACAAAAGGGAGGGATTTGATTGTTGTCCATGAGGACTTAAGCAGGGGAAGAGGCTTCTGCCAGGCCAGGGTTCGCAGGCAGGCCGTGGTTCTGTGGCTGGGTGCTCCAGCTGGAGAAACCCAGACAAGAAAAAGCCATGTTTTATTTTCGTACAGCTTTCTATTTAAGCGCAGGAGCAAATTACCCAGGACTTGGTACATTTGCTGGTTTTTTTAAATGGAAATGATACATCTTGCCAGCGTTCTTTTAGGTCAACTGCAGGTTTGGAGTGGGAAAAGCTCAGCATGAGTCAGTCACAACTCAAACAAGGTTTTCAAAATGGTCATTATTGCCCTTCAAATCTTTCAGTTATGTATGAATTTTTATTTTATTTTTCTGATGTGGGGGAGAGCGGGGATGGAAAATCCAGCAGGGCTTTGGGCTGCAGTGTGGAAGGGATTGGGTTGCTGACAGCTCAGCCAATGTGTAGGGCTTATCCAGTTAAAAAAACCCATTTTCCCACTACTTTTAGGACTGGAACAGGCCTATTTGGATGCCTTCAGGGTGCCTGAAGGGTTCTGTTCTCTCAGACCCACTTTCCTCCTGCTGTCCCATGAGGTTCACCAACCCCCCATACTCCTGCACAGACACAGGGGATGCTGCAGCCACAAATCCCCTCTGCCAGCACCCGAGAGGTGCTCAGCAGACCCAGGGAGAGAGATTAAGAGGCATCATTACCGTTCGGTGGGTGGCTGGCATGTTAATTAGGGCACGGGCCCGCTCTGGAAGGTTACTTTCACCTCTTACTTCACCAACCTTAAAGCTGCAGAGCGAGGTGGGAGCGGGAGAGGAGCAGCAGCAGGAAAAGGCAGCTGGAAACAAACCCAGCATCAGGAGGGGTTGGGACGGGGAGGTTTAGCCAGTGCTGCCTCCCCTTTTCCAGATGGGAAGTGATTCCAGGCGGGCATCCCACAGCCTTGCCCTGTCTCCTTCCCCCTCTTTGCAGAACTGAAGGATATTCCCTTTCAGAGGGTGGCACCTCGTTCTTTTTCTTTCCGTGCTTGGTGCTGGTGCGCTGAGGAAAATTAAATTACGGGTGTATCAGTACGAGGGAGAGATCACCGTTTGCAAAACCACGCTTTGCTTAAGTTAGTAATATTGTAAGTGTTAATTGAGTGTTCATTGATTGCCTGTCACCACCCTGATGTAATTCCGCTCCTCTCGGGCAGGTGCCCTACCCCTGATTAAACAGAGCTGCTCTTGCACCAGGAGCCGGCTTGGCTGTTCATTTCTTCCCCCCAGTGATTCCATTTTACCAGCTGGATAATTAGCATCATCTCCTCCTCTTCGGAGCCAGCTCAGCCTGCACGCCATCCTTGTTCTCTCCCAAGTACGTCTAATGCTTTAATGCTCCAGGTTTTTTAAGTGGCCCTAGACAAGAATTGAAGCAGGGGATGTGTTTGAACTCGGTCCAGGAGCTGTTGTCTGCCTGGATTTAGGGTCTGAGTTCCCCCAGAAATTGCTCTGTTCATTAGAGGTTCTTTGTTGCTGGAGGTTCAATTATGGGAGTGAATGGTGTTTTATGGGAGCAGAGGTGGGCAAGGAAGAGCCGAAAGCTTTCTCTGCTAATGGTGTCTGTTATGTAAATGCCTCTGTAATCAGGTAATCGCGGCCGAGTCGTGCCGGTGACAGGACTTGTGTAATCCTTCCACTGGAGACCTGGCAGAGCCTTTTCGTGTTCCAGGGCAGCTGCTCGGGCTCCCCGCGGGGGCCGGGAGCGCTCAGTAAAAAGCAGTCCCTGTGCAGGACGCACCGAGGCGAGCCGGAGCAGGAGGGACGGACACAGCACGGGCTCCACACGTCCTTGAGTCCTCCAAGTCCTCCTGTGACCCAGGCGAGGAGCTGGCAGCACATCCCAGCAATCCCCAGCAGCAAACGAGGCTCCTCTCCCACACCCACCCCGTGATCCAACGTGTCCGGAGTAATTGCATTTTCCCTCCAAGAACGAGGCTCGTGGTGCAGTTCTGCATATTCAATTACTGCTTCCCTGCCAGCTCTTGCAGCAGGGCTCTGAGATTTGTGGCGGGGCTTTCCTGGTGTCAAGGATCTTCCTGGTGTGTGTTTGGTGGGCTGGAGCACCTTTGGGAAGATTAATTAACCCTAGGTGAGGAAGTGTGATTTAACGTTTATATAGGGGGGGGAGAGGGAAATTAATATTCCTTCTGCCATGCAGAATCTGTTTAAACTCCTGCCTTCAGCTTGTCTGACTTGGAATCTCCTCTAACTTGTACAAATGAAAGAACAATTTGTTTTAGGTGATGAGTTATGAGAATATTGCTCATAGACCCAGAACACGACATTTTCAATCAGATCTTTATTGCGTTGGTAAGGGGAAAAAATGATTTTTAGGATCTTGACGTGCTTATCCTTTGGAGATCAAGTCAATTATCATATTATATAAGAATTTACTCCGTGGCTCTCTGGTCTCTGGGAATATCATCACGTCAAGAGGAAAATCCTGCAGGGTTTATTGCAGCTGGTGCAGAGCTGAGAGGATTGCCCAAGCTTCCATCCACAGGTGGCCTTCAGGAATAGGAAAACGGCTTAAGAAAGGTGTGCTGGTAAAATACCTAAATTAGAGTGGTTTTGCCCATTCAGTTTTTGGCAATGTGTGCAGCTTTAACCTTGTCTTGAGGGTCACAAGAACCAGAAACCTGCTTTCCATCAGCCCGGTGAGGTGGAGATTCTCTTGCTGGGGATTTTGAGAAATAGACCAGAAATCCTGAGTTGAAGGAACAAATCCTGTGTTGAATGACCAAATCCTGAGCTGAGTGATCAAATCCTTCTTAGCTGAGGTCATGGATGGAGTTTGTGTGGCTTTAGTTGTCTGCAGGGTCCATCCTGCTGGGAATTGCAAGGGTTGGAGTTGCTCTCCTCTCCTGGGCTGGGTTTTTTTGGTGAGGGACGCTCTCATTCCTCATTTTTCTCTGCCTGTAAAGCATGGACAAGCCCGTGCTCCTGGAACATGGCAGATTAGCATGGGATGATGCTACAGGAGCTGGAAATGCTGCTCTGAAGGCAGAACTCGGAGCACTTTTCTCCTTGAGCAGATTTCCAGTCACAAAAATATCCGAGTCCCATTTGCAGGCATTGGTGTTAATGCAGTGCAGCTGCTCTGCTCCATTTGCTTGCATAAATGCAGCTTTTAGAGCTGTCACATATGCTTGATGGAGCCACTACCCCTCACCTGCTCCTTCCTGGAGTGGCAATTCCTGGCAGGGATTGCCAAGACGAGGGAGATGATGGTTGTATCCGTGCATCAGTGCATATGTCAGGGCGAGAACCCCGCCATTTCCAAGCTGCTCTGGATGCGTGGAATGCTCCAAATGCACTTGTGCAGATGGGATTTTGGGCTGTATTACCTCGGCTCGAGCCCTCCCTGGTTCTGTAGCTTTGTTTGCGTGGAGGTTTTTGAGCTGGGTTTTGATTTCGCTGTTATCGAGGTTGTTGTGTTTTTTATGGTGCTGCATTACTCATTGGTTCCTTTTATTCCTTTCAAGTTTGCCAGCCGTGACTAATGAAGAGTTTTGCTGCAGCCTGTTGTGGAGTGGACACTCAAGCTGCTTCAAAGGGATTTTTAGTGTTTTATTTTTCCTTTCTCACAACTTGATACCGCCGAGTTGGTGCTTTCAGTGGGAAGCTGGGAAGTTTTGGCTCCTTTTTTCCCCCAGACCAGGAGAGGGTGATTTGGGAGCTTCAGGGTGATTCAAAGTTTGAAGCTGGGGTAGTGTCTCCAGTTTGGGGCTAGGCTGGTGCTTCAAGGCCAGGTTGGATGGGCTTGGAGCAACCTGGGCTCGTGGGATGATTTTTAAATCCCTTCCAACCCACAAATCTTGTTATTCAGTGATCTTTCTGATCAGTGCATCCTCTGCCAAAGTGCCATCCCCATGCTGCATCCTGGGAATCCTTGACTGAGTGGGGCTGTGTTTCATGGGACCACCAGAACTCCTGAGGGACGGCAGGCTGGGAGGAAACGTGCTGCCTTTTCCTGGAGAAGTGGCAGGAAGGTTTCCAGCTCATTTTATTTCCATTACCGGCGTGTTTGTGCTTTCATGAACAGCTCCAATGTGGTGGAGAAGTGAATCCTTCCCGGGGAAGGGATGAACTTCTGCTCAAGGGAAAATGTGAAGCCTTGAACTTGCCAGGCTCTGTGCTGGTGTCTCAGTGGGAGGGTCATTGTCCCCTCGGTGTCCCTGCTCCCAGCAGGATGCCCTGTCTGGGATCATTTCTGTTCTCAGTTTAGCCCTGAGTGTTTTACCAAGGTCACAGGCAGGAGCTGCACCTGTGCTGGGGACACTCGAGTTATTTGTGCCTCCTTGCTGCCGTGGTTTTCCTCTCCTGCACAAGGCTTTGTGTTCCAGGCCGAGGAGCTCAGCAGCTGACCCAGGCTCTGCCATCTGTTTGGTCACATCCCCGTGCCCCCAGCTCTGGCTGAGCTGATTCTTCCCTGGCACTGAGCATTTCAGAAATCAGGCAACCCTGGGAATGCTCCTGGAGCGGGCAACAACAAAAAAAAGGAGGGATTATAAGAGTGTTTTAAATAAATAATTCTCCCTGGCTCCTGAAACACAGCTGGGCAGCTTGCTGAACTAAATTCAGCTTAAAAAAAACATCTGTGAAGCTCAGTTTTAGAATGATGGACAAGCTGGGTTCGCTGGGATGCCCTTTGAGGTCTTGGCAGTGCTGGGAAGAGCAGGTGGATGTTTGACTGGTTATTCCTTCCACTCCCTCCTCCAAGAGCAGTGGGTCTGTACGTTCAGCAAGGATGGGTGAGAATTCGGGTTCCTAGGACCCTGTTTTGCCCTTCTTAGCTGTGAATAATTGGAGGTGTGGAAACAGGTAGCTTTGGACGAGCAGCTGTGAATTTCTGTTAAAAATTTCAAATGCTCTTCCTAAAAAGAAGAAGAAGGGAAGAAAAAAAAAAAAAGACTGTGGAAAACAGATTGAGAGGAGTCTTTTTTTAATTAAAGGAAGCTGTTGTCTTGTGTACTTGGGTGTTCCCACGGAGATGACGAGCTGCTGAATTTTAATTCACTGTACATTTTTTTTTTTGTTCGCTTTCCTCCAGCTTCTCCTGAACTTTGCCCCGTGGGTGGAACCGGTGCTCGCCTTGTTAGAGCATCTAAAACCTCTAATTATCGGGGAAACGGCTGAGAATTACCAAACCAGCTGCTGTGCATGTGCTGCTTTTTTGGGTTTTTTCCTCCCCCTAGGTGTGGATGCAGCTCCTTAATTTAAGCAGCAGGGAGATGTGATTGGTGTGGTACTGCTCCGGCAGAACGAGGTGTGCTGGGGTTTGTGTGTTTTCCTGTCATGTTTGCACTCCTGTCCAGGAGAATTGTTCTGTGTTCGGGGTATTGTTATTTTGCAACCGAAATCAAGTTACATGGGTTTTATTTTATTATTTTTTTTTAATGTGGAGCCGCTGGGAGCAGTTACTCAGTGAATACAAAAAGGCACCAGCCCTAATGATGACAGGGGGAAGTTCTTTATGGGATCCGGGAGCAAAAGGCAGGGAACAAATGGGTACAGCCTGCAGAGGCACAGAAGGGAATTCATCAGGGGAGCAGGGCTTCCAAATAACTGCATCTGCTTTTGTTAATGTCTCAGGTGATTAGTCGGGAGCTGCTGTCTCGTCCCTCCTGGGAGAAGGAGGGAAAAGAGGGTTGGAAGGGCTAAAGTGAGATAAAGGAGCAGCACCAGGGGTGTAACGGAGTTATGGAGCGGTCTGGAAGGATGGAAAAGGGGAGAGGAGGGTTCTGATGGAGGCAATCTCCAGATCCCAGCTCTGGGCAGCCGAGCAGGCCTTGGCAGGGTGCTCTGTGTATGGGGGGAACGCCTCTGGCACAGCGGGGAGGAAAATTTGCTGCCTTGTTTCCTCTTCCCACCTTCCATGAGGGTGAGGAACCCCCCGAGTCCCGTGGTCCTCGCGGTGCTGGGCATGGCAAAGGCAGGCAGGGCTGGCTGCTCTGGGAGCTGGGGGGTGTCCCTGTGCCCAGGGACGGCCCTGGGAGGCTGCAGGACAGGCTCGGGTGCTGAGCAGTGGTGGAAATGTCATTGAACAGGAGAATGCTGTAAAAGGGGTGCTGAGGGCGGCACCCCCGGCAAATCCAGGGCTGGGTGGGTGTGCTGAGGGCTCGTTCCTGCTCCTGCCGTGGTGAGGGAGCTCTGGGATGATCCTGTTGGTGTCTGGGCACTGCTGGAGCTGCAGGCAGCGCTGTGGTGGTGGCCCGTGCCCAAGCCATGGCAGGAGCAGTGTGGTGCCTGCTGTGTTGTCCCCGTGCCCCTGGGCTTGGGGGGATGCTGGGAGGGGTCCAGGGACACACAAAACCCTGCAGGACACACAGCTGGCCCTGCAATTGGTGTTTGGGGCCAGCCAAGGCTGGGGACCACAGCTCTGCCCTGTGTTGGGGCACACAGTGACCCGGACAGGCCGATGGATCAGGGCAAGGCCCACCACGGGATCAGCTCCGTTTGTCCCTGGGTGAGATGCAGGCAGCTCCCTTCAGCACACAGCTCTTGTTTCCTGCTCTGGGGCGGATGGAGAGGCAAATCTATGCGTAAGGAGGGCATGGGAGTTCCCCAGTTTGCAGCTGTGAGGTTGTGCCTCTCACTGGTTGTGATTACTGGGAGAGCTTTGCTCTTTTTCCATTTGCTTCCCAGCATGTTCCCATTTTTTTTCCCCCCATCCATTCCTCTGTTTAACACCTCGTTTGTGTGGTCCTGGCCCTGGCTGGTGGTTGCTAGGTCCCAGCACGGCTCTGGCAGGGCACGGCTTTCCTCTCCTCTGCTTTCCCAAGGCCACAAGCCAATGTTTCAAAGGATGAGAGCTCTTATCTGCAGTTCGGGCACAAAAACCACCTCTGAACTGTTGCATCTCTGAAGGTGATTAACGTGTCTGAAACAGAAACTGCTGCTTTGGGTGCCCAGATCTGGGTGCTGGGGCCTCTGTGCAAGGGAAAATCAGGGCTCGAGAGATTTGGCTGTCCCTGTTTAAATTTGGTTGCCACTTTGGGATTCTGACCCGCCGAGCTCCTGTTTGTTTTGGGCCATGTGCAAAGGTCTGGCTGGCGATCCAGCATCAGCAAACTCCCAAGCTGGGCTCGCACAGGGCAGCTCAGATAAGCTGGGCCATCAGTTCTGTGCTGTAATGTTTGATTTATTAAGGCCTGGAAACCTGAACACAAGCCCCCAGGAATCAAAGAGAAACAATCTCCAAAGGAAGAGAGAGAATGAACTCCTCTCAACAGCAGAAATTGCAGCAAGAAAAATTGAGGCTGGACATCGGGAAACGTTGTTGAACAGTAAAAATAGTGAAGAGCTAAAATAGATTGCTAAGGGAGTTTGCAGAGGATCTGTCACTGGAGGTTTTAAAGAACAGATTAGACAAATGGCTCGGAAGGATTGAGCTTGTTGGATGGACAGCAGGACTGACGGAGCTCTTCATTTACTGCCGGCTTCCCGCGGCTGCTCCGTCAGTGTCACAGCCTGCGCTGCCCCGTGCCAGCCTTTGTCCCCACACACACAGCCCTAAACTCAACCCCTGCCTGGTTCTGGGGCTGGCACAGCCCTGTGGACAGGGGATTTGGGGGTTCCTGGCCCTTTCTTAGCGCTCTGTCTCAGCCCTGTGGCCACTGAGCAGCCCGTGCCAGTACTGACAATAATGCACAGATCTAGATTGAATTCCTAGCTCTGCCATCCGCCCTCAGGGAAGTCACCTGAACCTCCTGAGCACAGGCCAGGCTCTCAGCAACAAGTGGAGGTCTCCTTGTGAGGGATGGAGATGAATTTTTTGGCCTTTTTCAGTGCATGGTTGATTAGAGACAGTGGTAATTACAGAATAACAATGGTTTGGGATGGAAGGGACCTTAAACCCATCCAGTGTCACCCGTGTCTTGGGCAGGGACCTTCCTCTATCCCAGGGTGCTCCAAGCCCTGCCCAACCTGGTCTTGGACACTTCCAGGGACGGGGCAGCCACAGCTTCTCTGGGCACCCTGTGCCAGGGCCTCCCCCCCCTCACAGGGAAGGATTTTTTGGGAGTGGTCGTGCTCCCTGCGATGTGCAGTCCGTCCTTCCCGAGCAGATTTATGGAAATTGAGATGGGTGTTATGTGCAAACGTCATTATCTCAAGGCTCTCAAGGCTCTGGAAGGCAAAAAAAAAAAAATAAAAAGGAGAAGAATTTTGGAAAATTAAATATTTCTGACTGGGGTATGCTAAATCTTTTTCTGTTTAGGAAGGTGAGAAATTAAAATTGCAAAGCAGGCGGCGAGGGAGCGAGTCTCTGTGCGTGGCAGGGTTGGCTGGGTCTCCTGACTTCACAGAGGCTGTGAGAGGGAATCAGCAGAGAGACAGAGCTCCTTCATATGCAGAGAAGTCTCAAAACCCTGTGTGTGACAGGGCTGTGGCTTTGTTTGCATGTGCAGGATAACAGCGACTCTCACCACGCAGTGCTGAGCCCATGTCTGGAGTTATTTGGCTGGTGAGTGTTTTTCCCTGGCCTCTGTAGTGCTGTGATAGGAGAGTGCTGAGAAATCGGGGGGGGGCCTGTATTTGTGTCCTTTCACTGGCTGTTCTCAGCGGCAAAAACCTCTCTGAAGATGAACTGGGCAGCGAGCTGAGTGGCAGGGTACGGATGAAAAACCAATTTATAAATCTATAAACGTGGGGAGAGGTGAAGCAGAGAGATGCAGGGGTTGCCTGGTGGTCTGCAGAGCTCGGGGCTCAGCTGTGATGGGCAAACTTCAGCCTTGAGACGGGGAAAACCAGGGGGTGTTTTATTTAATCTGCAGAGAGTGCATTCTCTGTCTGACAGGGCTGCGTTGGCACTCTGGGTGTACAAAGCACAAGTTATGTTCTCCCCGTGGAAGAAAAGCACTTCTGTTCAGCCCCTGCTGGCTGCCTGAGGCCGGGTTTGGCCAGGACACGCGGCTGGGGCTCGTTTCAGACCGCAGCACACCCCGGCCAGGGGTGACACGGCGACCTGTCAAACCTCCTTGCTGCCCTCGTGTCGCGTGTCCAGGCCCTCAAATTTGGGAAAACCTGGGTGACAGGCTGAATAGGGACTGCAGGGAGGCACAAATGGGTCAGAGGCTGCTCTAGATGGGTCCAAAGGCTTGGAGCATGGTGGTGAAGTGGGAGCTGGAATCCCAGTTTCATAGCGGGATGCAGAGGCCGGCTCACAGCTCTTTGAGGCACCTCCAGAAGATGCCAGGAATGATTCCTCAGCTCCAGAGGCCTCTCCCTTGTCCCTTTTGGGAGCTCAGTGGGCTGAGCTCGCCCTGTAGAAGGACCGGGGACCCTTCCCCCGTGTCCCCAGCCCTGCCGAGGGCGATGGCAGCGGGTGCCAGGCAGCAGCCCCTGCCCTCCCCTGAAGCACGGCCCTGGCAGCTCCGGTGCCTCGGTTACTCTGGCAACAAACTGCAGGCAGACAGCACCAAGCAGCTGAATTCAGCCCCTTGTTCCAGCACAAAAATGCTCTCATTGAAGGCGAGCCCGAGCAAAACCCTCCTGCTGAACGACTCGGACGTCCACAGGGACACCGAGGAGCTGGGCAGCGTGGGAGGAGCTGTCCCCCAGAGCTGTGTCCCCATCAGGGCCACCAGGCCGTGTCCCTCGCGTTTGGAAGTGTCTGATCCCCAGGGATGTGGGGAAGAGAGGGAGATTTGGTGCAAGAGAGGCTGGGGATGGGCAGGCGGGGAGCTGCGGGGAGGGGTAGGACAGGGACACCCACCAGCAGTGTGACGGTGACAGGGCCCCACGTCACCAGGAGCTGGGAATTCTGCCCTCATCCCAGCAGGAGAAAGAAATCCTTGCCGAGCTCTCCTCCCTCTCTGCTTGTTTGTCAGCTCGCAAGGGTAACAAAAGCATCCGTGGCACCGGGGATGTGCTGCTGCTCTGGGATCCAGCGAGCTGCCCGGAATGATAATTGGGTGCTTTTTCATTTTTTTAAGGAGCTAACAGGCTACTGCACAAAGTAATTAACTGGACAGATGGATACAGCAGAATTTGTAAACGTCGACAGCAACAATGAGGCTTTTTTTTTTTTTTTTTTAAAAGGCCTTGTGTCAGCAGAAGGGCTCCAGGTTGAGGCTGGCTTTCAGGGAAGCAGCTAAAATAAATGAGACTTTAAAAAATTAATAATCTTCATGGCTGCAGATGATGCAGGTGTCTGGTGATAGCAGTGAGGACAGCCAAGAGATGGGGGAGCAAAAAGGCCAGGATTTCAGTGTAGCTGCCTGTGTGTATATATTCATTTTACCCATGCAGAACATCCCCTCTTTGTGAATATAAAGGGGAATTTACTCACCAGGAGTGTGAGAGGACTAGAAAAAAAAAAATCAGCTTGTTGTAGCAGCAAATCCAATCCAGGTGGTTTGTGGATTGTTACCTGTACTCTGGGGCTGTCAGATTTATTTCAACCTGTCTGCAATGGGTGATTCAAATGCTCCTTTTGCTGCAGCCTGATGGTGTTTGGTTCAAGAGGGAAGATGTGTGGTTTTTTCCCTCACATTTTCTCACCAGTCCTTTCAAATGTCAGGCCTTTGCTGTGTGACACATCAGCCTTTTCAGTCCTTGTCTTTGCTGGTTGATTGGGTGGGTTGTCCTTCCCTCGGTGTGCAGGAGGTGCTGGGCACTCCTCGCTGCAGTGCCCTGCCCTGGATGGCTTCTCAGCGAGGTGCTAAAGGCAGGGGAAATGCAGAGCAGAGGGCAAGGGAAGCAGCTCACACAGAATCATGGAATAGTTTGGGTTGGAGGGACCTTAAAGCTCATCCAGTGCCGCCCCCTGAAGTAGGCAGGGACATCTTCCACCATCCCAGGGTGCCCCAACCTGGCCTTGGACGGTCCCAGGGATGGGGCAGCCGCAGCTCCTCCGGGAAATCCGTTCCAGGGCCTCTCCACCCTCACAGGGAACAGCTTTTTCCCTAATATTTCATCTAAACCTCCTCGCTGTCAGTTTAAAACTGACATTTGTTCCCCTGTCCTGCCACCAGGTGCCCTTGTAAATAGTTTTTCTCCAAGACAGACTTGCCTGGGCCCCTCTGGGCCGGGCTGCGTGGCGTAATTAGCGTGACTCCAGCAAGAGTGAAGTGCTGCTGTTGATTTATCACCGGCTATTGGCTCGGGGCTGATATTGGTCTGCTCAGCAAGGCTTGGAGGACGTTGTCCTCCAGCATCAGCCTCCCAGGAGGCGCCTCGGAAGCGAGGCGAGCAGCCCGTTCTGCCTGTCAGCTCCGTGCACATCACCCAAACGCCATCCTTCACCGCAGCGCTGCGCTCACGGCCAAGGACACTTGTTGCAAGCCTGTCCCTGGGAATGCAACAGGTTTTTGGGGCTTGGTGGTGGCTCCAGCCCTGTTCCCGCTCACCTGGTTGTGGTTGGAGCATCCTGGCGCTGAGGAGGCCTTGCCTTAGAGGCAGAGGGGCCGGATTGGTTTTCTGGGCGTTGTTTGCTTATTTGTTTGTTTCCAGCAGCACAAAGTTAGGGCTGGGGTGTGTGGTGTGTGCCCTGGGGGCTCGGGAATGTCAGAGCGAGCACAGAGCGGCTGCCGGGGTTTTGAAGCTGCACCCAAGGAGAGCAGCGCTCTCGTCATCTCCAGGCTCTTCCTTTAATTAGCAGGCAGGAATTGGGACGAGTTGTACCAAGTGCAGGAGTGGGGGCATTCGGGGAAGGGGGAGCTGCGGGAGAATTGGTGCTGTACGAGTGTGGCAGGGTTGATGAGGGAGAAGGGGAACGTGAGAGGCGTCTCCGGAATCCCAAACGACCCTGCCTGGCTGGAACAGCCTCCCCCTGGCACAGGGAGTGCAGAGCCTCTGACAGATCCAGCCTCGTCAGGAAAACAAGGAGCAGCAGCAGGGGGAACCATGCCTAAATCATGCTTGGCTTAATCGAGTTAACTGTTTTATGGGATTGTGATTAGGGCTTTCAATACATCGATGGCAGAGGCGCCTCCGCTGTGGTTTGTGCTTCTGGTTTCCTTTGCCTCCTCCTCGTGGCATTGCCCTGCTTTCCCTTCCCTGACAGGGAATTTTTATTTATTCTTGTTAAGGTGCTGCAATGGAAAAGGTTTGGGGTTCAATATTTTTAATAGGAGGGGAAAAAAGTCTTTAAGGGAACAAGAGCAGCCTCGTGATTTCCTTTGGATGCAGCAGTTTGAGTTATTGGTGAAACTTCATTCATTTTTTTTCCCCCCTGCCTTGCCGTGGAACTGGAGAACCTTATTCTGCTCTGAAATTGTGCTGTCTGCACTGGTTTTGGGGATGAATTGAGAGTTTTGCTTACCTTCCACTTGGCTTAGCTCAAGCTGCTGCTTGCAATGAAGGGGGTGTGGGCTGATGTGGCAGGGATCACATCCCTGCAGCACCATCAGGATTCCCCCTGGCCCCGTCAGGGGCTTTTGGCTGGGATGTTGTGGATGAGGGGAATCTCATGGACAGGGGAATCTCTGCTGGGATCTCCTGGATGAAGGGAATCTCTGCTGGGATCTCTGCTCTGCAGCTGAGCCTCCGTGTGAGCCATGAATTCATCTTTTTGCACGTAATGCAGCCTCTGCCTGCAGACCTGGCTGCTCCAAGATATCCTTCAGTTCAAAGTCATTCAGATTGGGCACTCTCAGGGACAATGGGAGAATCAAAAACGAGAAGTGGAATTATTATGCAGTCAGGATACTTTATTTTACTTTATTTTATTTTAGAGGACAGAAATTTTTCTGGTGCTGGAGGTGGCAGAGGCCAGGCATAATTCTCCCTCAGGACAAGTTAATCTGCTTTTCCTTACAACTTGGTCCAATCTTTTGGTTTAGGACATCAGACCTAGGACTGGCCATGCCAGAATTTAATCTTGTGGAGCAATTATGGCCCACCAGATTTCATAGAAACAGGAGAGGGAAGGATCTTGAAGTCTTTTGGTGGCTCTAAAACCAGCTTTGGAACAGACTGTGGTGTGGATGAATTGCCTCCACTCAGAGAAGCTGCTCTGGGAAAAGCCTGGGACGGTTTTTGGGGTGGTTTTGCTGGGAGAAAAGCAAGATGTGAACAGGTGAAGTCCCATTTATCCATAGGCAGAGGGACTGCTGGGAACACAAACCCCAGTGCTGAATCCCTGGGATTTGAGAGCTCCGTGGCGAGATGTTCAGGTCAGTGATTCGCGAGATAAAAGACTCCTGACTCGAGCAGAACAAGCTCTGCTACAAATTGCTTTAGTTCATTACGCTTGGGTAATTAATAGAGGCTCTCCCCCAGGTCCTGGAGCTCGCAGCTGCCGGGCAGGGAGCAGGGACAGGTTGGGAGCCCAGAGGGGACAAACCCCGGCACAGCGCTGTCCCTGCTCTTGCAGGACCCAGGAGGGGGGACTGGGGGCACTGCCTCGCTCCTGGCAGTGCCACCCTGAGCTGAAACAGCTCCTGGAGCTGCAGGAAGGGACCTGAGCCCGGGCTGTGCCCCTGAGCACCTGGAGCAGGGAAAGGGCGACTGGCAGGGCAGTATTTGGGGCGGGGAAGGGGAGCAGAGGTCAGGGAGACACACGCACGTCATCCTGCAAGGACCAGGCTTTTCCTTGCTGTTCTGTTTGCTGCCTGGATAACAAAGGAATAGAAACATCCCGAGGGTGACGTGGAAATCAGCGGGATGAACCTCGCTCTGAGTCCACCAACTCCTTTTTTTGGGTGTAAATGTGTCTGATGTGCAGCCAGGAAGGGGCATCCAGGCAGAGGAGGGAGGCTCCCAGCAGCTGCTACAGGAAACTCCCGCAAGGCACTGAAGCGGCAGGGAAAGGAGGGACATTTTCCATCTAAAAGGGCATGAATGGCACAATCAGCTGGAGCACTGGCTCGTGCCAGCAGGGTGGGAGCACTGCTGAGCCCCTGAATCCAGGCACTTGTCTTGGAGGCCGCGGGAACACCTGCACTGGGGAGAGGAGGCAAAGGCAGGGCGAGCTCCTGCTGTTTGCTCCCTCATCTGGGATCCTGACCCAGCCGCAGCAACCTGGATCCATCCCCTCTGCCTCGGGCTCTCTGTAGGCTTAAATAAACCTGTGGGAGGTGGGGCAGGCTCCAAAATAGCAAAAATACACACGTGGGAAAATAGTTGCAGTTTTGGAGGTGAAAAAGCAAAACTCTCATTATTCCTGCTCACGGTCTCCTTTCCTCTCTGCTCTTTTTTTCCCTTTGTTTCTTTGCCTTTGGTAAGAGCTGTTTTCTCCAGTAACCCTTAATAAAGGAGGCAAGAAATTGAATGTGTTACTTGAGGGGTTTGTGGGAAAAATTGGAAACTTCTTGGTGAGGGGGCTGAATTGCAAAAATTACCAATTTTTGGAAGAGGGCCATTCGTTTGACAAAAACTACTTGAGAAATTCTCCCCAGCTCTCACTCTAATGTGTTTTGGCCACCATCCTGTGTAATCACAGTTCATTATTTCTGAAGCACGGATGCTGCCTCATCTGAAAGATCCCTCATGTGAGGGAACGATGATGCCTCAGGCAGCAGCACGGACCTGCTCCCTCCCTCTGACCCTGCTGGCAAGGCGATGGCTCCCCTCTGCCCTGGACATGCTGGCAGTCTGGGGACAATCCCATGGATAACACACAGCTTTTCCTCCTGGAGGCTGGGCTTTGCAAAGTTTCAGGGTCACAGGAATGGTTTCAAACCCCCTTGGCCATGCCTGGATCGTGGTGTGGCAGGGCGTGGGGTGGCCAGAGCAGCCCCTTTTGCTGCTGTCCCCTCCCTCTGCACCCCAATCCCAGCTGGAATTGTGAATTCCCCCACTTCCACATCTGAGCAGGGCCAGAGCACAGGGAAAACGCAGATTGCCTTTGACTCTGGGTGTGCTGGGTTGATTCTGCAGCTTAAAGCTCCTTCTGTTCCTTCTCCTTGGAGGGGACATTCTGCAAACGTTCCGCGGTCCCAGTGACAGCAGCACGATCCCAGCACGGCTCTGCTTGGTTCCGTGCCTCTCCTGCCTCCCCCCTCCCCTCAGCCTCCGCTCCTCCCTGAGCACCTGCCTTTTATCCAATTTAATTTTCACACCTCCTCCTGCCGCTGCTGTCCTTGCCAGTTATCTCTGTGCTTCTGCAGTGGGTGTCTTTCCTTTATTGCAGTGATTGCCTTCAAGGTTTCCATCCCATCCCAAACTGGCTTCCATAAACCTGGTGGATCTGCTCCCGGCTTCCATCTGTCCTGGGGGAAAACGCCTCAGATTCCCACCAGGACAGGGGTAAAGCACAAGGTCAGCTGTGAATTTGTGTTGGTTTGGATGTAAACCAGTCCCTTCGGTGTCTGTGTGATACCACCACCCCAGCAGGGTGGAGAGAGTGGAATGTCCCCCCTCTGGGGTTTTCCTTAGGGTGCTCCTGAACCTGAGCATCTCCTCTTGGTGTCAGTGCCCACCTCCCCGTGACTTCAGTGTGGTTCCATCCCGAATTCACCCGTCTGCTTTTAGCCAGGCTCATCCTCCTGCCAGCCCTGCAGAGCCAGAGCAGCAGCTGGAGGACAAGTCATCATCAGCTCTGGCCCTGCCAGCACCACAAGTGCTAATGAAGTCTCAGCTGAAGGGTCAGGCAATTGCACTTCTCTGGCCCCAAAAACAGAGCCAGGATCCCCTGGGCTCGGTGGCCACGCAGGCCGAGCTCAGCCTTGTGATGTTTGTGACTCAAAAGAACGAGGCCCAGCTGCCATCTGAGCCTGCAGGGTGGGCAGGGGAGGAGAGGAGAGACAGAGGGATGTGCTCTTCATGAGAAATCAGGGCTCACAGGATGCTGGTGCCACCCTGCTGGCAGTGCCCAGCAAGGTTTGGGCAGCTTTGGCTTGAAACTGCCCCGAACTTCCAAGGCCAAGCCTGCAGCAGTGGTGGGAGCAGCTCTGGATGGCAGAGAGGAAAACACCACGGGGGAAGAGGGTTGGAAAGCTGTTGTAGGATCTGGGTTTGTTTCTCGTGGCCTGATTTGATTGGTAATGATTTCCTGGAGCTGAGGCTGTGTTGGCTGTGACAGGGCTTGGTGAGGGATGTCCCTGTTGTGATCTCAGCCCACCTTCACCCCGGGGTGCTCAGGAAGGCTCAGCTGGAGGCTGCCAGGAGCAGGGTGCTCCCCGCTGGACGTGGGATCTGTTCCCTTTCATTTTAGTGCCCAGGGCCACCCTAGATGTCATCTAATAATTTGTGCAGGGCTCTGCCTTGGCTCCACAGAGGATTTTTCCTGCTCAGCTGGGATTGGAAGTGTTGGCACTGGAATGCAAAGTGCAGGACCTCATAACCATCGACCTCGAGCTACAGGTGTAGGACAGAGGAAGGAAAGACTCAAAATATGGGAATTATGGCCAGATATCACCATTTAAAACAGATAACTGTGTCCCACAGGTATTTTTTCTAATCTTATTCTTGCTGTGCAGATAATATTTAGCATTTCCATGAGATAATGAGATCTGGCTGTCACTCAGAGGTGCCTTGCTGGCCATGACCGGTACCACCAGGACAGGTCCCTGCTCAGCCCCAGCCTCTGTTTGAGCCTGTCTGCAGCCCTGTGCTGATTTATTCAACACAGGATGAAATCTGAGATGATTATGAGGGACCTTCATCAAAAAGACAGAGATTATCCTAACTGGGAGGCAGGAAAGATGGTGCCTGCACAGCTGGGCCTGCGCTGGGAGCTGGCAATGCCCTTTCCAGCTGAGGAAGTTGGGAAAGGGGAAAATTGCCATCTTTTCTTTTTTTTTTTTTTCTTGCTAGGATGAAAAGACAACAAAGTATGAATGGTCATAATTTAGTGGGCTCCTGGGTAAATTTGTATTTCATTCCGATTATTGAGTGCATTCCCTAATTGCAGCAATAAAAAGGAGTAGTCCATCTTCTAAATGCAAGTGGTAGCGCTGATTGTTATTTAATTACTCGATTCCAGTGGTCGAGGGGTGAGCCTGGAATGACAATTGCAGCTTGTATTATTTCACTGAGATTGCCGAATTAATTAGGAGAACAATGGGTTCCTTCACTGTTGACGTCTTAAGGACTTGTGACAATAACTTTAAAACCCAGTGAATAATAAAAGGCCACCATGGGGTTTTCTCCTGAAAAAGAGAGAGGAGTAGGGGGGAACTGGAGTGCCCCCCATCCCCTCTTTCCCCCTTGGCTTCCCTTCCCTGTTCTGGAACACTTTCATTCAGGGGAGAAAAGGTAATTTCAAGTCAAACTCCAGTTGCTGATATGTGGGTTAATTCCTGAGTATCATGGAGAAATAGCCCGTGGTGTTCATTGTCACCCGGTGTAATTGAAACCCAGAGTAAGTATTTATGGGGCTTTATCAGACTTTTTAGGGACTTGGGAGTGTAAAAGCATAAATGAATGGAAAGTTTTAAGTTCTTGTGCTTCAGGATATGACCTAAGCTCTGCTTAATGAGAGCTGAGCACAGACTTAACCCCAGGATGAGCTTTCTCTCCTCTGCTTTTGCTTTTCCCTCTCAAGTACTCAGTGCTGGCTGGACCCAAAGAGACCCATGGAACATCCCAAGGGAGGTTTGGGAAGGGTCCTGCTCCCCTCAGTGATCTGCTGGCCCCTCAGCCCAGGAGGTGCTGCCTTTCCAGGCATCTCTGGGGATGGTTTTGTACAGAAACGAGGGAATGTCCGTGCTCTGCTCTCACTGCAGTGCTGGCTCGAGGTGGTTTGCATCCATGTGGGAATACTGGTGGAGGAAATGAGGTCTTGCCCTCTCCTGCCCCCATCCAGACACGCTGCTTGGGAATGCAGGATGATGGAAAGGGCATTTTCTTTAGGGCTGATAATGCCCCCCAAAAATTGCTCCCGAGGGGAACGACAGAAACATTTAAGAACTCTGAGGGAGCTGTGGGGGGTGAGTGATGCTGAACCGGAGATGGAAAATGGTGTGAGAGGGGAAATGTTCAGATATTCAGGGTGGATATTTGTCTTGATCTACTTGAAAACAAGCAGAAATCCCTCTCCAGCACCCCTGAAAGTGGTGGGCAAGAGGCATTGATTGAGGTTTCGCTCTGAAAATGTTGGCTTTATTGTTTTTCTCTCTTTTTTTTTTAGAAGTTTTTATTGAAAATGTGTTTCATATAATGGCCTTTGTTGTGATGTGGCTTTTATTGTAGCTGACTGAGTGTTTGTGGGGTTATTACAGCCTTGCAGTGGAGGAAAACACAAAACAGGTTCTCTCAAAAGCCTTGGGGGGAGGCATGATTATGTTAAAATAATCATCTTCCCTGACCAAACGTGGCTTTCTCTTTCCTGGGTGCTCTGCAGAGAGTTGTTCCTTTTTTTGTCTACGTCTTTGTATTGTCAGGATTAATTTTTCAGAGGGAGAAATCTCCATAAGCCGAGTGGTGCCCACTCCTTCCTTTTTAGGAGCAGGAGGTTGGAATTTTTTTTTTTCCCCCAGCTTTTCTCTGCAGAAATTCTGTGGCTTGAATCTACTCCACTGCTCTCTTTCTTCCCTTTCAACCTCTGATTTCCTCTCCCTTTTTCTGTGAGTTTTCTGAGCTGATTGGAAGTCCTTTGAGGTACTTTTTGAGGTCCTTTCCTCCCGGATTTGTGGGAATGAGGTGCTTTTTGAGGTCCTTTCCTCATAGATTTGTGGGAATGAGGTGCTTTTTGAGGTCCTTTCCTCACAGATTTGTGGGAATGAGGGACATTTTGAGGTTCTTTCCTCATGGATTTGTGGAATTAAGTACATTTTGAGGTTCTTTCCTCGCAGATTTGTGGGAATGAGGGACATTTTGAGGTTCTTTCCTCATGGATTTGTGGAATTAAGTACATTTTGAAGTTCTTTCCTCCCAGATTTGAGGGAATTAGGTGCTTTTTGAGGTCCTTTCCTCATGGATTTGTGGGAATGAGGGACATTTTGAGGTTCTTTCCTCCCGGATTTGTGGGAATTAGCAGGGCCACCACAGATGGAGGGGAGTTCACACAAGGAGCTCAGGCAGAAATGCATCCCCTGCTTTCCCAACTGCCTCTCTCCATCTCCCGCATCCCTCGCTCCTCTCCTTAGGTCTGGCTTAGCTCCCCAGCTCCCAGATCATCCCAGGGGCTGTATTTCACCTGCCTGCAAGACCTTTTGAGTCTGGCTGGGCTTCAGCTGAGCTTTTAGCCAGGCATGAGTAACTGCCTGTGCCTCAGCACAGCCAGCAGCTTAATGAGGGAGAGCTGTGCCAGGGCCTGAGCCCCGGGGAATGGGGCAGGAGCTGCAGGATTTGGGAGCTGGGGGGTGAATCTGTGGGCTGGGGATGAGGGGATGATGTTAAGGGGGTAGAAATCCATGTGTGGGTGTCTCGGGAAAGGACAGGGAAGGGCTGAGGGTGAGACTTTGGAAGGGTGGGATGGAGAGGAAATCACTCAAGAGCCAGCGCTGGGTTTGGGCAGACCTGTCCCTGTCAGGTTTGGATGCTCAAGTGCTCCAAGCTCTGTCTGCTGCAGCAGAAGGAAGAAGCTTTTGGCATCAATTTCTTCTCTTCACCCCAAATCAGCTGAAGCACAGGGCAGAGGAATTTGCAGGATCTGCTCTTTGCGGTCTGGTTTCCCCTTTTCCCTCGTCCTTCACTTCCCAACCTATCTAATTCCCTTTGCTTCTACTTGTGCCTGACAAGCAAATATCTCCTCTCCTCCTCTGCAAGAACCTTTTCTTCCTCCACTGCCTGATTTTTCCCCTTCTCCAGAACATCTCTAATCTCTCTCCCTGCACTGATAACTGAAATGAGTTCTTTTCCCCAGCCAGCAGCAGCTCGGCTTGGACAGGGCTGAAGGGCAGGCTCTGACTGACAGGGGATCTCTGGCATTTTGTGGCTCTGGTGATGTATTTCCCTCTCTTCCCCCTCCCTTCCCACTGGGAATTTGCCAGCAGCAGGAGAAAGGGCAACCAGGCTTCGTTGCCAGAGTGCAGAGGGCAGGGAGAAGGAGATGTGGAGCTGATGAGGGCCTGGGTGAGATCAGCCTGGCTGGGCTCTGGTGGTCAGGAGTCCTTCAGCCAGGAGCTGTGGAGAGCAGGAAACCCCAGGGGAGAGCGAGGAGAACCAGAGAGGTGAAGGAAAGAGAGCAGCAAGGAGAAGGAAAAAAAAGAATGGCACCCTGGAGATCTGGAAAAGAGCCAGGAAGAACAGGGTACGAAATACCGGGGAACTGACAGTGAATTTACAGTCTCCAGGGAGAGAAAGGGAAAAGAAGAGGGGGGGAAAAAATGCTTTTGTTGAGAAGAGAGTGGATGGTGCTGGGGAGTATGTGGTGTCCTCCCGACTCCTGGGCTTCCTCCTCTTCCTGCTGCAGCCGTCCTGAGTGTCCTGGTCAAGGCAAATTCCATCTTCCCAAGCATCTGAGGGAAACTCTTGGCCGGGCACTTTCCCCTGGCACCACAGGGAGGTTCTGGGTTAGACAGAGGCAATGGGAGAAATACCAGAGCTGAGCAAAGGCTGTTCACAGGGTCAGGCTGGGATTTGGGGCATCTGGGTTTGGCACGGACTGGATTTGGAGGGGTCAAATCCGCCCAGTGGGCGCAGCGTGTCCAGGCAGGGAAGTGGTTTCTGGTTTCTGCGTCTGCTTCTGCCGCAGGAAGGGCAGCACTTTGTCCTCTGCTCTGGCTTAAAGTTTGTACAAAGAGCTCCTGGATTTGCTGAGCCTTCCCAGGCACACCCTGGGCCCTGCTCCTCGAGGAAACACTGCTGGGTGTGCTCGCTCACTTCAGAGCTAAGCCTGCCTTTCTCCCGGGGCATCGATCGAGCTCGGGTTTGCAGGGATAAAGTGGATTTCTGTATCCTGGAATGGCAAACCTCATGTTCTTCCTGGAGGTGACACAAATCCCAAGGAACTTAAGGTGTGCCGAAGGGGAAGAGGAGAGCAACTATAAAAAAATCCCTGTTTTTGTCCTTTGAGCTGAAGGTTCCAGCTCCAGGAGCTGCTGGAGGGAGCGAGGTGTGAGGCAGAGCGGGCTGTCCTGTCCCTCCCACCCTGCTGGTCCTGCTGTTCCCCCCAGGACGGCCTCGCTGGTGGTTACCAGCAGCTGCTCTGTGCTGCAGGACCAGGCTCCCTGCTGGAACATCCCAGTTCCAGCCCCCCCTGCCCAGGACCTGCTGCACAGAGCCCCTTCCTGCCTCCTTCCAGCCCCCAGCCTCTGGGACCACCCGCTGCTCTCCTCCCAGGCCAGCCTGTCCCCTTCCCTGGAATTGCCACCTGCTGAATAATTCACAGTTCCTGCGTGCTTTTGGCTGAGATGCAGAGTCCTTTCCTGGAAGAATCCTCATTTAGTTAATGGGAGGCTTTCAGCTGGCTGAAGGTTTGGTGCTGGAGAAAGGCCGGGGTGCAGTTCCAGCCTGCTTAGAGCTGAGATCTGGGGGTTTGGGGAGCCCAGAGGATGTGTCCAGGGGGTTCATTTGCTGGCCCAGAGTCTCCTCTGACAGCAATACAGATGCAATGGTTCTTTTTCACTGTCTGNGCCTCGCTGGTGGTTACCAGCAGCTGCTCTGTGCTGCAGGACCAGGCTCCCTGCTGGAACATCCCAGTTCCAGCCCCCCCTGCCCAGGACCTGCTGCACAGAGCCCCTTCCTGCCTCCTTCCAGCCCCCAGCCTCTGGGACCACCCGCTGCTCTCCTCCTGATGCCAACACCCACGACCCTCCCAGGCCAGCCTGTCCCCTTCCCTGGAATTGCCACCTGCTGAATAATTCACAGTTCCTGCGTGCTTTTGGCTGAGATGCAGAGTCCTTTCCTGGAAGAATCCTCATTTAGTTAATGGGAGGCTTTCAGCTGGCTGAAGGTTTGGTGCTGGAGAAAGGCCGGGGTGCAGTTCCAGCCTGCTTAGAGCTGAGATCTGGGGGTTTGGGGAGCCCAGAGGATGTGTCCAGGGGGTTCATTTGCTGGCCCAGAGTCTCCTCTGACAGCAATACAGATGCAATGGTTCTTTTTCACTGTCTGGAACAGCTTTGCAATAACAGCAGGAGCTGGAGAGGCATTTTTATTGATTAAACAATTGAGGTGATTTGTCTTTACCGGAGCAAAAATATTGAGGTGTCTCTCTCTTCCTACGTATACATTATAAACATTTATTATGTGCAGCGGGCTCTGTAATCAAGCTGATGTTTATGATGGGCTGGATTGAGATGCTGTAATGGGAGCTGAAGTGCAGAGGAAACCTCGTGTCAATATTCTGAATAACCAGGGCTGGGGCTGAGGGGAGGGAAGGGAGGCCAGGGACTGGATTTTGAACAAAGGATTGCTTTGGAATGTCCGCTCCTGTGCTCCCTCCCAGTGATTCCTAAGGCATCCCTTTGATCAGACTCCATCTTCAGCTGCTGGAAAATTTGCAGCTGCACCTCTCTCTTGACCCTCGTGTTTCCCTGAGGCTGAGCAGAGCCCTCTGCGTGCCAGGGGGACGTCTCTGCCTCTGGCACATGAGTCCTCCTGGTCTGAGGCTTTCTCTGCCCTCCCCCCGTTTGGCTTTATCAGTTTGCAGGTGCTGGAGCATCGATGCAGATCTCATCTCTTGCTTTGTGTGTCGGTACCAGCAGTACCTGAGCACTCAGGGATTAGCTCCGACTTTACCCTTGCAGATTTCCTCTTAGATCTTTTCCCCTTTCCCCCCTTCTCCACAAGTGAGAATTTCCCTGCAGACAGGCCCGTGTGTGTGTGATGGAGCCTGGGCGCCTTTGGGCAGGCGGGGACTCGGAGAGGGCAGACACTGAGCGTGCTTTGTGTGACCTTTTCCAGCTGAGAAACGTGAGCGCTCTCTCTGCTGCGTGCCTGCCTCAGTCCCTGGCTTTGGGCTGGCAGAAGGGGGATTATTTTGGTTGGCAACAGCACATGTCCTTCAGGGACTGAGTTTTCCCCTGGTTTCCCACTTGCAGGCTCCCAAACCTGCCTTCCCAAGCAGGCTGGGAAGGAACCCGAGCCTTCCCAGGAGGCTTTATCCAGGTAGAAGTGAGCAGCTTGGATCTGGCAGAATTATTAAGCCGTTATTTGAATTTCAGCGCTGGGTTCCGCGTTGTTTGTTCTGGTTCTTTAGGAGGCTGAGCCATACGGGCTGGAGGGGACCCAGCTGAGCACGGGAAGCTTTTGTAGGTGTGTTTGTTGATACCATTTCCTAGGTGCACAATATGTCTGTGTACGGCACAGCCACCTTCTCCCGGGAGGAGGGGAGGGCTTGGCTGGAAGCGCTGCCTGTGCCACATATGGACACGTTGCTCCGTTCTCCCCATGTGATGTGTTGAAGGGATTTTGGATGTGAGCCTAGACAGGGACCTTGGGAGGCACCCAGCCCCTGCAATCACAGGTACCTGCCTTGGGAAGGCTCCTCAAGCTGCCTCCAACCTGCTTTGGGGTTTTTTCTCTTTTGGTAATTTTTGGGAGGGCAGTTCCAGCTCCTCGCTGCTCTAACAGCAGCCTGAATTAATTCCTGGGCTTGCTTAGCCCCATTCATTTTCATTACATTATTATTATTATTATCATCATCATTGTCATTATCATTATTATTATTTTTAATATAATAGAAATAATAGATATAAAATTTTTTTTCTTGGCCATCAGTAGTCACAGAGAGGGTTTGTCCAGTGCATTTATCTCAGACTGGAACTGTGCATCCCAGCAGGATGGATGGGCAGCCTTGGGTTGGGGGTTTGCTTAAAACTCTCCTTCAGCACCAAGTTAAAATGTGCCCTTGTCACTGCAGCTCTGTGGGGGGTGATTTACATTTCCTCCTTCAGATGAACTTGTCAAACTTCGTGATAATGAAGGAAAAAAAAAAAAATTACAATGGGTATGAAAAAGGTGTCTTGTGAAAAACCTTCCTTAATGGAAAATGTCTTTTTTGATGCGGAAATCTTGTGTGTGTGTGTGTGTGAAGTGGCAGCACAGCTTTGATTTTTTCCATGATTTAAAACCAAGCAGCTTTGCCGTGTCCTAGAAGGGAGGAAAGGGAACGAAGCCAGCAGAAATAAAGTGGAATATTTGGGTGGAAGTTGTCTGACCCTTCAGAGGGGCTGAAGACCGCCAGCAGTGCACTTTTTCCTCCCTGTTTCTTCTGAGCTGAGCCACTCCTGGCACTGCTTTCCCACCTTCTGTGTGGATTGAGCGGAGCACAGGAAAATGAGGCTGGTTGAGGTGGCACCACCNTTTATCTCAGACTGGAACTGTGCATCCCAGCAGGATGGATGGGCAGCCTTGGGTTGGGGGTTTGCTTAAAACTCTCCTTCAGCACCAAGTTAAAATGTGCCCTTGTCACTGCAGCTCTGTGGGGGGTGATTTACATTTCCTCCTTCAGATGAACTTGTCAAACTTCGTGATAATGAAGGAAAAAAAAAAATTACAATGGGTATGAAAAAGGTGTCTTGTGAAAAACCTTCCTTAATGGAAAATGTCTTTTTTGATGCGCAAATCTTGTGTGTGTGTGTGTGTGAAGTGGCAGCACAGCTTTGATTTTTTCCATGATTTAAAACCAAGCAGCTTTGCCGTGTCCTAGAAGGGAGGAAAGGGAACGAAGCCAGCAGAAATAAAGTGGAATATTTGGGTGGAAGTTGTCTGACCCTTCAGAGGGGCTGAAGACCGCCAGCAGTGCACTTTTTCCTCCCTGTTTCTTCTGAGCTGAGCCACTCCTGGCACTGCTTTCCCACCTTCTGTGTGGATTGAGCGGAGCACAGGAAAATGAGGCTGGTTGAGGTGGCACCACCTGCGTGCTCAGGGCTCACCGAGCCGTCTCCATTCCTCTCCGGTGTTCCTTGACTCCGTGCCTGCCTTAATTGGGTGCTGCAACAGTTCTGTGTGTTAAAATAAATGAACTTTTTACTGCAAAAGAGGAAAAGAAGAGAGACAGATGATCCCTCAGCAACAGCTGTTTGGAGAAAGAATCCCACAGAAGCCGCTTTCTTGGCTAATTAGAAATCTGCTTTCCTTTAGGAAGGATAACGTTTACGTTCTTGACTCCTGTTCTTGCTTCTAATTACTTTTCGGAGGAATGAATAAAGACACTTTCATATGTTTCACTCAGAGTCGCTGAGGCAGAGAGTGCTGGGTGGGAAACGTCTCCTGGAGATGGGAGGGGAGACAAGAGCAGCAAATCGAGATGTCAGTTTGCCCTTGGGGGAAAGGGGAGTTTGTGGTTATTCCAGCAGAAGCACCGGGTTGGAAGCAGCACAGAAGCTCCAGGTGGGATCTTCTGGGTCTAAGGATGCCTTTTATCCCTGAAAATCCCATCTTTCCTGCTATTTCTCTGCTTAAATCAATGAAAAAGAGCAGGGGTTGTGTCCAGCACGGGTTGTGTCCAGCAGGAGTCGTGCCCAGGCGGGGAAGAAGCAAAATCAAAGCCCAGCTCCCCCAAACCCTTCCAGTCCCACAAAAATAGAGGCCACACAACCCCCAGGCTCTCAGGGACAGTCAGGATACGAGGCAAGCTCCCTCCTCGTGAGAGAATTTACATTTCCTGGGGCTGGGGCACTCAGTCAGGGCCTGAAGGATGCCCAGCACAGGAAGGGATGGAGGAACAGCAGCCAAACCTCCAGCCTGGAGGTGGCTTTGGCTTCCCAGAGGTGTCCCTGGGATCGGGGAGCAGCGGGTGCGAGGGAGGAAGGTGACTCCCAAAGGCACCACAACCTCTGCTGGGGAGGGTTCACTGCTCCACCTCGGTCTCAGCCTCCTCCTGTGGAGCACAGGGGGTTTTCCAAGGAAGGAAAAACATGGAAATGAGCCCGGATAGCTCCATACCCCTCTGTCCCTGCGGGCAGTGGGAATTGAAACCACTTTGGGGGTTCTGGCTTAGTGGTTACAGGGCAGAGGGGATGCACTCGAGCTGTTCGATACCTGGAGAATGGAGCAGCTTCTGGCAGGAGCTTTAAGGGAATTCATCACAAAACAAAGTGAAATGCTCAAGCTAAAATTGTAGAAAACAGCAAACGTGCTCGTTTGGTGTCTGCTGAGAAACACGCTTTGATTGTTTGCCATGGAGGGAAGAATTTAGTTCTGAAATGTGTTTCATCTTTTTATTAAGGTTATAAATATTGAAATTGGAACAAAGCGTTTTACTCAGCCTGAAACAAAGAATTCTCTCTGTTTTTTTTCCCTCCCCAGCAGCTCCCTGGGGGTTCAGGGTGTCTCCTCCAGGCTGGAAACTGCTCCTGCTGGGGGTTTTGGGGGTTTTTTTTTTGGTGTGCAAGGGGTGGTGATTTAAGCAAAGCCTTCCTCTGCCTCTGCTGAACTTTTTAAAGCCTTGAGCCAGGTGTTAGTTTGCAATCCAGCAATTCAATTACTCTGGGCAATAAATTTCAAGGTAAATGTTGGAAGCTCCATCACTTGAAGTACCAATGTTTTTCTTTTTTCCCCCTGGTTTTCAGGGTAGTATCATCAGCAGTGGGAGTAATGAAGCCTGGTTTCCTGTGGATTGCTTTCTCATGGTTGGGTTCTTTGATAACTAAATAATTTCAGGCTCTGACTGAGTGCCCCAGCCACGGGAAAAGCTGGGCTGTGTGTAAATTCTCTAATAAGGAGTGAGCTTTGCCTTGCATCCTGCCTGTCCCTGAGGCTGCCAAGAGCCTGGTTCTTGTCTGCCCTCTCTTTTCGTGGAGCTCGAAGGATTTGGGGGAGCCGGCTCTGGCCGATGTGCTGCAGGTGGGCTCGTTTGTGGGTGGCTTTGCCCGTTTCCATAGGAAAGCAGGTTGGGAAGATAGGTGGGTAAAGGATATTTTTGGCAGGCGGACCTGGTAGAGTCAGTGCCACCATTTCTGGTCTCTGAGAGGAGGGAGGAGGATGTTTTTTCCGGGGAATGTGTGAATAAACACGTCCATTAGCACGGTGACAAACAGGACTTGACATGCAGGGTGGTGCTTAAATTAAACCCGCTCGTTTTCCATGACCAGGGGATGGGATTTCAATGCTTTGGCTCCCGTGCTTGGTACCAGAGCTGCATTTACCACAGGCTTGCTTCCATTGCCTGCAGTATTTAAAAAAGAAAAAAATCCATTTCTCCACTGGAGAATTTTCCAAAATCCCTTCACTTTTTTTTGGGTGTTATTCATTTTTAGGAGTGTGATTAAACAAAAGCAGCGATGAGAAGTGCGAGCGTCTGGGCAATAGGAAGGGAAAGGAGTGAAATGTGTGTTTCATCTCTCGCCTAGGAGCTCCTGATGGGGTGGGGCTGGTGCTCTCCAGCTCCAGCATCCAGTGAAGGAGTGCAAATCCGGGGGCAAAATCAGCAGGGGACAGTGACAAATCTTTCTGTGCAGATAACGAGTGATAAGCTGATAAGCGGTAGCGCAAGCAGGCAATTAACACAAGGGGTTAATGAGCTGAGGGCAGAGATCTCCTCTGGGCTGAGTCTTTCAGCCCTTTCCGGAGGGAACAGCTCTGGAGGGATGCTCATGTTCAGGAATGAGCAGAGCAGGTGATTAACGAGGGTTTATCGCTGCTGATGGACAAACCAAGCAGCTCCACTCCTCCTGTGAGTGATGCTCGCCTTTCCTCCCTCCCTCCTGCGAACGATTCCGCCGCTCAAACTTTTCTAGGAACAATTAGAGGGGAGAGGAGGGAAGAACTGGCCCCCCCGCCCCGGGCTTGATTTATGACCCAACCCTTTCGTAACAAGATTTCCAGTGTTGTAAAATATTAAATACATCCTTATATTCAATATCACATTTTGATACATTTCATGCCTCATTTGCTTCTGGAGTCAAGGACAACTTCACATTTTTCATGGCACCGGGCCCAGATTTGTCTATTTATTTATTTTTAATCACTCCATTTCCCCCCCCCCCCCCCTTTTTTTTTTATACCTGTATGGTTCTGGATTAGATCTCGGGAACCATAGCAACCCCTTCCACCGGGTGGATTCGGGTCTTCAGCACGTGGCAACTTTTTGGCTTGGCCGATTCTCCCTAGGGCTGCTGTGCTGGTGCCATCCACGGGGGAATCGTGGCTCGCAGGGAACGGCAGAGAGGTGTTTTTGTGCCGGGCTGGAGGCTGAGGCAGCAGCTCTGTGCCCGGTGGCGTCACTTTGGAACAAAAGGCTGTTTGATTGAGCAGCTCACGTGCTGGGATGAGGGGGATTAAGTGAGATTTGCTGCCACAGTTAAAGGAGGATGCTCGCAGCTCCCGTGAGTTGGGGAGGGGCTGGAGTTTCTCCCTGTGGGAGGTTTTTGTTTATTTTTTCTCCCCCTCGCTTTGGGGAAGAGCAGCTGCCTTGTGGTGAGTGGGGTCGGCAGCATAGAGGGGCCCTGCTCCTGCAGGTAGAGGTGCTTGTGCTGAGTGTTTGTGAGCAGAACAGGGTGGGCTCCGTCCTATTTCAGCTCTGGGACCTTGGGCGCATTCTCTTCAATTCCATCTACAACCGAGGGCTGCTGTGGAGGCTGAGTGGGGACGTGTTTTCCACGGCTGGGGGTTGGAAGTTTTGGGGCAGAGCTCATTTCTCACGTCCCTCAGGCCAGAGCCATCCCACTTACCTTCCCTGAGGTGTCTCATCTCCTTAAGTCAGCAGAGAGCAATTGGCCTGTGTTCCCTCCGAGGTGACATCTCAGATG
Organism: Oreocharis arfaki; assembly: GCA_013398015.1. Taxonomy (NCBI): domain Eukaryota; kingdom Metazoa; phylum Chordata; class Aves; order Passeriformes; family Paramythiidae; genus Oreocharis; species Oreocharis arfaki. The sequence goes on along the minus strand of VZRR01010931.1, from coordinate 178,040 downwards.
TGACTCATCCTCCTGGGCTCAGGATGTCTTTCCCTTTTTACAAAATCCTACTTTTTTTTCTTCCTACTGCCAAGGTGACTGCGTTTTTTGGGTTTTTTGGTCTAAGGAAGTACGGCAAGAGCCACTTGCAGGGAGCAGGAGCTCAAGAAGCTCTGCCTTAAAACCGACACAGACGGTTCTGAGAAGTGAAAGTAATTAAAAACTCTAATATCTCCCCTAAGGCCGCTGGTCAATTATCCATGAATGGCAACTTCAGCTTGTGATTGGATGCTTTTCCTGGAGGATAAAGCGGGAGCTGGAAGGAGCTCAAGAAGGCCCATGGCTGGTTGTTTTGGAAGGGGGCCTGGACAACCACGGCAGTCCTGACTGATCTGTCAGAGGGAGCTGCTTTAGCAAAAGAACCCAGCTTTATTTTCCAGGCTTCTTTTCCAACTCTTTTGAGCTGCTCCGGCTTTGCCAATTCCTCGAAGAGTGGCCACGAGACTTGGAAGAGTTTAGCTGGAGGGGAAAGTTTCCGGCTCATCTCTTGGTGGTGCTGCCCTTCCAGTCCTTAAGAGCTTCCAGAAGCACCCAGAAATGAAATAATTTCTGTGATAACATCTCCAAATGGGCAGCACTGAGCTGCTTTTGGGGACAGGTCGGGTGTCCTAAGTGAGTGACTTTGAACCTTCTGTCCTTTGGCAAAGGAGCCCGTGAGAGATGAGAGCTTCACAATTGAGAAACAAACAGCTTTTCTCTGTAGGAGAGCTTGGATCTAAACTGGAAAACTTCTAAGACTTGGGATCAAAAAAAGCTTCAAAGCCCTTTTCTCTAAATGAAAGTATCAACAGGAGTCAGGGGGCCTTAGTTGAGGGGCTCTTACAAATCCCACGAGGTGCTTGTCGGCCTCTTTTGGTGGCTGATACCCTTTGAAAATCTGTCCCAAAGCACTTGAATCGCTCCTGGAAATGGAATTTACACTTCTAAATTACCTGCCTGCCTGCAAACACAGCCGTAGCCCTGCCTCTTGCTAATTGCCACATCAATTAAAAGCCTCCCTGCATCCCGCTGCCCCTCGTGGAAGGTGGGGAGTGCAGGAGTTTCACCCAGGCTGCTTTTTATGGTCCCCACTCTTTGGAAACGCAACAAAATTTAGTGAGGGAACCTGTGTTTGTTCCCTCCTTCCCATCCAGCAAACTAATTGAAAACAACATGAATGTTAATGATGCATTTCGCATTTGGAAGTTAGAGGGGTGATTAATACGTTGTACATTGTATATTAACACCTTCTCAGGGGCATAATGAAGACAAAATATATGCTCTGAGACGAGGCTGTTTATTTCTCCATGCGCTCCCCGTGTTCCACCATCCCTTCCCACGGTGAAATACAAGCTTTCCAATCCAGAGGGCTTTGTTTCAAAGCATCATTTAAAATCAATCAATAAACTTTTATGTCTTAATCCTTCTGGTTGCCCCCCACCCCCTTCCCCTTTTGATGGGGTGGCTGGAACAAAAGGCACAAAGGGAAGGGGGTTTGAGCAGGGAAAGGCTGGTGACGTGCCAGGTTCCTGGAGCTGTCACCTCGTGGTGCTGGTGGGAATGATCTGTTGGCGGAGGCAAGCTGGAAAACGAGTCCAGGGAAAGCTTTGTTTCCCCCCCTCTCTTCTGCTCCTTGACCGATGGCTCCAGAATCCTTGTAAAGCTGCGCTTTTTTATTTTTTCTTTTTTTTTAATTACTGTGATAAATGGCTGCTGTGGCTGGAGCTTGGCTGGAGGCCGGAGCTGTGATCAATCTGTGAGGCTGCTGGAGGCTCTGAGCGCATCCGTGTGACGAGCACAGGTCAGTCTCCTCTGTCCCTGCCTGGGACTGGGGTGACCAGGGCTGTCCTAACTGGGCTGCTGTGACCCCAAACTGGGGCACCTCTGCTTGTTCTTCCTCCTGGATGCTCCTCACCCTTCCAAGGAACGGCACCTTCTGGATTAGGCTGGATTTGGGTGCTGCTGTGGCCCCGAGCTCGCTGTTGGTTTATCCCAACTTCTTGTCTGTGCCACGTTCCCAAAGCTTTGCTTCCAGGAGGGATTTGAGCAGGGCAGGGATCACAGCCAGGCACAGCCCTGGCAGCCTGGGCACAGCTTTTGGGAGCAGTGCCGTCCTAATTGATACCAAAAGGGTTAATTCTGCACCTTTGCACTCGAGAAGAGTTCAGAAGTTGGTTTTGTTGCAGATGTTTGAACAGGCTCATTGTTTTCCAAGAAATTTGCAGCTCCAGCTGAGCTGCATCTCCTGCTTTTCCCTTCTTAGCCAGATTTAGTCTCTTGATTGCTAAACAAACCTTGGGCACAGCAAATGTGGTCAGAAAGCAGGAGGAAATGAAGAATTCCACCTAATTCATTGGGTTCACGATAATTCCAGTTAATTCCAGCACGTAGTGACAGGAGAAGGGCGAATGATTTCAAACTAAGAGTAGGGGTAGATGGGATTACAGTAAAAAATTCTTTCCTGTGAGGACCTGGCACAGGTTTCCCAGAGAAGCTGTGGCTGCCCCATCCCTGGAAGTATCCAGGGCCAGGTTGGAGCACGCTGGGATCGTGGGAGGTGCCCCTGCCCGTGGCAGGGGTGGGATGAGATGAGCTTTAAGGTCCCTTCCAGCCCAGGCCATTCAGTGATTCCACGCCATTGGTATTCACCTGTTGCTCTGCGTGTGCTGGAGATTTATTGCTCTTCCTGTGACTTTGTGTGGTGACATTGGAATTGTTCCCTCAGCTGCTGGCTGGGGCTGGGGTTGTTTACGGTGGACAGCGTGGGATTTTTTTGGTTTTTGTTTTCTCTGTAATGAGGAATGTCTGGTTCAGTGCCTCGATGTGCTCACGTGGAGTGTGTGGGATCTGCTGAAATTCCCATAAATCCTCAGGGACAGCGGAGCTGTAACCTGGGAGAGCCCTTCAGCTGGACACTGGTGCTCCACGCCTTGAGCACCAGCTCTTGCAAGAGGAGGCAGCAGATCCACAAGCACGTGGATAAAACCTGCAGCACGAGGCTGGAAGGGGTTTTTAGAGCTGTGACAGAAACCTCAGAGCCCTTCTGGCCATCCCAGCTCATCCCAGCCACTCCCCATGGGCAGCAAGGCTGAGGAGTATCTTCATTTTTGCCTCTCCGGGCGCTCTGAGCAGAAAACTCTGGGAAATGAGTGGAAAACCCTGGGAAATGAGTGGAAAACCCTGGGAAATGAGTAGAAAACCCTGGGAAATGAGTAGAAAACTCTGGGAAAGGGCTCTTTAGGAATGTTGTGGTGGTGGGTGGGAGCGTGTGCTGGTGGCTGTTATGTAACTGCAGGAAGGGGAAGGCGGGCACGGGAGCTGTAACACGTCTATAATTAAGCACAACAAACAGCCAGGAAACAACACAAACACTTCTCAAACCCCATTACTTGGCCACAGCTGAATTATTTCCCTGCTTTGGCAAAGTCGTTAAAGGGGAAAGCGACGGGGCGGGGAGAAGCATGTACGTGTGAATTCATCAAGTGTGTTTGAAACCTGTTTTTTGGGGGGTTGTTTTTTGGGTTTTTTTGTATCTTTAATGAATGAAAATTCAATCTGAGAATGGGTAGAGAGCCCTGGTGGGAGCGGCAGAGCTCCCTCAGGCCGTAGGCAGCTCCTATTAATAGCACCTGGCACTGCTGTTCCCACCAGTTAGGTGAAAAAGAGCCCCAGTTCTGGAGTGTTTTTCCAAACAGGGAGGGGAGGAACCAACCTGGAGTAATTCCTGCTCTGCAAGCCGAGTGTTTATCCACTTTCTGAATGAATGGAAATGTGCTTTGTTTATTAAAACGTGCAAAATGCCTTTTTTCTTCAGGACTTGGCATATTTTTCCTGTCCTTGCTGCCTCCTCACCCCCTTCAGCTGCCTTTAAGCCGTGCATTTGCCTGAAACCAGCTTAAAACTCTGTTTTATCTGGATGATTGTGGGCTCAAATTAAGGCTCCTGGGTTTCTTGGCCGTGTCCCTGCCCTCGGAGCAGAGTCCTGTGGCTGGGGACATGATCTTACCCCGCCGCATCTTAACCTCCTTCCTTGCTTGGCTCCAATTAATCTCCCGTTAATAACTCAGCCCAAAAGAGCTCCAGATCTGAGGAGTCACAGAGAGAAAGAGCTGGAATTTAGAGTGATGCTACCAGGAGAACCCAGGGACTCTTTCAGGTTGGCGTGACAGGATGGTTTTATCCTTCTCCTGCCATTCCCAGGCCAGCTGTGGTGGGAGGGAGGATTTACTGCTGCTCTTCCCTGCCTGTTCCCCCGACCTTCTGCTCCACCAGGCATTGCAGCCTGGCCATAAATCCGGGGCTATTGCTTCTCCCAGTCAGCCTGGTGAGCTCAGCTCAGCCTCGTGCTCGCTGTTCCATGTCTGTCTGTCTGCCTGCCGCCTCTCCCGGCCTCACATTCCCATTTTTTGGGGGTCACCGGGCTGTGTCCTTGCTTATCTGCAGCTTGCCTGGCACTGGATGGAGGGGGATGAGGGGGAGGCTTGTCCTCTCCCAGTCTGGGCAGCTGATCTGGTGTCACCTGAGCAGAACTCGCTGGGTGTGGGAATGTGGGCAAGGAGTAACAGGCTGGAAAACGGGGATGGTTCAGGGAATTCCAGGAGCTGCTGAGGCTTGGGTGCCACCCATATTCCTGATTCTTTGCTGTAAGGGAAACCATTTGGAAGGAGGAGCTGTAAGGCCCTTCTTGCTCGTGGATAAGGATTTCCCAGTCCTCCAGGGATCGTCCTTCCGTGCTCTGGAACCGTCAGGGTTCTGCTGCCGCGCTCAGAAGTTGGGAATGCTGCTGGCACCTGGGGATCAGGAGGGCTGATCCCATGAGGGCATCAGCAGCTCCTGGAGTGCTCAGGCAGGAGCCAGGAGTGACTGCCCTTAGAAGCATTCCGGGGTGGAATTTGCTCCTTCACACCTCGAGGCAGAGTAAATCCGAGCTGCCACAGTCCCTGGGTGCGAGCCCTGCTGTGCAACCCCCCCCAGCAGGCTGCAGGAGCTGCTTCCAGGAGAGTAATTCAGGGCATGAGGAGTCCCCAGCTCCAGCTTAGGAACGGCTGGTAATGACTCCCAGGGAGCAATTCCAGCATCTGTAATCCCGGGAGGAACCATGCCTGTGTCAAGAAACTGAATGCAGTGGGGAGCAAAGGCCCAAATTCAGGGCGGTTCGTGGGGTTTTGCCATGGAATTGGAGTGTGGGAAGCAGCGCTGGGGCAAGGAGGAGTAAAGAGGCTGGTTAACAAAGATAAAGGCACAGAGCTGAATGTCATTTCAGAAACCTTGATAAAGAAAAAAAAAATCCCACTCAGAGGCTGTTAAGACCAGAATGAAGGCTCAGATCAATAGGCTTTGAATGAATTCCTATAAAAAGGGAGAATTTGGGTTTGACTTTGTAGGCACACTGCAGCAGAATCGAATCCATTGTCCCCAAAGGAGCCGTTCCAGCCCTCGTCTCGTCGAGATACTCGGGGATTTTAAAACCTGCCAGCTTTTAGTGGTGGTGGGGAGGGAAAAAAAAGCTAGAGAAGAGGCGGAAATTAAACTACAAATGTTCACAATAAAACAGTGATAGAAATGGAGGTGGACAGGGAAAGAAGAGAGAACCTGGATTCAGTCTCAGGGGAGCAGTAACTCACCTGGGCATTGGGGCTGCTCTCAGGTGTTGCTGCAAAGGCTGAAATCAACCCAGAGCTGGGTTTTTGGCGTATTTTGGGTGTCAAAAATGTGATTCCCATCCAGGTAATTGCTTGGATGCCCCTCTCCTTTTGAAATAAGCCCAAGATCTGGGCACAGAAGTGCTCTCCAAGCACATCCCCGAGTGTCTGTGCCTTGCCTCTTGTCGAGCCCAGCCTCCACAAACTCGTGTTCTGCACACAAACAGATTTTCCACCTCGAGGCTGAGCTCTCTGTGTGGATTTACAACAAACTTACATCATTTTCACAGTGATCATTCATTTTTTGGTGGTGTTTCTTGTCTCTCCCTCCCAAACCTCCCCATGGCAGGAGTCAGTGGGTGCCCCCTGAGGGCTGGAGGAATCTGCTCTCCTCGTAGCAACGTTTGACTCCGTGGTGGGACTTCCAGGGATGTCATGGCATAGACAAAATGGCATTTCTGAAGCTCCCTGGGATGAATCCATGCAGTACCAGAGCCAAAAACCCTCGTAGGGAATACATCCACTTTTCCAGAGGGGGAAGGAGAGCCAGGGAGTTCTTTGGGGGTGGGGAACGGGGCATTTTCGGGGCTGTAAATGGCTTTGTGGAGCGGCAGTGGAATAGCCCAGCCTCGGGGCGGGGTGTGTTGGCTTTGGCAGGCTCAGTCCCAGGCACAAACAGCTCCCCACGCACAGTTTCAGTCTGAGTTGCTGTGTCAGACACTGCTGCGGGGTGAGCCCTCGCAAAACTCCACCAGGCAGTTCTAGAGGCGCTGCCAGATTTTCCCTGGCTGTCAGTGCAGGAACGCTGCCCCTCGGGGCTCCCAAAGCGAGCTGGGAGCCCTTGGAGGAGCAGCTGGGATTTTTAGCAGTGGATTTCCTGGGGAAGGGGGTTCCCCCGCTGGCTGCCGAGCTCTGGTGTTGTCCCTTCCAGCCCCGAGCGGAGCCAGAAATGGGAATAACGGGAATAAAAGTGTGAAATTTTGTGTCTTTTCCCCTTGAACGTGCTAAACTCAGGGTTGTGTTGTGATGGGGCTTCTGAGCACGTGGCTGAGGCTCGATCCTCGTTGTACTCTCGTGAATCCTGGTGGATCAGGTGCTGCCAAACCCAAATTAATGCTTTGATTTTCCTTTTTTTTTTCTGGGATCTCCTGGATCTCTACAAAGTCAGGATACTGGAAGGTCCAAACCTGGAAGGAGTTTTCGAGCTCCATTTAATGAAATGTCGTCTGTGGTGGGTTTTGTTGGGTTTTTTCCCTGGTTTTCCTTGAGAGGATGGAATATTTCAGGGCTTGAAGCGTTATCCTGTGATCTCACTTCAGTGTCCTGTCAACCACGGGCACTGTGGGATTTTGGAAAATCCCTTTGGGATTCTGGAAAAGGGAGAGGGTCTTGGGAGCTTGGTTTTTAATGTGAAGACGGACAAGAGCTGAGAAGGGCTCCTTGAATCCGTCACTTCCCGACTCTCGCTGGCGCCAGCGTGGGGTTTATTTGGAGGTGGCTTTTTGGAGAAGGCCACTCCAGTTCCTCTGCAGAGCCCATCAGGAGTGTGTGGGGCCAGCAGGCAGCTCCGGAGCCGCTGCTGGCAGCTTTGATCCCGTGTTTGCACACGACAGCGATGAATTGCAGGCACAGCAGATGACTAAACAGCTTCGTTACCGCGTCGTTAATTACCTCCATCCCCGCGCTGCTCTGGCCCGCGCTCCGAGGCAGAGCACTGACCTGATGCTGCCAGAGCTGTGTTGCTTGTCCGGAGCTGTCAGGGGAGAATTATGAGAGTCTCTTCTGCTGGTGAATCACTGCTCTGGTTTGGGGTGAGAGAAGTGTCGTGCGGAGGGAGTTTGCCTCGCGTAACCCGCTCGGTTTGGGTCTGCAGGGAACTCTTGGAGTGACTTTGCTGTGCCCTGTCCCGCTGTGGGGCTGAGCTGATGCACCGCAGGGCAAAAACCGCTGTGGAAATGTTGTTAGAAGCAGTTATCCCCTCATTTTGCTAAATACTGGGCTTTTCTTCGAGCGCTCTCTGTGGGCTTTGGGTGTGAAATGTTAATGGCAGCACCTTCTAGTTCTGCTTGGGGTGGGTTTCTTGGCGTTGTGCTGTGCAAGGACAGGAGTTGGACTTTGATGATCCTTTCCAGCTGAGCATATTCCATGATTCTGTCTCTTTTTTCAGCTGTGGAGAGCAGGGCTTGATTTGGATGGCAGGACACCGTGTTTGGGGACAAGGAGCCTTGATGCTTTCATTTGGGGTGCTGCTGCGCTCCAAATAAATGGCAAATAAAAGGCAATAAATTCCAGCTAGGCACAGGAGCAGGGTGTGGGCTGGAGGGAGGGAAAAAACATTCCAAGTGCAGCTCGGAAAAATGCTGCTCCGGGTTCCCAGCGCCTGGGTTATTCCTGGCCAGAGCTAATGATGATGTATGAGCCTTGCAGAACACTCTTCATCCTGACACCTCCGCTGGAGAGGTCTGTGACATTATTCTCACTAGGTACAGGTGGGAAAATTAATGCATGAGGAGAGAAAGTTTAGCCAAGCAGCAGAGCTGGGGAGGAAATGTTGGTGTCCTGAAGCAGTGTCAGGCTTTGCCTCGCAGGAGCCTTTCCCAGCTCCTGGAATTTGCTGGTGCTTTCATTGCTAAACCAAGCCCTGCTGTTATGGATGGTCAGCAAGCTTTATACCCCTTGTTCCTGCGTGATTCCGTGTCTGGTGGCTTCCCTGGGATGCCACAAAGGGCTCTTAACCCCCCGTCCCAGCATCTGCCGCGTGCTGCCAGGGAGAAAACCAAACGCGAGTTTATCATCATCATCATCTCCCCTCTGCCGAGCAGCTGCTGGCAGTGCCACGTGCCAGTGCCTTAACTCTCACAGAGCTTGTGGCAGCGTTTTTGAGGGCTTTTTTTGGGGGTGTCAAAGCTTCTACAGCACCCTAAAAAGCCCTGGGAAAGAGCCAGAGCTTGTGGCAGCGTGGGGTGTGGCCTGTGCTTGGGGTCACACCTCTGTGTGCCTCCTGCCCAGTCCCAGGGACACTGGCACCCCTTTTCTCCCCTGCTTCTGGGATAGAATCCTCATCTCAGCACGGACAAACCAGGTTTAAGGGCTGAATTACACCAGGACACGCTGCCTGCTCCTGAAGTGCAGCTGTGTCCCTTTCTCCCTCTCTGGTTCCTGGCTCAGCGTGCAGAGCTCTGCATCCCTCTGTCTTGTCCCCGTTTCCTGCCCTGTGCCTCTCAACTCTTAGCAGCTGAAACCTGTTCCTTGCAGTTTGTGGGGTTTTTTTTCCTTATTTTCCCTTGCATGGGTCCTGCTGAGCCGTTCTGCACCAACCCAGGGTTCTGCCAAGCCTGTGCCTGACTCTCATTGTCTCCTTTATGTAACACCCCTGCTCCTGCCCTCGTGCCTGGGGAATGTGTTGGCCAGCAGACACCCAGCGAGGAAGAGTGGGTCAGCACCAGTGGGAGCAGGGATAAAGCCATGAAAACCCACAAAAATCCTCAAAAATCAAGGAAATCCTGTGTTGGACAGGAGCACGTGCCTCCCTTCCTGATCTGCTCTTGTCCTTGGCTTCCCCTCAGTGCCACTCCAAGGTGTTGGCTCTGCTGCCTCCCTCAGCTCTTCCATCAGCCTGAGAAGAGCTGGATGGAGGCACAGAGAGGGGGAAAAGGTCCCTGTGTCCCTGCCCTGCCCTCCCTGTTGGCAGTGCTACCGGGCTGCCCCTCCCGAGGTGCTGCACAGATGGCCTGAACAGTTTGGGGAGCAGATTCTCTTCGTGTGTGTCAAGGCAAACAGGCTTTGAAGTGCCTCAACTGCTACGGGCAGGGGTGATGGGGGAAATCAGGGGGTTTGTGTGCCATTGGTGTTAGGTTTGCTCCCTTCATTGCAGCCAGAGGTGCTGGCACACACGGGGGGATTCTCTGCGCCGTCCCACAGCCCCGGTGCCATCCCGAGCTGCAGCTGTGCCCTGAGCCGTGCCATCGTGGCACAAACCTGCCCAGCATCTCCTGGCTGTCACTCAGGAGGGGATTTCGGCTCTCTTTTGGGAAGCTTCTGGCTCATTTAGGGGTTTATCACCTGCAGAAGTCACTGGGGTAGAAAGAGCTATTTCTGCCCGGTGGAAAATCCCTGCCGTTGATTCCGGGAGCTAAAGGTCAGGCTGGCAATCTCCCCGATGTGGATAAAATAAGGAACCCTCCCCTCCCTGCTGCCTGGGCTTGCTCTTGGAGCACTTTCTGTTATCCCAGCGTTCCTGTGGGAGGGAGCAATGGGCTGGGGGAGATTGTGGAGCTGGTTCCTCGCTCACTCAGAGGCTTTGCTCATATCCCCACCCCACGCTCAGACGCTGCTGCCCACCACGAGCTGATGAAATGCCACGCAGGGAAGTTAAGGAGAGAGCTTGAGATTCCCACTGCAGCTGTGCACGATGTGGCATGGCCCAGAATTCCAGCCAGGCTAAAATCAAATTAAAGTTTCCCAGCGTGATGTTTTAGGAGGGAGGGAAAAAAAAAATAATAAAAAAAAGAGAGATGGGATAAAAGAAAAACCCCAAACAAAAAGAGCCCCCCGCAGAGTTCATCTGGTGGATGGAGTTACATTAAGTGAATGGAAATTAAAGGCTTTTCATAGAGATCTTCAGTATAATTTGATGGAAAACTTTAATTATTTCAAAGCGCCTAAGAAAAGGAGCTTGCAATGGTTTTGGGAAGGGAGCGGGGGGAGCTCTCATAAAAATATCTCTCTTCAGCAGCGTTTTGAGCTGTTGTTGGGCTGAAAGGCTGCTGTCAGCTCCAGGAGAAGGATTTGAGAATCCTGTGCCCCACATCCCTCCCCAGAGAGCAATTCCTGCCTGAGTGGCAGCAGCCTGGGAAGAGAGGGACAGGGAGTGAGAGGAGGAGGCTGCAGGAGGAGCAGAGGCTCCTTTATCAGCCTTCCCAAGGCACAGGGGATGGACAGGGCTCCTGGCTGGGAACGTGAGGAGGGCGGGATGTGGGGAATTGGGATCTCTCCTGGAGTTTCAGACAGAGAGAGCATCCTCTCCCGGGCACCCCAGGGACGTGGTCCATTGTAGTCGTTGTGCCGAGGTTGTCACTCATCCAATTCTTGCTTGGACAGCTCAGGAATTAATGGGTCCTTGTCCAGTCTCCAGGTTGACATAAATCCAGGGATCTGGAGACCGTCCATTCTTTCCCTGGGACTTGGATGCTGTGCTCCTGCTCCAGCCTGGCTCGCTTTGAGGCAGAAATGTGGCCTCTGAATGCTCAGTGCTTCCAACTCCTCCTCTTCCCCAGACTCTGAGGTTCCTGTCTCTACCTCCCTGTGCCCCTCTGTGGGATGGGGAGGGCAGGAAGCTGAAGCACTGAGGACAGGACTGGGTACAGAATCAGGTTTAGAATCCAACATTTAGGTTCAAAGAGACCTCCAAGATCAAGTCCGAGCTGTGACCAAACCCCACCTTGTCACCAGCCCAGAGCACTGAGGGGTTCCTTGGGCACCTGCAGGGATGGGGACTCCAAACCTCCCTGGGCAGCCCCTTCCAATGGTTCACAACCCTTTCCATGAAGGAATTCTTCCTGACCATGATTCTGCCACCCAGCCACGGACCTCACTGCTCCTCTCTGAGCTTCTGAGGGGCTGAGACTGGAGCAGAGTGGCCGAGGCTGGTAGAGTTGACATCAAGGAATGGATTTGAGCTGGCCCGAGTTGAAATGCCATGGAAAACCAGCTGCTCTCAGTGCTGCAGATCCAGGATCGTGCAGATGCTGTGCTGCCAGGCTGTGGTGGAGGAATGGCAGTGAGGAATGGCATTGAGGAGTGGGAGTGAGGAATGGGGGTGAGGAATGGGGGTGGCTCAGTGGAACCGGGAGCCTTGCCTGGCTCCTCGCAGCCCCAGACCTGTGCAGCACCAGGGATTTCCCTTTGAACTTCAGGCTGCTTTTCCTTGCTGTGCCTCTCCCCCTCCCTTCTGATGATCCTGAGGTTGATTTGGGGGCTTGGTGGGGGCTCTGCCTGCCCCAGCAGTGCCTCTGTGTCCCCTGTGGCACAGCAGGCTGTGAGCTGGACAATGGCACCGCACTCCTCTGCAGGGATGCCCCGAGGGCAAACCCTGCCAAGGGAGTTCAGGACACAGGGAAAACCACAACCAGCTTGGATAAATAGGGGAGACGGGGGGAGAACAGTGGGATCCATTGCCAGGGAATGAGTTCCAGAGCAGGGGAAGGCAGGCACTGATGCCTCCTCCCCGAGGAGGGGTGTTTGGCAGGCAGCTGGCAGGGAGTGCTGGTAGCCATGGGGATGGCAGAAAAAGGGGGATGCTCGGATGCAGGTGGGAGTCAGGGAAAAAAGGACGGGCACTCCTCAACCTGGCTGCACCAGGCAGCACAGGAGGTGAGCTGCTTCCAGCTTCAGGTTTCCTGATGAGCACTGCCAGGCTCGGGGAGGCATCAAGGTGAAGCAAATCCAAGCAGGGAGCTGCTGGGACAAACATCCCCACTGAGGGAGATGAACTCTGTTTTAGGGGGCTTGGATGAGTGTAGTCGTGCAGGGGAGAGGGAGAGCAGGCAGGGAACTTCAGGGAGAAGCTGGATCTGAAGGGGCTTGGGGTGTTTGCAGCCCTGATGAGCAGCTCCCTGCAAGTGGTGAGGTCCTGCAGGATGGAGAATCTGAGCCTGGTCAGGGCCACAGTTAATCCAGCACCTCAGGAACAGCAAACTGTGCGCTGTTTATTGCTGAGAGTGTTGTTTTCTGGGATTTTTTCCCCCCTTGATGTGTCAAAGGCTTTCTGCACCGATCGTTCTTTGCTGCATTCCCTCGCTGAGGCTGCTGCTGGAGGGAAAGGAGCCCGTGCCCTGAGCTTGGCCGGGCTCCTGCGCGGCGTCACTGCAGGAGTTCGGGCTCTGCTTCTCACCATTTCCATTTCATGGAATGGGCTTCATCCACGCCCCATCTCCCGTGCCCCGGGGGGGAGCTGGAGCCCTGTGTGAGCCCCCACGGGTGGTGCCCAGACCAGGGGCTGAAATCCAGGTGTGGAAGAGCCCTCCTGATGTGTTGTCAGCCCAGCTGCTGGTGGGGTGGGGCGGTGGGGGCAGAGAGCATCCTGTGGCTTCAGGGCAGGGACTGTTCCACCAGGAACCACTGAGGTGCTGGCAGCTGGTTTTGTTTTTAGTTTAAGGCTCTATTTGCACACACCAGGCTGCCCTGGCTCTGTTAATAACTGGGGTCACCATCTCGCTGTGCTCTCTGAGGGTTCGTTGTTGCAGCAGCAGCGTTCCCTGGGGGTGGCAGAGAGAGAATGGCCCCCTGATGTGAGTGATTTAATTCAGGCTGAGGATGGAGGGGAGGAAAAGCTGCTCCAGCTCAGTCTGGGGGGGTCTGATCAAGCTCTTTCCTCCACCTTCAGTGCTCTTCTCTCCCACCAGCAGTTTGGAAACTACTTTTGGGAAGGAATAATGTGGATTTTAGCATTAACAGCTTTTCTTTTTTGGGGGAAGGGGGAGACTCAGAGGCTGCCATTTGACAGCAGTCGTCAGCAATCAGCTGGGCCGGTGGCTCCTGGGCAGCTGGAATAGTTTGGAAGCCTGCTGGGCTCCAGACTGCTCCAAAATGAGCTGTGCTGAATCACAGCCACTCCAAACTCCCTCTGCTTGGAGCGGCGCTGAGGTGAAGTGAATTCCAGAGGCTTGGGGGGGAATAAAACCCAAGTGGTTCCCGTGAGCTGGGGAGTTAAGGCAGCCTGGAGAGTTGTTTCTGCCTCATGGCTGAGCTCAGCAAGCTCTAATTGATGATTTTCCCTACGTTTAGGGCATGCATAACGTCCTTCCCTGGTGGATTCATTGGTGCCTGATGGGAGCCGAGCTGAACACGCTCCTCTGTGAGGAGATCTTTCTCTCCTCTAGCAGGCTGTTATTTCATGGGACTCAGGAAAAACCAGGAGTTTTTTACGAGCCTGCATCCCCATGACATTTGGCTGGGAGCTGGCCATCGTATTCCAGATTGATTGAGGATGGGCACAGAAATGGGTGTTGAGAACTCAGCTGTTTAAGCCTCTTCTCCTCTGTTGTCGAGACGCAACCAGAAGTGCCTGGATGAGAAAGAACAAATTCGGGATGTCGCATTGCCGAGTCCTGCTGGCCCGTCTGGGCAGACAGGCTGTGGGTTTGGGGGTGACAGCTGCACTAGGACGTGGTGCTGGGGCTTGGATGGATTACAGGTCGAGATGCAAGCATTGAAGTTGGGCTGAGCCTGGTTAATGAGGGCAATTTATGGCAGAGCTGGAGGAGAGGGACGTGAGGAGGCTTTTCAGAGCGCTCAGCTTGGGCGTAACTGTGCACTTCCCCCATTTAACCGGACTTGGTGCGAAGCCAGCGATGAGAACAACTGCAAAGCCAGCCCTGGGCAGGGCTGCTCCTTGCTCAGTTTGGAAATTGGGCATCACTGATGAGGATGGGCGCTCTGGGAGCAGTTTTGGGCACGCTGCTGAGCCAGGAGCACGGCCAGCCTGGTTACAGCTCACCCGGAGCAGCAGCGAGGCGAGGTGGGCACGGAGGATTTGCTCAGGGAACAGATTTGTTCCTGATGCCGAGGCCGTGTCCTGGGCCTTTGTGGGGCTGTGTCAGGCTCTGTTAATGGAGCCAGGTGATCTTTGCTCGCTGCACACGGAGCCCCTGGAGGAAGCCCACGACTGTGGTGTCACTCCTCATCTTGTACCGCGCTGCAGACAGGAGAGAGAGCGGAGTAAAACCTCCCTGAGTGTCGGTGAGATTTACCCCGTGCTTGGCTCTTCAAATGCTGGCTGCTCTTGAATCGCAGGGTCGCAGAATGGTTTGGGTTGGAAGGGGCTTCAAAGCTCATCTCGTTCCAACCCCCTGCCGTGGGCAGGGACACCTTCCCCTGGACCAGGTTTCAGAACCAGTGCTGACAATTTTTGTGGCTGTGGGGTTTTCCTCAGGGCTGTCTTGGGGTGGTTTTTATGGCAATGCAAGCCCCAGTAGCCCTTTTGGGGATCTCTGCTCACCCTGAGTGTAGACAAGCTGAGATCTCCTGCGGGAGTGGCAGTGCCTGGGCAGGCTCCCCTGAGCAGAACAGGAGCAGTGGTGAATAACTCGGGCAGAAGCACAGGGGAAGTGTGGAGCTGCCCTGGCACTGTGTCTGTGAAGTGCCCAGAGACTGGAGAAACGGAGGATAAAGCAGGCAGAGAGGAGTTTTATCTCGAGGCTTACGAAACCTGAGAGGTGCTCGGTTCCAAAGCACTCCTTGCATCCCCAGGCACGCTGCTCTGAGCCCGAGCTCCCCGTCGTGCAAAAGGTTCCCCAAGCCTTAAATAAACCCATGAAAGGCCATGAGACGGGGAGGGGAGCGTGGGGAGAAGCTGAGAGGTGCCAGAGCCAAGGCTGTGCAGACGAGTCACGTCTGGGAGTGAATTTCCTGTGCCGTTGTTGTGGCGAGGGGAAGAGCTGAGCGGGTTCCTGCCAAGGATGTGCCTGTGAGGGATTGTCAGGAGAGGAGATTTCCTTCTGTCAGCCAACGCTGCCTCTCTCCTGTCCTTTCCCCATCCCTGCTCCAGGGATGCTCCTCCTGCTGAGGCAGGAGGGTTGAGGGCTCCTTTGCCGGGGAGTCTCTGTTGGATTAAAAGCAAATCCGACTCCCCCAGGCTCACATCCTCACCAGGGAGGGAGGTTAGCAAATAATATCCTCAAAAAAACCCTCTGAATTCTCTGCTTGTCTGGCTGCTTTCCCCCTTACAGCCAGAATTCCCCTCTTTTATATGGGATTTGGTGTGTGGTTACAAGAAGCAGAGGAAAAGTGCCAGGGCTGCTCGTTCTCCTCCATCCCTCTGGGTTTTGGGTGTTTCATCTCAGCAACACAGGAGCACCGCACCCCTAATTGGTGCTCTTTGCTGCTAATTAATCCAACCCATGCTTTTCTGGCCTGAAATTCTTTTCTCTTCCTCCTTGTCACTTTTGCTACAAGCAGGATTAAAAGCTTCTCTCTCATGCAAAATAATGCCTTTAATTGCAACTTCACATCCAAGTTTGGACTTCGATTCTGCCTTCCTGTGCAAGACTATTTATTGCTGCATTATTCTTTTGCATCTGCTGGTGGTGTGCAGCTGTGCCGCTGCACGAGCCTCTCCCAGCTCCTGAATTTTCCTTCCATCCTATTAATTTTGCAGGTTTCCTTGCCCCCCAAGCCTATCACCCCTGTGCTTTCCCGTGCCTGTTCTCAGCTTGGCATCTGTTCCCACCTCCTTCCCCGTGCATATGCTCCCTGTCATCCAAAGCACCCCCAGCAACTCTTGCTCCATTAAAATACACAAATATCCTCTTCAGCCATTCACAGATTTCCTCCTCCTGTCCTCAAGATCCAGGCTTTTGGAGCTGGGATGGATCAAAATGTTCTTTGGGTGATAGATGGGAGATTAATCTATTTGTTTCACTCACAGTTTTGGCAGCAATAAAAAGGAGCAGACCCGGCTTTTTGGCCATAAACCACTTCTCTCAGGTTGATTTGGTGGAGGCTGCTTTGTTTTCCTTTCTTCTCCCTCTTGAATCTGCCAGGGACTCTAAGTTAAACAAATAGATTAATCTTCTTCCTGTAGCCCAGAGATCAGGCTGATGCATTTAAGAGCTTTCTCTCCCTCCAGACTCCCGAGATGTTCACAGATCCGATTCATATTTTAGAACTTCCTTCATGTGTAAAGAGCCTCGTTGGTAGCAGCAATTCTTCACTAACAGCAAATAGGGCTCCGTGCTCCTTGGGTTTCTTTTCTTCTCAGAGAGCTGAAAATTTTCCATCAGAGCCCTTTTTGATAAAAGGAGGGGTTTTGGTCGGTTTTTTTTGGTGGAAAAAGAGCAGCCTTTGGGGGAGGGGGGAGGGAAACCGCCTGAAACCTGAAGGTCTCCTTCAAAAGGTGTTTTGTGAGACTCGGTGTGCTGAAGGTCGGATCACTGCGACGAGAGCGGGTTCCCAAAAGCGCCTCCACTTAGCGAAACAAAAGCGTGGCGCAACTGGAGAAGTCGTGGCTTTTGGGGAGGGGAGAAACGGGTTTGTGAGCAGCTCTGCTTGCTGTGATCAGGGGTTCTGCGCCGAGTGCCAGGAAACCTCGAGAAGGGCTGTTTGGAAGCAGTTCCGTCTGAATGCAGCGCTTGGCGCGTTTTAAGTGCCGTCCTCGGGGCACTGAGTGGGGTTTTCATCCGCCCTGAGCACTCACAGTATGGTTTTTTAAGAGGCGAGAGGGTTGGGAGAATGAAAGACCTTCCACTATCCCAGGCTGCTCCAAGCCCCATCCAACCTGGCCTTGGACACTTCCAGGGATGGGGCAACCCTGGGACATCCATTTGAAACAGCCCCCGTGGTTTGTTCCCTATTGGAACAAAACTCAAACTCCAAAACTGAATTTTTATCTATTTCTCAGCGTGAGACCTTTGCTGTTTCAAAGCCTTTTTCCTGGTTAAGCTTTTGATGAATCCAAGGCTCTGGCTGTGCTCATTTATTCAGAGTTTCTTTGCGAGCAGACTTGTTGAGCAGCTCCGATTCTGCTCACCTCAGAGTGTCCCCGGGCCGCCTCAGCTGGAGAGATCAGTTTGCATTTCCCTTTCCCCAAAATCCCCTCCTGTACTGCTGTGTGCAGTGCAAACTCTGCTCTGTCCCTCACCAGAGGTGCTTTAAAATGGAAGGGAAGCCCTGCAGAGCGGGCAGCAGTCTTCTGCTGAATAAATGTGGCATAAAATGCGTCAGGAGAGCCCCTTTAGATGGGAAAATCAGCTGTACACAGAGGAGTTTGTGCCTGCTGGCGTCGGGGAGGCAAACAAAGCTTGCCTCGCTTCTTTGGAGATGATTTTTGACCTGCCCAGACTCTTTATCCGAGGTAAACAACCCTCAGCCTTGTATTCTGTGCTCAGAATGGTCAAGGACTGAGGTGCTGGCTGTGGGATCAGAGGAGCAGCGCTGCTCTGGGCAGCTCTGGCCCCTGTTTGATGACAGCTCGCTGTCCTTCCCAGCAGGGAGAAACCTTCCCTTCCTCCTCCCACCTGCAGCCTCTCCTCTCCCCCCAGCCTGGTGGTGATTTTTTTCCTTTCAGACAACAGCTCCGAGCCAATTAAGAGTGTCTCACACAGCCCTCGCTGTGGGAGACCACGGTGCTTTTAACTGCTATTGTTTGTTAATAAAAATAAATCGTGGCCACCAGGCAGGGAGGGAATCCCACACAACCTCGGTTTTCTTTTTTCCTTGTGGTTTTTTAATCAGTGGACGGTCACAGCCAGGGAGGTGTTCACAGGTGATGTGGGGAGGGATGTGCTGGGATGGTCGGTCCTGGGTGAGGGGCTGTGTGTGTGTCCCCATCCTCCGTGCAAGGTGCAAATCGCTGCTCAGCCTCAATGTGAGGGGGCTGCAGGGCAAAACTGGGCCAAGGAGCAGGAATTCCTGGCAGAGGGATGGGGCAGCTGGAGCAGCATCCCCCCTGTGGCAGCAGGGGCTGGGGGAGCTCACCCAGCACAGCAGCGAGGCCCAGGTGGCTCTGCCAGAGTTACACCAAACAGCCCCAAAATTGCAAATATCGGGGTGTTTCACACCCAGTGCTGCGCGCGTCCGTCGTGTTGAGGGTTTGCTCAGCAGCCACAGGGTTTTCTTTGCTGAAAGCTTTACAGGAGGGCAGAGAGGGCACGGCAGCTGCATCTCCCGGGGCTTTGCGCTGCCTGAATTCCCGAGCAGACACCCAGCTCCAAACCCCCGCCGGGATCAACGGAGCTGCCCCAGCCACAGTGAGTTTTAATGCCGCCGGGTCGATGCTGTAGTGGGAGTTTTGTGAGCGTGGCTGAGGGGGCAGGTGGGGTTTCCACACTCATAATTCACTTGTCGGTGCCAGCGGAGCTCTCGAGCACTGACAGAGCCCGGGAGGGCTGATGGGTCGTGTGATAAACCCGTGGAGGGGAGGATAATTGAATAAAGATGTCCTGTGACTGAAGTCTCCTTGTGCTCACGGCTCCGGGGGTTGATAATGTTGGGGGAAATCTCACTCTGAGATAGCCCAGCCCGTGTGAGGAATTAGGATGGGGACACGCGGCTTTTATCTCTGAGCAGTGATAGGAAATTTGATCAGGCTTTGCTAATTCTGGGGAGGATTGAGAAGGGCGAGATGAGAGGACTCCAGGCTGGGGAGAGAGAAAGTTAAAGAAAATAATCCACAGCAACAAGAAATGTCAGGAACACATTTGTCCTTCTGCTTCGCTGCCTCCAGAATTCTTTTCTCCTTGAAGTTTTCTTGCTTCTTTTTCTGGAAGTCACGAAGGGTGGAGGAAAAAAAAAATGGAGAAGAGAGGGATAAAAGAACACAGCCAGGAGAATGAAAATAAAAGAAAATTCCATTTTCTGTATCAGCTGAGCAGGTGTTTATCACTAATATCACCTTCCCCGAGCTGTCACCTGCTCTGGGGTTACCTGGCTGGCTCTCCTGGAGAGGTGTGATGTGACGAGGAGCCCAAGGTTCCTTTTATCCCCCTGGCACCTGGGCAAGGGAGATACCACAGCTCTGCCTCTCACCCTGGGTAAATCCATCCCCGGCACTGGTGTGAGGACAAAGAGGGGGGAGGCTGCGAGCAAAGCAGGCTCTTTAGTGCTGATGAAATCTAAAAAACGAGACGTGGTTTTTATAGGAACATAGAAATTGCCAGACTGGAACCGAGCTCTGCTTCATGTTGTTAAGTGGCCTTTTTTTAAGCACTGGCTGCTTCCAGAGGCTGTGCGAGGAGCCTTGCCCCGAGGGCTGATTCTTCCAGCCCTCAGAAATGGGGAATTCACCAGTTCCCTGCAGAGGGAAGGCTTTGCACCCCATCCAAACATTCATTTGTGTTTTTTCCCCCCCAAATTTACCACGGTAATTCCAGCCATCCGTTCTCTTTATAGATGTCGATCCTTCCCTCAGCCTCACAGAGCTTTTTGGACTGCGACACTACCTCGTGGGAATGATTTACCCGTGCTAATTATGCATTTTATTTTATTTATTTTTTGCCGAGCGAAACATATTGGTGGTGGCTTTAAACTGAGTGATTTTTCACTTTAATCGAACTTACATCTTTGTGGCCCCGGGGCAGGCTGGCAGTGGAGCTCTCCCCTCCCCCTGAGACACTGTCTGGAGCCCAGCAGCAGCCACTTGTTGAGATGTTTTTCAGGTTCTTCTTCCCTCCTTGGCTGTCCCTTTTAAACCCGAGCCGCTCCGCAGATGAAGCTTTACAAAAGGGAAGAGCTCTCTTTGCCTGTCGAAAGAATGAAAAGGCTCCCCCGCCCCGTTAAGCTGTTTGTTGATATTTCCCCACAGTTTCCCCCCAATCCCTGGCTGCTCCGCAGCTGTTGAATTTGTTGTCTCAGCTGTGAGGATCACTCCAGCTCTGCTCGAGCTGCGTTTTCTCACCATTCATCGAGCTTCTGGTGAGGCAGGGAGAGATCCATCAACACCAAAGCCCCCTCCAAACTCCTGCTTGGGTAAAATAAAATAAGAAAAAAAAAGAATCTGCCTGGAGAAGGTGGGATTTGCTGCCAGGTTTTTCCAGGGTGTTTGTGGTTTCTCAGCTTGCAGGAGAAGGCGTGGAGGGGGGGGATGCAGCGTGGGGTTGCATCGGGATAAAAGCAACACGTTGGGCTTTTTGGGAAGCCTGGGCCTGGCTCTGCTTTCCAGGGCAGCTGGAGATGCTGAGCCGTGTCTGGCTGCAGGGATTTGTGGGGACAGATGTGGCAGGAGCAGGTTCTGCAGGGTGATGGCGATTTTGGAAGCGTGAGCAGAAATCACTGGCGCGGGTTGCTCGGAGAAGTTGATGCCCTTGGATCCCTGGAAGTGTCCCAGGCCAGGCTGGACGGGGCTTGGAGCAGCCAGGGATGGTGGAAGGTGTCCCTGCCCATGGCAGATGGTCTTCAAGGTCCCTTCCAGCCCAAACCACTCCGTAATTCCATGAAATAACAGCAGATTCCTTCAGTGTCCTTGTCAGGCTGTGCAGAGAGGTGGCTGCTTTTCAGGGATGTCTTCATAATCTCCGTGGCAGCTTCAGCAGAGGGGTTTTTTTTTGGGGTTTTCTTTAAGTGGTTTAACATGTTATTCTGCCTTTTGGCTTTTGCTCTACTGTCTAAGAATTTTTTCTGCGGAAATCTCCAAATAGCAGGGCGCTGTGGTGATAGCAGTGAGGAAGAGCACCGGCTCACACAGTCATTAAAAATGTATCAGCAGTTTCAGAAGCGACTTGCTCCCTCTCGGAGGCAAATCGTCCATAATTCTGCTTGGTATTTAGAGACTTTTATCTCCAGAGGGAACGCAAAACTCTCCAGCGTAGCCCTGATTTATTTTATCCTCTCGAGTTTTCAGAGCTGAAGATGAAAATTTAAAAAAAAAACAACAAAACACCAAAAAGTGGGGGGGAGCTTAGCAGAAAAAGGATTCCATATTTGTGCTGCACGCAGGGGTCAGCTCGTGATCCAGCAGCAGCTTCTCAGCAAGGCACCTCCCACCCTGAAGGACCCAGGGAACTCTTTCCCAGCCATCCCACTCTTTTTTTTGGGGGGAGCAGATTGGGAACGCTGCACAGACAGCTGTCCATCAAGCAGGCTCTCCCAGCCTGCTGTCAGCACAGGGAAGAGGAGCCACTGAAGCAGGAGCTGTTAACGCCCAGCTCCTGACTTGTTCTCGCTGGAAACTTCAGCAGAGGAAGTTGGTTTGATTTATTTTCAGCCAGCTGAGGATGAGTCTGGGATAAGTCATCTTCACACGAGCGAGAATTAGTGCGGCAAGCTGCTAAAGAGCTTCGTCTCTTCAGGGTTTCCTTGGCTCCTGAGGTTTTTTGTATTTGTGCTGCACGAAGGGAAGTTCTCCTCCTGCCCTCTCCGAGTGGAATTCGGGGCCGCACTGGAGCGGATACCCCAGCTGCAGCCACAATTCGCTGGTGCACCTGGGTGGAAACTCCTGTTTTCCTGCCTCTCCTGGGGACGTGAGGGACAGGCAGATGCACCTTGCAGCTGGAAGGCAGCTTGGGAGGGACAGCAAGCTCAGCAAGGCGAGAAGGAACGAGCAGCGAGGGCGTTTGAACTGTGCTCGCCACCCTTTCGTGCCTGAATTTAGGGAGGAGGCGGCGGCGAGCGGGGACTGGGCCGGATGCAGAGGGGTGTGAGGACTGAAATACCTCTCTGTGCATTCGAGAGTAACTTTGATGCTGGGCTAGGGGGAAAATCCTCTCTCTCCTTCCTTCCTTAGCCTAAATCTGGAATGCCAGCATCTGTGCAGGTGTGCAGGTGGGGAGGCATCCTCGTGTTCCTCTCCCTAGCTCTTCTGCAATCACCTCTGGCAGCCAGATGGTCTGTGGGCACGGCTTGTAGGATCCCGTGTTTTCTGCTGTTTGGCAACCCCCAAGGTGCGTTTCTGTTGCTGACAGCTGTTCCCTGGGCCCGTGCTCCAAAATGCAAGCCCTCCTGAGGCGTGGGGAATGCGTGAGGTGGAGCAGCATCCCCCTGTGCTCCATGTCCTGGGTAATTACAGCCCCGCCGCTCCCGGAGCAGAGCTCAGCGGGCGCCCTGGATTTATTGCTCAGCTTTGGTTAACTCCGAGCTGCTGATGCACAGGCTTCCCTGGGAATCTCCTCAGCAGCCTCTCCAGCAGGCTGCAGACAGGAGGAGTGGCTTTGAGGTCTGTCCCTCAGAGCGGGGAGCCACAGGAGCCTTTCCCCTTTCCCATAGGAGTGGTTGCTCTTTGTGCACTTTGTCTTCGCAGAGTCTGAAATGAGAACCGCTCCTTTTAACCTCTCGTGGTTTACAGGCCAGACCAGGGAGTCCGAGCTGTGCCCCATCCCCACCTTGTCCCCAGCCCAGAGCTCTGAGTGCCACCTCCAGCCCTTCCTTGGACACCTCCAGGGATGGGCACTCCAAACCTCCCTGGGCAGCCCATTCCGATATTTAACAACCCTTTCCATGGAGAAATTCCTGCTGATGCCCACCCTGAGCCTCCCCTGGCCNTTCCCACCTCTGGACACTCTCCAGCCTCTCAGTGCCTTCCTTGTAGTGATTCCATAGAGCTTTGGCAGGGAATGATGGGGACATAAACTCCAGCACCCTCCTCGAATTTCAGGCAGGCATTTCCCTCCTGTTTGGCTGGAAATTGAGGGGTTTGTTAGCCACTTTTCCCTGCCCTGGTCCTGGTCTGTGATTCCCAACCGGATGCTTTGGCTGAGCTGTGGCTGTTCATCACCAGGGGCTGGCAAGGAAAGCATGCTGGGCATAGCAGTGCAAGAAGTAGAACCTAAAAAGGACCTAAAAGGACCTAAAAAAGGAGGAAAACAGGACTGTGAGTGTTGGGGAGCAGCTTTAGAGCCAGAACTGAGCACGAGGGAGCTCTTTGTGTGGCAAGCCTCAAGTTGCCCTCGCTGTCCTGCTGTCTCCATCCCTGCTTCCAGAAGGAGGGGATGTCTGTGTGTGTTCCACGAGCTCCAGCTCCACATTCCGGGCTGTGAGAGAGTCTGACGTGATCCTGCTGTTTTGTCAATATCTTGGAAAGTTTGGAAATAGCTGCTTCAAAGTGCTCAAATGATACGTTGCTCCACAATCTGTCTCCGCCGCTGCCAGCGCTTCTAAGGAACCAATTTCCCGTGTGCTTAACCTTTCAGGGCTTCTCTTCCCCAGGAATTACTCTGGAACTCTCACTGAAAAGAGGGGGGGAAGAAAAAAAAATCGAGGAAATTGCTGTTTGCCCTTCAGGGAGGTGGCTCACGATTTCCAGGTGGTTTTGGGGAGTTTCTGCGTTGAAACGCGCTGAAATCAGGATGCTCTTCCCACGACAGCTGAGCATGAGACCCCCTCAATTTCCTGGAACGGAGAAGAATTTTGGGATGCAGGAGGCAGAGCTGTTGGTGGGAACTTCCCAAGGGAGGCGTGACCCAGGAAAGGATCAAACCCAGTCGGTGGAGGAGCCTCAGGGCTCCCTGGATTCTCCTTTCTGTGGCCCTGCCTCTGCGTTTCCCCTCTGCGAAAGGGGACGGTCCCTGCGGAGAGTGCTGAGATGAGCTGGAGGAAGTCTAAACGCAAGCTAAAAATAGATTAATTGGAAAATTGCAAGGAAAAGGCTGCGTCTTGCTCGGACAAAACTCCCGGTAGCTTCAAAGGCAGATTAAAGACTTTGCCTGTGTCAGGACTTGGGTATTTGGCCCAGGAAGGAGACAAGTGGAAGGGTGTGAGGATGTTTGCCAGCAAGCTGGGCAAGGGAGAGATAAGGTAACAGATGAAACGCTCAAAGTCAGCATTTAAGGACATTGCTGCCTGTGGAGATAATTTTATCAACTCCAGAGACAACCATTTCTTTTCTTTTTTTTTCCCCTATGAAGTAAAATCTGCCCTTTATGAAGCGGTTTAGAATGGTATTTGTTACAAATTTGATTAGCTGTGCTGCAGGAGCCTGCTGTGGGACAGCCAGTGCCAATATCCGTGCTGATGATGAGTTTGTGGGTTTTCCACCTCCTGCCCTTCGTTTTGGTGGTGTTTTGACTTTGGAGCTTGGACCTCGGTGTGGTGGGGTGGTGAGAGCTTGTGTGAGGGGAAGAAAAAGATGCTCCTGGTCTTGTGCTGAATCCTCTTGTTCCTGAAAGGGGGGGAAGGAGGTGACTGGAATTGTGGCAAGGAGTTGGTTTCTGGTTTGGTGAGGCCCAAGTGACTCTCTGCCTCCTAAACCCCTCCCTCAAATCACGTTTTTCTATGAAAATGGCTTGTCCCATCCTAAAATCGAGAGTCAGTATTATATAATGGGTTGCAGGCTGCTCTGAGTGGAAAGAAAAAGGGGGGTGGTGGGTGAGAACAGAAGTCAGAGATGTGACTCAATATTGATTTCCACTTGTTTTTGTTGAAACGCTAAAAATGCCAAGATGAAATATTTGGACTTTTCCTCGTGTTTCTTTCCCCTTTTTTTGGTTGGCTTGGTTGGTTTTTTTTTTTTTTTTTGCTAGAATCTCTCTGCCCAGTTTGATTCCAATCCCCTGAATAATTCATAGTCTGTAAATAGCTTCCTCCTCCTCGGGTAAATGGAGCCTTTGTCCCCAGTGCTTGGAGCTGGGAGCAGTGTGGAGCTGCTGGGGCAGAGCAGAGGGGCTCACGGCCGTGTTTTGTGTCTCCCCGCAGAGTTATGTCATGCCCAGACCACCGCAGGGCTCCATGAGGATTTATGGAAGATGCTCCGTGTCTTGGCGCCTCTGGTGCTCCTTCTGCTGTGGCTGATGCGGATCTGGGCCAGCCCCCACTCCCTGAGGATTGGTGAGTGCTCGGGTCCGGGTTTGTCCTGCGCTGTTTGGCCACTCTGGAGGAATTCTTGGAGGGGGGAATCCTCCCCTCCTGGGTGGGGTGTCCCCGCTCAGGTGGGGCTGACACCCTGAGCGAGAGGTTCTCTCCTTCCTCTTGGGAGTGAAATGCAGTTTATGGTGAGTTTGCACCCTGAGGTCCTCTCTGCCTTTTGGGAACGTTGTGTCTTTAGTTTGTAAAGGAAATGCAGTTTATGGGGAGCGGACACACTTGCTGAAGTTCCTCCGTGCCTTTCGGGAATGTTGTCTCTTCCTTTTGTAAATGAAATTAGTTTATGGTGAGTTGACAAAGTTGTTGAAGCTCCTCCCTGCGTTTTGGGAATGTTGCCTCCTTCCTCTTGGAAAGGAAGGGCAGTTTGTGGTGAGTTCACCAAGCTGCTGAGCTCCTCTCTGTGTTTTGGAAATATTCTCCCTTTAGTTTGTAAATGAAATTAGTTTATGGTGAGTGGACACACTGAAGTTCCTCTGTGCATTTTGGATATGTTCTCTATTTCTTCTTGTACATGAAGTGCAGTTTATGGTGAGCTGACACACTGAGCTCCTCCCTGCATTTTGGGAATGTTCTCTGTTTCTTCTTGTAAATGAAATGCAGTTTATGGTGAGTTGACAAAGTTGTTGAAGCTCATCCCTGCATTTTGGAAAGGTTCTCTCCTTGGTTTGTAAATGAAATTAATTTATGGTGAGTGGACACACTTGCTGAAGTTCCTCTGTGCATTTTGGGCATGTTCTTCTTCCTCTTGTACATGAAGTGCAGTTTATGGTGAGCTGACACACTGAGCTCCTCCCTGCATTTTGGGAATGTTCTGTCTCCAGTTTGTAAATGCACTGCCGTTTAAGGTGAATTTCCATATCTGCCTTGGTTTTCATGGTGTTGGTGTTGCTCTTCCTGCATAAATTCAAAGCCACTCCTCAAAGAGCCGCTGAGGAACCAAACTTGTCCGTGCCACATCCTGCCCCTCTCCTAAACGCCTCGTAGCATGAAATGTTTCTCTGTCACAAATAGATTTGCCCTCCATCAATGAGCAAGGGGTGCCTGAGCCCAACCTGCCCCCAGCTCAGGGGTGCCACAAGACCTCTGATAACCCCAGAATTCCCCATTTCCAAGGAAGCCCCACGAATTCAGGCCGCTTTGGGCTGTGTCACAAAGCGTTCAGGAACAGGCACCATCATTTTTCCTGGCTGCCTGTGCGGATTAGGGAGCAGAAACGCATCCAGAAACCTCGTAATGAAACTCACCTCGCAGTATTGACACTTGGCTCTGTTGTTTAGAAAGGAAACTGCTTCCCCTGGCTGCTCCCCCTGCAGCCACCAGCTGCCTTTATTAACTATTTGTTGCAGATAAGCAGCTCATCTGTTCCTGTCCCCATCTGCAACTTTCACCGGTGACACACTTGGAGTAAAATTACCTCTCCCCTCTGCTAGCAGAGCGTGAAACAGCTCAGGAAATATGGGATGGGAGGGTGTGAGCTGGCAGGAGCCTGGGGAGGGTGGCTGCTGTTTTATATCCCGGCATCCCTGATTCGTGTGGAGCACTCCCAGCTCCGTGCCTGCCTTTCTCACTGGTGGACCCATCCTCCACTTGAGCCAGCAGGCCTGGGTGGGGATGGAAGGCAAATCATCAGGATGCTGAAGGTGAAAATCCTTCATTTTGCTGCGTCCCATCTTTTTGGGGAGCGCTGTGGGGTTTTGGAGAGCGTGGAAAAACAGGGGAGCTCCCCCAACAGCAGGGAGCTGCAAACCCGGGCTCTGTTTGTCTCCCACCCCCCCCAGAGTGAAAGGTGAAGGTGTTTGAGACCTGGGACTGTGATTTTAAGCTTTTAAGGACTGGAAACTCAAGTGCTGCAGCTTGCAGGTGGCAATGGCAGCTGCCTTCCAGCTCGGCTTGGCTGGGGAGGGGGGTTGATGAGTGTTGTTTCTTCGAGCCACAGTTTCATTTTTACGGCGTCTCCAACAAAAAAGTTAATAAAAATAAAGTGCGGAATAAAAAGAGGGGGAAAAATATTGCCAGCAGCCCTGAAATCATTCCCAAATGCATGCTTTTGGCAAGGCAGGGAGATACGGTATCTAGCAACATAAATCAATGCTCTGCAAGGGGAAGGAAAACCAGACCAGCAAGAACATTTAAATATTCAAAGAAAATGCAAGCTAACGTTTCAAACAGTCCCGAAAACCATCTGATAACGGGCTGCTGGAATGCCCAGGGATGGGATTGGTAATGGGAGGTGAGCTGGGCAGTGCCAGGGTGGGTTCTTCACCAGCAAAAAGAGATTATTGCCTGCAGCTCTTGGCTTCGGGCTGAAGGAAACGCGGTGCTGCTGAGTCAGGGGCACTTGGCTCGTGAGCAGAGCCCTGAGCTTCCCTGCTGCTGCTTTTTTGGGGGGTTTCAGGTGGATCCCGGCCCTGGCAGCCCTCAGAGGAGCTGAGAGGCAGCAGATTGCCTCATCTCTGAGCACGCAGTGAGTTTCTGCTGGCCTGGACAGGACCCACAGCGAGTGTTGCATTGCAGAGAGCTTGGGAGGCGTCATCTGTGCAAGAGATCGAGCACAATGTGGGCTCCAGGGTGACCTTCCCCGAGCCTGTGGCTGCAGAGGAGCAGCCTGGAGGCTACTGAGTGCTTTATTTCTCTCCTTGACACACAGGGGGGAAAAAACCCATCAGTGCAAACCTGGTTTTTTTCATCCTTAAGCTCTTTGCTCCCTTCTGATCCAGCCCTGGAGAAAATCTCCTTGTTCCTGTTGTTCTGGTGGCCTTGGTGGGGAAATCCAGGCCTAAAAGCTTTATCCAAAATGGTGATGTTTTAACTAAGAACGTCTTTTGTCAGCCAGTTCCCTGCTCTGCCTGGGTGAGTTATCATCTCCGTGCACCTCAAAAGCTGGATCTGATCAGGGAGTGAGGGAGCAGGCAGGGCTGGGGATGTTCTCAGCAGCTTTAAGAGCTCTGGGAGGGAAGGAATTGCCTCCAGGCCGCCTGTAACCCTTGGGAGATCCAATGCAAAGCCTCCCAAAATACCCTGGGACGCGGTGCTTGCTCTTGCACGGGTTTTGTTGCACCCAAAAAACCCAAAATCACCAGTTTCTTCCTGCCCTCCAAGGCGACTTCTCCCCCGGCCCCGCTTTCCTGCAGCACACAAAGTGTGTGGGAGCAGCTCTGGGTTTGTTTTTCGCCTGTTCACTCGAGCTGGAGGAAGTGTCAGGAAATTTGCCGGAGTTATTTGCTGGGTTATTTACTCGGGCTCGCCCGGCAGAGCGCGGGGGCCCGAAATTGGCCTTCTCTGGCTTGATTCATTGGGCGTGCTAAAAAGCTCATTTAAAATTCACACCCCGGCCGAAATTGGAGTTTTTTCCGTGGCGTTGCCCTCACCAGCAGCAGGACCAGGAGCCCTGAGAGAGGATCTGCTGACAAACTCCTTGCAAGGCCTCCCTGTGGCCTCTTGAGTGCTCGGCTGTGATTCCCTCTGCCCCTGAAAATCCCTTCCCTGCCTCTGGCTCCCACCTCTGCAAGCTTTACACAGCAGCTCCAGCATTTAAGGGTGTTTTTTGGGGTGAAACTTGGTGGTTTTCTGCCCCATGGCCAGGGACTGTGGCATTAAGGGTATTTTTTGTGGTGAAACCTGGTGTTTTTCAACTCCCTAGCCAGGGATTGTGGCATTAAGGGTGTTTTTGGGGGTGAAATGTGGTGTTTTTAAGCCCCTAGCCAGAGATTGTGGCATTAAGGGTGTTTTTGGAGGTGAAATGTGGTGTTTTTAAGCCCCTAGCCAGAAATTGTGGCATTAAGGGTGTTTTTTGGGGTGAAACTTGTTGTTTTCCAACCCCCTAGCCAGAGATTGTGGCATTAAGGGTGTTTTTGGGGGTGAAATGTGGTGTTTTTAAGCCCCTAGCTAGAGATTGTGGCATTACGGGTGTTTTTTGGGGTGAAACTTGGTGTTTTCCAACTTCCTAGCCAGAGATTGTGGCATTAAGGGTGTTTTTGGGGGTGAAACTTGGTGTTTTTCTGCCCCATGGCCAGGGACTGTGCATCCACCCTGGCTCAGCTGTCCTTGCTGTCCCGGTGCTTTGTGGTTTCATCCACCAGAGAGGCAATTTGTGGTCAAAGTCCTCATGAATCCCCCACTGATGCTGGGGTGTCCCTAGAAGTGTCACTCGGGGGTGTTTGTCCTTGTTTCTAGGCATGATTCCAAATTTCCGGAGTGCCCGAGGGGTTTGAGAATCTCCCGTGTGTGCTCTGACTGCATCACTGCAGAATCATGGAATGCTTAAAGATCATCCAACCCCCTGCCATGGGCAGGGACACCTTCCACCATCCCAGGCTGCTCCAACCTGGCCTTGGGCACTGCCAGGGATCCAGGGGCAGCCACAGCTGCTCTGGGTACCCTGTGCCAGGGCCTGCCCACCCTCACAGGGAAGAATTTCTCCCTAATATCCCATCTAAACCTTCTCTCTGTCAGTTTGAAGCCATTCCCCCGTTGTCTTGGCACTCCAAGCCCTTGTAGAAACTCCCTCTCCATCTTTCCTGCAGGTCCTGGTAGGCTGCAATGAGGTCACCCCAAAGCCTTTTCTTCTCCAGGCCGAACAATCCCAGTTCTCTCAGCTTTTCACGTCAAGAAAATGTTCTTGGGGACCCCCCAGAGCACGAGGAGCTGTGGGAAACCCCCGGCATTTATCTGTGTGTGCTGAAGGGGGTGGGAAGAGGCAGACTGGAGCTTTTTCTGCGTCGCTGTGCTCGTGTGGTGCCCCTTCATTCCCAGCCCATCCCTCTGTGACGGCCGTGGGTAGCAGAGCACCGTTTGTACGGCCCTGAATCCCCGTGCCATCGCCCTCCTGAGGCCTTTTTGAGGTACCCAGCCACTTGTGCAGTGACTAAAGGCCCCAGAGCTGCCCTGCTGGGTGCAGTTTGTCCATAGGTGTGTCTGAGCTGCAGGGCTGAGGCGGGGGAAGAAGGAGCATTAGAAACTCGAGGTAAAGATGAACGGTAACAGCAGTGGAACTGTGGAGGGATTAGTTCAGCTCCCGAAGGACACACAGAATTCTGCAGGCACTGCAGGGGACATCCCACAGGGCAGCATTAGCGTTTTAAAGGGTGCTGGTGGCTGTGATGATGAAGGTGCAGGTACCAGATTCCAGCTGATGCCAGCAGGTACCAGATTCCTCCCAGGTGTGAGGCTGAGATGATGGGGGGAAGCCAGCTGTGCCTTTCACTGCAGGCAGGCAGGCAGAGCGTGGCTTTGTGGCAGGTTCTGTGCCATCCCCAGCTCCCCATCTCCTGCTTGCAGCTGGCTCACACAGCTTGAAACTCCTCTTCTCCCTCCTGCTGGAAGCGTTTGACACACACAAAGCGCAGGCTCCTTTCCTGGCGTGGCTCTGCCTTATCCAAGCCCTTTGTGGGTGATACTGATGGATCTGGAATAAAGTGGCCGTGGATTTGCTGCTCCCCAGCAGAGGAATGGCCTTACCCTGGCTTTGATCAGCTCAGAGCACAGGAACAATCCGCAGGGCTCACATGGTGGTGCTGTTGCTGGAAAACCTTTCATTAGGATGAGTGTTTAATCCCAGCCTGGCTTGGGGAGTGGGGTGGGAGGAGGGTGCAGTTATTGGGATACAATATTAATATTTCCCCAATGTTAAAAAGAGCCAGATAGGTTCATTAATGTGAAGTAGGTTCATAGTTATTTATCATGTGCTGCTGGAGAGTGGTGAGAGGTAGAGAAAAATACAATATTCATTTGCTATCTGCCCTTTTAATTTGGTTCTGATTATTCTTCTAGGAGAGTGATGTCTTATTTATGGGTTTGGAGTTATGTGCATAAATATTTTTTTTTAAGAAAATCACCTGTACAGATGCCAGGCCCTTCAGCAAAGCCTCATTAAATTTACAGTGAATCACAAATGGTTTGGGTGGGAAGGACCTCACAGATCTCCCAGCTCCAACCCCCTGACCTGGGCAGGGACATCTTCCACTGTCCCAGGTTGTTCCAAGCCCTGTCCAACCTGGCCTTGGACACTTACAGGGACCCAGGGGCAGCCACAGCTTCTCTGGGCATATTTTATCCTTGGAGTTTTCCTGTGCTCCAGCACTGGGAAGAGTGGCTGCCACTGCCCCCTCTCCTCCACCCTCCCTGTCCTGAGCCATCCCCTTGAGGCAACTCATCCACAGAGGCTACTCAAGGATAAAATGAGGTTTTTTTTTCAAGAAAAGGCAACTGAAACTGTTCAAAGAGGGGTTGGTGCCTGGTGCAGTCATTTATCTACCCTGTTTTCCCCTGGGATGATCTGGTGAGAGGTGTTTTCCTGAGAGCTTTCGGTGCAGGGCAGCAGGGCAGGGTGCTGAGGCTGAGCCGAGGTGGGCGCCGGGCGGTCTCGGCGTGCAGGCAGGAGGTTCGCACGCCGTTCCCACGGAACCTGCGGGTGCAGATTTTCCTGGGGCTGTGCTCGGCACCCTCTCAGCCTGCAGAGGCAGGAGCTCATTAGCACCATGGAAGTGTGAGCGAAAACTGCGGGAGGAGCGCGAGCGCTTCCGAGCGGGAACCGGGACGAGCCGCGAGCGGGTTCTCGAGGGGTGCGGAAATCCCGAGGGATGCAGAAATCCCGAGGGATGCAGAAACCCTGCAGCCCTGCTTCGTTTGGCTTTGGTTTCCAGCAGTGAGAGCGGCCTGTTTGGCAGATTGACAGGACTGGGCACCAAAGAGGGAAGGATTGGTGGCTTCCTCCACCACAGAGGTGTTTACGTGAATTTTGTGCGATCAGGGTTTGGCTTAAAAATCAACCGAGCCTCATCCTGCAGGGAAACTCCAGGGGAAAAAAGAGGGGCTTGGTGCAGAACAGGGAAACTCCATGGAAAAAAAGAGGGGCTTAGTGCAGAGCAGGGAAACTCCATGGAAAACAGAGGGGCTTGGTGCAGAACAGGGAAACTCCATGGAAATAAAAGGGGCTTGGTGGAGGGTAGGGAAACTCTATGGAAAAAAAGAGGGGCTTGGTGCAGAGCAGAAGGAGCTGCCCTGCAAGGAGAAGGTGTCCCTGGCATCAGGCAGATCATGCCCAGCAGAGCAGTGCCCCTTGCCTGGCGTGGGAGGGCTCTGCCTCTCTCCAGGCTGCAGCTTTGCCACATAAAACATAATGAGCTCCCCGTCTCCAGCGGAGGAACCCAGCACTATAATAATGTGAATAATAAATAATAAGCAGATTTATATTTTAGATCAGTGCCACAGGGCATGGAGCGAGGAGGGGACGGGGAGTCAAGCAGACAGATCATCTCTTTCCATCTCCTGCACCTCTGTGGCAGAGTTATTTTTCCTGATCTCTTCCTATTCATTAATGTCCGAGAGGCAGGTTATATTATCCACCTCAGGAGGCCTTTAAGCTTTGTTTTGATTCATTATATATCCACATACATATTATATAGATATAGATCTCTCTGTGCAGAGCAGCTGGATGGGGAAAGCGGCTGGTAGTTATGGAAAGGAGCCACGTTACTTAAGCAGCAAATCAACGTTCTATTTCTTCACTCTCTTGTTTATTGAAAGCCATTTAGCCACCAGCACGGGGGGAAGCTGTGGTGGCCCTGGGCACAGCAGCAGCTGCTGCCCTGGCCCCTGCGTGGCTTTGTGGGTTTGGAAGGTGACCGGGTTGGAAGCAGGTGCTAATCCAGCAGGAAAAGGGGAATTTAAGGAGAGGAGCCAGGCAGGGAGGGGTTGGTCAGCGGAAAGGTCACGTTTATCTCTTGCAGGCACAGTCCTGAGCTGTGGCAGGGTGACAGAGGACAGGCACGGAGAGGTGCATGTGCAGAATTTTGTACCAAAGGTCTGGTTTTTCACATTTGTTCCTGAATATTAAACATTCTCCCGGAGCCAAGGATCAGGATCTGAGAGTCATGTAACTTGTTTTATATCTAAATACTGTTCCTGCCCCTGGGCAGCACTTTGTGTATTTAGCTGCTGAGCCACTTTTAATACAGATCTTTGTGCTTCACACAGAGAAGGTACTGATAGCAAGAGCTACTCTGCAATTTCTTTCATTATTTTTTCATATATATATATGAATAAAAAAGTCAATTACATGAATGAAAGATCCTTGGTTGCCTGCCTAAACAGCTGCCAAAATGAATTCCAACTCGGAGCCAAATTCAGCAAAGCTGGAGTTTCTGCAGAGAGCTCCAGCGTGGCGTGAGATGGGATTGTGCAGGAGGCTGCATTACAGATTCCTCCAGCCCCTCGCCCCTGGCCATCCACGTGGGCAGCGAGGGAGGATGGATTTCACTTCACTGCAGGGCTGGATTAAATCTCCTCCTCAAAGCCGTGCTGGGGTGAGAGCCACCACCCTGCCAGGCAGCTGCCTTGGCATCCAGAGCACACGGGCACTTCGTGCCAGCCTCGGTGATACTTGGAGCTCCAAATCTGTTCCTCCCCACAGAGCAATTAACTCACCTGTAAGGAACCATCTGAAGGGAGCAGGAGAATTTTGAGATGTAGACGGGAGATAAAAGAATTTGGATAAGCACATAGGGGGAGGCAAGTCCTCGACAGAGGCAGGAGCTGTTCTGGGAATGACTCCTGAGGACAGGGAAATGCAGGTCTCGGTGACCATGATGTGATTTGAAGGTCCTTGTCAGGCAGTGAGGGGGGAGGAGAGCCTTGCAGATTTTAGGCAGATGCCCAATTTTCTCAAGGTGAGTGGAGATAAAGCCAGATTTGTAACCTGGGAGCTGCTGGAACCTTTCTGGGAAGGGCGGGGAGAGGATGGCAGATGGGCACAGGAAGACAAAAAGCCACTCCAGCTCCATCCAGCTGGAGCAGAGCTGGGATCCCCACGCTGGGAGTGCAAGGAAGGGTTTCCTTGTGCTCCAAGCCTCGTGCTCAGGGCTCGTTCCTCCGGCTCTGTGACTCTTGGCGCGTTCTCTTGTCCTTGCTCCGTGGATGGGTGGGCTGCAAGCTCAGGAGCTCTCCAGGCTTGCCACGTGCCCAGAGCTGAGCTCAGCAAGGTGTTAAAGCCCTCTTGCCGAGTTTAGGCACTGCAGGGCTGCTGGGCAACCTTCCCAGAAGAGGAGCTTCTGACCTAGCAGGGCACTTATCTCGAGTGCCCCTCCGCAGCTAATTGCTGCTGGCTCGGTGTCAGATAAACACGGCCCCGGAGAAGCTGAAATCCCAAATTGCCCTGGCTCGGATCCAGCAGCTCCCACTCTCCATATCCAGGTGTTAGGGACGCACAGCACTTGGAAAAGTCCCAATCCCAGAAGTGGAGAGCAACCTGCTGACAAAGCAGGGCGAGTGGTGGGTCCTGCCCTTCCCTTGCTCCCAGCTTTGTGCTCCTCTTCCTCCTCCTCTTCCTCTCAGAGATCAAAGCTGCTGGCTGAGATCGCTGGGAAAAACCGCTGAGGAGAAAGGGAAGGATGGGAGGACGTGGCAGAATGGAATTTGCTTTGCTGTGGGGTGTCAGCTGTGACAGGCAGGGGGGGAGCACGTGGGAGAGAAGGAGAACACCCAGGGCACCACTCGTGGCAGGAAGGGCTGTGGGCAGGCAGGGAAAATGGGGCCTCTTGTTACTGGGACAACCTTCCAAGAGCATCACAGGGGTGGCATCACAGCCCAGAGCCCTTCTTTGGGGGGTTATTGGGAGAGGAGAGGAATGTGGGCAGTCTGGGAAGCAGAAGGGGAAGATCCTGGCTGGAGGAGAGCTCGGGGAATGCAGATGTGGCAGCAGAGAGGTGGGGCTGGGAGCGAGCTGAGTGCAGCAGGAGCAGCTCGGCTTGGCCTTGCCCCTGCCAGAGGAGGGCGGCTCCCGTTCCCAAAGACATCCCTAATGAATTCCTCTTGCGCCTCCAGACGCTGTAGGGGCTTGGAGAGACTGAATGGGACTTTATGTGGAAGCGATGGCTGAATGTCAGTGCTGCTGTCGGAGCCAATTTGAGAGCTGGAAAGTGCTGAAAGAATTAAGATGGTTAAATGGAAATAAGTCTACTTGGTTGAGATAAAATAAGGTTTAAATGAGTGAAATTATCAGTGGATTACCCTTGTTAGAGCACTGCCTTATTTAATAAGCTGGGTTTTAATCTGCTGCGAGCATTCCTGGAGGGAAAGCTCAGCCTGTGGAGGTGCAGGGATGTGAGGAAGGGGAAGGATCAGCTGTGCCATCATCCTCTAGAATGGAGCCACAGGAGCAGTAATTCACCCAGGAGTGCTTTGTACTTTCACAAGGATCTTGTTCACTGCTTTACGAGCGCGTTGATCTTTGTTCAGGTTCCTCTTGCTGGCAGAGCTGGGGTGGCATCACCTCAGAGCGGGGATCCCCTTGATACCTCTGGGTCCCTCGTGTCCCTGGGGAGCATTTTTAGAGCAGGGCCACGCAGTGCTCTGTCCTTTTTGGCATAAAATGATGCCCTCAGAGCTCTCCTGGAGCCCTGGCAAGGAGCCATGCAAAGGGAGCAGCGTCTCACTGCATTGAGGAGGGAAAGAGAGAGCTGGAAACCTGGAGTGCTGCAGTTTCACCCAAAGAGAGAGCGCAGTAATTATTAATGGCCACTGGCTAGCTGCTCCTGCAGGAGCAGAGCTGCTGTGAGGAGCAGCCGGGTGCTGTGAGCCAGCTCTGCCTGGGCCCCGACTCAGTGCAGATGTCTCTGTCACCTCTCACGCGCTCCTGACCCATCGCTCTGCAGCTGCAGCCCTGAAAGCAGAACTGCTCCAGATGCTTCCAGAATTGCCCGTGGAGGGAAGGAGCTGATCTCCCCTCTGCACTTTCAGGGCTCTGCTCTCGGCTGCTGGAGCTCTGAGCCCAGGAGGTGACAGTCCCTGGCCTAGGGGGGAGCAGCTGGTACAAAGCACGAGGAGGGATAAAGCTTGATTTTCCTCTTAGCTGTGCAACCCTGAGGTTTCAGAACGTCTTGTGTTCTTTACTTGCAGGATTCGTGAATTTTCATTCTCTTTTGCAGTCAGTTTTGAGAGAGAAATCAAGTCCTTGGTGGGTTGGGAGGCTCAGGTGGGATGCAGGAATCCAGGATCAAATCCCAGCCTTGTGGTAACCAGGTTGTGGGTAACCCACCTGGATTGTGCTCTTATCTGTTCAAAGGAGTCTGTCTGCTGTAAATATTACATTTTTGGTAGCCTTGTAGTTGTCAGAAGGGCTGATAAAGCTGGCTGCAGGCAGAACTGAGCCTGTCCTGGATTTTTATCTCTTTTCCTGGCCTTCTCCAGCAACCTGGTCTCTATAAATGCCAAGAGTTCTTGGAACTTAGAGCTGGAAGAAGGCAGGGAAGGGGCTCTGTGTCCCCACTCTGGCTGGAGGCATTGCTGTGCACTCCCCAGTGCAGACTCCCGGGAGCTGGGCTGTCCCCTGGCACTATTCCTGGTTTCCTCTCGTGCAGGTGCAGGCCAGGATGAATGCCTGAGCTCTAGCCCCAGGCTCATCCCACAGGAGCTTAAAACTTCTGTGATCTCCTTGCCAAGCCCAGGGGGCAAGGAGGGCTGGAAGGCTGTGACGTGGTGTCAGCCTGGGTTTGTCTGAGGGTCTCCTCACTCATTACAGATTCCAGCCTCCCCTCTGTGGTCGCCAGGAGCCGGCAGGGCCGGTGCTTTGGGGCTCCTCTGTGTGCACCTCGTGGCGTTCAGCATTTGACATCCTCCAGATCTGATCCACAGCAACTCCACCAGGGCAGGATGGCCCTGATCTCAGCCCTTCCTTCCCCTGCAGAGAGGGTTTGTGCTCGTGCTCAGCTGCCCCCACTTGTCCATATTCCCATTTTTCCAGCAGCAAGTCCATTCTGCTCCTTGGCTTCGGCACTTGGGGACGTTTTGTTCCACGTCCCTTGCACAGAGGAGAAGCTTTGGCAGATGGAGACCTTTGGGATTTATTATCCATTGCATTTCTACTAATTTCAATGGCACATAGAGTTTTTTGGCATTCTTGTTTCTGGTATAGTGGCAATAGGAACTTTATCATCCCAGCCATGCCCAGAAATCCCGTGATCTCAGTGATCACAGAAGGTAAAGCAAAACAGGGTGGAGCTGGCAAGGAAAGACCTTGCAGTGCTCTGGTGAAGTCATAAATACCCCCTGTAACACCCACCCCAGATGCCTCATGAGCCCCAGCTGAGTTTTTTAGGGCCAGGTGAGGCTGCAGTGGCTTTGCCCAAGTCCCCAGCATGACCAGTCTTTGCCATGGGACAGCTCTGGCACAAGGCAGGCCCTGTGGGCGCCCAGCCTGGCACGACTGAGGAGCATCAGCATGGTGGGAGATGGTTCTGAGTTGCCCAACTCAGATTTTGGAGCTGAAATCTCGTTTTCTTCAGCTGTGGTTGAAATCCTGCTCTTCCCTCCTGCATTTAAATCCCACGGAGCATCTCATTAGGAGCAAATGATGCCTCAGGCAAGTGGAGCTGTAGAAAAGTAATCTTTATTAAGCACCCTCAGTGGTCAGAGTTGCCTGATGAGCTCTGGAGTTTTATTTGCAGGCAGCTTGGGTTGTTGTTGGGCAGGAAAAGGCTTTGAACTCTCTCCATTCCCTGTCTCCAGGTTGCTGTTTTGTGTTTCTGCCCTCAGTCCCTTCAGCCCTGCAAACGCTGCTGGCAAAGCTGTTGGCACTGGGAACAAAATGAGGGGAAGAGGCCAGGGGTGATAAGTCAGGAACGTGAGGAGGGATTCAAGGTGCCTGCAGCTCATCCTGAGCCAGACAGAGACACAGATTTCCCTGGAAAAAAGGTGTAGAGAACCCCCAGACTGATGGGGCTTTTTGCTGGTGAACCAGAGGGGGAGGGATTGAAGAGCAAGAGGTGGGGTGTGAGTGAAGGTGTTCACACCTCGGGTAACCCCAAGGCTGTTGGAGGCTCTGCTGCTGCACAGGGTGGGATATTTCCAGGCTGAGCTGCAAATCTGGAATCTCTGCTGCCTTTGCTTCTCCTTCTCCTCAGAGAATTCCCAGAGCAGCTGTGGCTGCCCCAGGCCAGGCTGGACGGGGCTTGGAGCAGCCTGGGACAGTGGAAGGTGTCCCTGCCCATGGCAGGGGTTGGAATGAGATGATTTTAAGTTCCTTTCCAACCTGAACCATTCTGGGATTTTATGATTTCTTGGTTCCTGCCCTTTTGAATGACAGACTGCGACACATCCGTGGCTGTTTGTTGTCCTGGGGCTGTCAGGTTTCATTGTGAGGAAATTGGAAGCATTTTCAGGCATTAGCTGGCAGCACAGAGAGTTTTAGAGCAGCAGTTCGTGGCACCGAACATGCTTTTGGAAGATGTGTCCTCATGCTTGGAGAATCAATTAACCTCGGAAAGATTTGGTGGCTTGGTTTGAAGAACACCGGCTCCGAGAATTTCCTCTCCCGCTGCTAAAATCAGCCACCTTCAGCGTGGAGCATGGATGGCTTCTAGCACTGAAAGGTGAGGTGACAACAAATAAAAGAGAATAAAATAACAGCGTAATGCCAGAAGAAATGCAAAAAAAAAAAAAAAAATTAAAAAATAGAGCATCTGTGTGACTAAAACCCCTCTGAAAAGCAGTCCCTTGCTGAATAATAGCTGTGTACTTTTGTTTTAAATGTCCTGGCTCCGTTCTCTGCTCTTCCCCACCCTCCCCTGCTGGAAACCATCCAGCGTTATCCGTGCCTGAAAAGGCAGCACTGGCTGCGTGCTCTGCCCGAGCCAGCACCTGCAGGGAGCTGCAACAGGTCCCTGTCTGCCTTGCTTGGTTTTGGAGGGTTTTTTGAGGGGGGGAAGCAGAGTGATCCATGCACAGCAGTGGGGAAGGGCAAACTCACCTGCTCTGCTGGCAGGCTCAGGACAACCTGCCAGGGCTAAAGCTCCTGCTGTCCTGGGAGACTCCTGATGCTTGGAATATCCCCCCTTCCCCGCTGCTTGTATGGATTTCTCTGCCAGGGCTGAACTGAAGCAGCTTCTCCGGCGCTGTGCGGGAGAAGTGTTACAACCTCCTCGACCTAAAGTTCTCACCCCGGCAGCATCGTCCTTCCCAGTCCCACAACGGGCTCCAGGAGAGTTAATTTTGCTTTAGGTTGCAGAAAGTGAAGAGCACAACGGGATTTAATGCAGGCATTGCAGCTTATGTCTCTCACCTCTTTTTCCCTTCTGATTCTGGCAGCACAGCTCAGCCCTGGCTTTTGAGGTATCTGGATGAAGCATTTCCAGGAGAAACACCAAACTCTGGCTTCCCCTTCTCAGAACACCATTCCCTGGCTACTCAGTCAGGATGGATTCAGTTAAAAAGCTGAGAACCTGGAAATGTAAAACATGAGCACTGAGTTCAGGTGTTTTTCCAGCCAGGTTATCGACACCTGAGCGGGGAGAGCAGGGGGATTTCTTGTTGCACCGAGGGCAGCAGGGCTGAGAGCTGTGGTTGTTCTGCAGTGTTCTGGCTGGGGTTTTTTTTCTTCCTGCTTTTTGTAAGCCTGGGCACGCCACGCTCGTGCTTTAGATTTCAGTCTCAGCTTGCTAATCTGCTTTCTGACCTATAGAAGAAAATAGCTGGTAATTATTTGTTTACTTTGCGCAATTCAACTGTGCGAGAGCTTCCTTAGAAGAGCCAGGCTGGGTGATTAGGAGGGGACGTTTGTTTGATTTCGCTTTAGTTTATTTTCCCTGGCACCGTCGTCTTTTCCTTTGGAAGGGCTGAATTTCTTGGGGGGGGATTTGCCTTTTTTTTTTAAGAGGCTTGAACTCCGTGGCTGCGTTAAATCTGTGAACGAGCGGAAAATGAAGCAGAGAGGGGTTGTGGGGTGGGGTTGGGGGTGTGAAAAGTCGATTTTTATGTGCTGTGCTGTCAGGGTTTGGGAGATGGGGCTGGCCCGAGGCCACAGAGCGCAGCAGAGTCACCCTGATGGAGCTGGAGGGACCGTGAGGCACAGCCTGGGCTGATTTCCCCCCACGTTCTTCCTCAAATTCAGCCTGACCCCGCGCTGCACCGCAGCTCGGTGAAAGCAGGAGGGTGCTGAGCGCCTTGCAGACAACAAAACCTCTCTTCTGGGCTGGGATTATTCAACTAATCTCGTGATTACGGTGATAATCCCCTTTGCAGTGATGCCCCTCTCCGAGGAGCTTTTCCCTCGGGGCCTTCCGAGTCCCAAATCCCATTTTCTCCTAATGCTGAAGCGCTCTGTATTAAATTAAGGCACTCTCAGGGATCAGAGGTGTAGCAGTCCTGTGGTATTTAAAGCTTTGGAGTCTCCTGCCTGCCTGGCCCTCTCGGGGCTCGCGGTGGGGATGGAGGAGAGGGGCTCTCCTGCTGGAGAGGAGATGGATTTTGGTATTTTACCCCTTGTTTTTGGAGCAGGGCGAGCTGTGGGCAGCGTCACAGCCTGGCCAGCGATGCCCTGGGGGCCAGATGATTGCGGGTAGGATTTTCCTGCACGGCACCTCCGAGGCCAGGCAGGCAAAGCACAGCTCCCTTCCCTCTCCCGCCGCCAGGTGCTCGGAGACAAATAAATATTTTGCTCACAACTCATCGGAGGTGGCATCTAACCAGATGTGCTCTCACTTGGTGCGGCAGGAGATTTATTTGGTTGTCCATTTATAGCTTATTATTTCCTCCTGCCTCCCCCCTCCCCAGCCTAATAGCAGTTTGCTATCCACCAGGGTATACATTTTCTTCTGATTAAGTGCCGCTTAGCCGTTGGCTGCTTGCTCATTTTACTTTTATAGACACATTTACAGAGGCACAAGCGCCCAGGAGCAAGGGTAAGGAGAATGGAGACTCGCAGCAGCTTGATTAGATTGGATTTTAATAAAGTTTCCAGCTAAGCTGCATCACAACCGTTCCTCGCTGTGCGGGTGATCTCCAGAGGTCCCTTTCAGCCCTGATTATTCCGTGGTGCCGGAGAAGGCGGTGCACAGCTCCTCACCTGTGCAGTGGGAGAGAATTCCCGTGGAATTCTTGACCAGCAGGCATGTCTGAGCTCTGAGCACCTCCGAGCTCGTCTCTCTGGGGCGAGGAGAGATTATTTTTTTTTTCCCCTCAGTCTTTCCGCGGCTGCTAATTAGTTGCAGATGATGAGATAATTTATAAAAATTAGGAGCGATTTTCCCTCATTGTGCTAATATCGCTTGGCAATAAAACTGCTCTTTTAAGAGGGTGACTTTTCCCTAATGCAGGGATCAAGGCTAAAAATACATCCCCGTGTGTTTCAGCAGGGAGGGGGAGCGGGCTCCATCACTGCACGTGAGGAGCTGCTTCCAGAAGTTCATCGGGAACCACGGCGGCGAACTGGAATCGGAATGCAAATCCCAGCCTTGCTGTTTGGGGAGGAGATGTTTGGTCGTGTCACCTTGGTGGCAGGGCAGGAGGGAAGAGCAGAACGCTGTGGCAGGAGGCAAAAGCAGAACGCTGTGGCAGGAGGCAAAAGCAGAACGCTGTGGCAGGAGGCAAAAGCAGAACGCTGTGGCAGGAGGCCCCGGTGCAGAGCAGTGTGCTGGGGGTTTCGGTGAGGAACCAGCACAGGGAAGGAAGGTTGCTGCTCTCTGTCCCCTTCCCCAGCTGTGAGTGACTCAGTGCCAGCTCCCCACGTCACCAGGCAGGAGCAGCAGCTCAAGAGCAGTGTTTTGTCTCCTGTGCTCAGTGCCCAGGACGCGGGAGCCAAGGGAAGGCGTGGGAGCAGAGTGGGGCTCCGCTCCCAGCTCTGCCCCTCCAGGGGCTTCCCGTGGCACTGGGACACGTTCCCTGCAGAGCCGGGGCTGAGGCGTGGTGCTGGGGTTTGTTGCCAATGCCCTTTGTGGGTTTGGAAGG
The DNA here is from genome assembly GCA_013398015.1 of Oreocharis arfaki. Lineage (NCBI taxonomy): Eukaryota > Metazoa > Chordata > Aves > Passeriformes > Paramythiidae > Oreocharis > Oreocharis arfaki. The sequence continues at coordinate 136,377 of VZRR01010931.1, read as the reverse complement.
TGCTGCTTGCCCCTTTAGCTGGTGTAGGGCCAAGCTGAGCCCTGCGTGTGCATCCTCGGTCCAGCGGGAGCTGAGAAACGGGGGGTTGCTGTGGCAATTGTTTGGAAAAACGCATTCATTAGGCTGAAGAATGAATTTTCCATGAACTCAGGCGGCCTCCAGCACTCCCTCAGGCTCCTAATGATTTTGTCACGGTGTTAATCCCTCAGGTGAGCGGCGGCATTTTGATACCAGCAAACAAATTACGTTTTCTGCGCAGATAACCCAATCCGGAGTCAGGCGTGGGAGCAGGAAACAATTCATCAGCTCCTAATGGGCCCTGCAGATCCCAGGCAGGGCTGGATTCGGCCACAATGTGCAGCTCCCTGTATCCCATGGCATTCCAGGGAATGTGTGTCTGCACAGGACACCTGTCCAAGCACACCCAGGTAACCTGGCTTGGTCCATGGTGATGCTCAGGGTGCTGAGGCACGCTCAGAGCCCCTTGCTCTGTGGAGTTATTTATTTTGAGAGGTACTGCCTGTGCTGGAGAGTTTCCAGGAAGGCAAATCCCAGAGGTGGGGAGGATCAGCTGGTTTTGTGCAACAAGTGGTGGATATGTTGAGCTCGGAGGATGTGGTGGGTACAGAAAGTTTTCACAGATTTAAGGGGAAACTGGCTGAGCACAGGGGAGAGAAAAGCACTTAGGAGTTATTAAATATATAAACAACATCAGTTTCAGAAGTTTCCTAACCTGAGAGCAGCCCAGGGCTGGGAGGCTATTAGCAGGAATTATTGGATGGACTTTTGCTTTGACAGTAACATTTGTTCTTGCGATCCAGATATGAGGCAGAGGCAAAGAGAAAATGAAAGGAATTGCCTGTAGCAAGCTCTCAAATTAGCACCTCTGTCTCCAAGTCCCAGCCCCGTGCAGTGTCCATCAAGGCTGGGAAGTGTGGAAATCTGCCTGGGCTGTTAGCAACAAACAGAGGGAAGCTGTGGCAGCGGTGACGCAGGTGCAGAGGGCTGGGCCAGCGGGGTCAGGGCTGGGGAAGGGCTGGGAGCAGTGCCTGGGAGCTGGAAAATTCAGCTTGGAATCATCCCCTGGCTTAGTGGGAGCAGAATTAATGTAAACCTGTTTGGGTTTTGCCACGTGAAACAAAGCACCCTCCTCCCGTTTCTGTAGCTGCGCCTTCGTTTCTGCTTTTTAATGGCATCCCTAAATATCTGCTGCATCTCTAAATGGTTCTGGCCTGCACTTTATGGTGGGATTATCTTGCTCTCCCCATCTGTCCTACCTCAGATTTAGTTTCTAGGTAGAGCAGGCTGTGTTCCTTCAACCTCTCTGGAGATGCTGATACACAAACCTTTCCAGCATTTTATTGGTCTCCATTGGATCCCTTCTAATTTAAACATCTTTACAGTTTTGGGTGCCTTGCTTTATCTCTGTCAGACACAGAGCCACGAGCACAACCTCACTGCGACTCCAAGAGGAGGATCCAGTGCCTGGGTTAATTTTATCCACGTGTGCCTTCGAATCTCCCCTTCCCGAGTCCTCTCTAATTCAGTCTCCCGGACATTTTTTCTTCAGTTTTCTTCATTTTTTCTTCCTTTTTTTTTTCTTTTTCAAACTTGAAGCCTTCTGATGGTGTAGCCAAAAGCTGCGTGGCCTCAGGCTGTGCTCTTGTCCAGCACGAGTGAGGAAAGCTGGAGTGGGGTGTGGATAAAAGGCAGAGCTGGGACAAGGGAATTTGAGCTGGAATTTGGACCAGCAGGTCTTGTCTGCTTGCATCCTTTAAATCCCTTCCAGTCAGCCTGTTCTTCTGTGGTGGCTGCAAGAATCTTATCAGCCATTTATCTACTTAAATATGTCATATTTATTTATCTAGACAGCTTAATAAATAATCCTGGCTTAGATCCATCCATCCAAACATAGCAAAGTTGTGGTAAAACTTGATCCTCTTATGCAGGGAACCCCCCTACATTTACTGTGCTGTCCTCTGCCTTCATTCCTTATTCTCCTATTCCTTACGTTGCATGCAGATTAATTTGGGATGTTTTCTAGGATCCTTGTAAGCACAAATATTCAATCATTACTGAGAATCAAATTAACGACGCCCATTAAGTTTTCTGGAGCTGGAAACAAATGTGAACTTGCAGAGACAAAAATGCGTCTTCACTGTGTTGGAATTCCTTTAATTATCAATGGAATTGGGATGGGAATAGGGTGGGATGGAGTGGAATAGGGAGGAATGGAATGGAATAGAATTGGAATGGAATAGAATTGGAATGGAATTGGAATGGAATGGAATTGGAATGGAATAGGATGGAATGGAATAGAATTGGAACGGATTAAAATTGGAATGGGATAGGATGGAATGAAATGGATGGAATGGAATAAAATGGAATTCCACCTGGTCCAGAGGCTGCAGGGGGGGTTTGGAAACCTTCTGTGGATCTGGGAGTGTGTGAGTGGTGGTGTGATGGCGGCGTGGGATGGGTAAAGCAGAGGAGGGAAAGGTGGAGCAGGGAGAGGAGGAGGAGGAAACCCCTCACCTCTCATTAGCAAGTGCTGCTGGCTCTTTAAAAGGGGAAAAACCAACCCCCCTCGGCCCCCTGGCCCTGCAGGTCAATGAAATGAACTCTCACTAATGGCTGAATCAGAGACTCGACAACTTCATTACACGTGTAAAATCAATGGCCATTACCCAGCTCTGCCGATTGATCCGAGCTGCAGGATGTCAGCACGGCCTGCCCCGGCGGCTGGCAGCTCACAGGGGTTTGCTAAATATGCCTGGAGCCCATTAAAAGATGCTCTGAGCACTCTTCTTGGTGGGCCAGACCTTCCTCTGATCTTCCCCCCGTGCTCCCTGCAGGGCATGCCCGCAGCCACGGCCAGGTGAGCTGCTGGCAGAGGTGTCCTGGAGCAGCCAGGCCATGGGCACAGCAGGAAGGTCAGCTCGTGATGTTAAAGTCCGTGCTGCCGTGGGGCTGCTGAGGTGATTTTGTAGCTTTTGGACTGCTGCTGGGAGGCCTGGATGTAAATGACAACGCAGCTAATAAGGGCTAATTGGCTATTAAAGGAGGAAGCGGCCCTGGAGATGCCGAGGGCCAATTAACCCTGGGAGCCTGACACTGCTGCTGTGCAGTGATGTGTGAGAGCCTTTCGCAGGCACCGAGCACAGGGGCACTGCAGGGCCTCACCCAAATCCTCTGGAAGCTGCTGGGGTGTTTCAGTGCTCACCTGCCTGGGCAGTGAGAGGGGATTCAGTGGCCGAGCAGTGCGGGCACCCCCCTGCAGACACCCCCTGGGCATCAGAGGGGCCCTGGCGAGGTGGAACTTCTCAGCAGGCTGATTTTTTTAAAACTCTGCTCGGCCCTGAGGGGCAGAAAGCTGAGTCAGGTGTGGTGGATCCGTAGGGAAGGCACATTCCTGCGTCAGGCTGCGATGGAGACGAGTGCCAGGGAAACCAGGTACCAACCCCGAGGCTGGGGGCCGGGGGGAGGCAGGGGTTGCCTTGGAGTGCTGAGATGGATTCTTGAGCAAGCCCATCCAGAGCCTGTGGAAGCCACCAGGGGCTGTGGGAGGCTCAATCAATCATCCTGCCTCAAACACTCACTGAGATCAGGGCTGTGGGGAGCCCGAGGTTTTTGACGCAGGCTTGTTGCTAATTTGGATAAACAAATTGTGTCTGATGGCTTTGTCTTCTGATTGATGCCAGTGCCCTCTTGGAGAGGGGGAACGGAGATGTTCAGTGTGGCAAAGCGAGCTACCTGTTTTCAGAGTCTGTTCTTCTGCTGGGAGTGGGCAGGCAGGAAATGGGATTGGGTGGGTTCGATGAGGAATTGGGACCTGGGAATCTCAGCATAATATGGGCCATGCCTCAGACTTTGGGTTCTGTTGCATCTTAATTACGTGAGGGTGGCTTTGTGTGCTGCTGTTGTGATGATGATCTTACTCTTGTTCCTCTTCCTCCAGTTGATTTTATTCCATTTGATTCCTGTGTTTTTCATTTTATTATTTCTGACTTCTGTGTTTTTGCTGCTCTGAACTCCGGCCTTTCCGAAATCCAAGGATTTCAATCCGATGAGGAGATGAGCTCAAAGATGGGGCTCGGGTTGATATTTTTTTGTCTTTTGCTTGGCTTTTTGGAGGGCAGAGAGAAGGGGACTGTGACTGCAGGGTCTGTCCCACAGTGACACCCATGACTCGCCTGTCCCAGTGGAAGAAACGAGGCTGATACACCGAGAACAGCCCAGTGCTCACTGCAGGTTTCCATGGAAAGCAGGATGGAGTTCCTGTCCTCGTTTCTGGTGATGCCCAGGGAAGTTTCTCTTGTCTTGTGTCGAGGCAGCAGCTGGAAAGAAGGTCCAGTGCTGACCTGAGCAGTGCAGACAGGCTGATCTGCTCCCTCAGACCTGGCTGAACCATCTTTTGGTCTGGGTGGGCCACGAGACTCCTGTGGTTCGTGGACTTGCTGGTTTGGAGGTGAACTGGCCTGAGCTGGAGTTCCCACTGACCAGAGGTGCAGGGTGGGGACCTGCTGAGACCCTGCTATGACCCCTTGGGCTGTGGGGAGCAGGAGAGGGGCCTCAGAGGCTGCTTTTTGCCCTGACTCAGCTCCAGAAGAGACAAAAGCTCCTTTCAGCCACAGAGCCGGGAGCGCTTTGCTGAAATAATTTCTGTTACCTTTTATCTGCCTCGGAGGAACACTTAGAAAAATCCTCCTGCCCATAGCGGGTAACCTGATGAGCCTAATTTGGTGGTATGAAAACACAACCACTTGGAGGTTTCCAATCCATGTTCTGGCTAATTAGATACACTTCCCCTGCCAGCTCCTGCCCGCTGTGCAGCATTGCGTGTGCTCCAACACCCCAGAACGAGCAGGAGCGTGGTGCCCGATGGTTAAAGTGCGTTTTGGCTGATGGGTTTGGGGGGTAGGAGTTGATGTTGTCCTGTCAGGCCAAGGAGATGCTGCACCAGCCCCAGCCATAAAGCAGCAGCTGGTTCCCCAGGCTTGGGGGTCACACCGCAGCCTGCTGGTCCCTTTGGGCTCGTGGGCTTGTTTGTTTTGCTAAGCTGGGCTTGCAGGCAGCTCTGGAGGGGTCTGGGGGGAGGAAGGAGGATGTTCTCCGGGGGGCTGTGGATGGGGAGGGGGCTGAGTGGCAGCACTCTGGGGCTCGAGCCCGGGCAGTGAGCACTCGGCAGCTCCGGGTCACTGCCACTTCCCATCAGGGGACGCAGGGATGATGGCATCCCATCCTCTGGCCCTGGAAGGGTGTCCAGGACTGTGCAGCCGTTGCCTCAAACCCTTGAATTACAGCTGCTGGAATGGACTGAGAGTTCCATCCACAGAGAGGAAACGGACTGAGCAATTCGTGTGTGTCCGGGTGCAGCCTGGGCCGAGCGAGAGCTGGCCATGGACCAGCTGCAGCTCGCAGCTCTGGGCATCTGAGTAACACTTCCATGCCCAGGGCTGGCATTTCGGTGCCTTTCCCATAAAAATTGGCTTTATTTGTAGAGCAAGGTGGGCCAGTTTATCTTAGGAGTTGACAGAACTGCGGTTTTCCCTCCAGCACAGAAAATACTCCCCCGTGGTTCAGTGCTGGAGGACCTCAGAGCGCTGAGGAAACTTTCCCACCCTCCAGGAGATTGTTTTGTGTCCACTTAGGGATGCCAGCAGCACGTGTCCTGTCTGCACAGCCCTCCCAGCACAAACAGCACCAGTGGGGAAGCGGCACAGAAATCCAGCAGGGTCTGGCCGAGGTTTCCACCCAGGCAGAAAATAAATTGGCTGCTGCTGCTGCTGCTCTTCTCTTTTCTAAATTGGCGCTGCCTGGAATGGGGCCAGCTCTCTTCCCTCCTCTGGGAGACACCCATTGCTTCTCCAGGGAAATCTCGGAGGGGACCTGGGGGAGTGAGATTGGCTCGTGGGTTTAGCGAGCAGCGGGATGTCGCAGAGGTTAATTGCGCCCGGCTGCTGCGCTACCCAAACCGGGAATTTTGGGATGAAAAACGGCCACAGAACCGAATCCCCAGTGCTGCAATGTGCCCTGGACTCACTCCCCTCTCTGAGTGTCGGGGTGAGGTGTCTGGGCAGCAGATAACAACAGCCTCATGCGCGTTCATCCCCGGCTCTCCTGCGGGTGAACGTCCGTGCGCTGACGAGGCCGAGGGTACGATGGCTCGTGCCTCTAATGGCCGAGCACACGCTGCAAATTCTGGCTTAAACGGGATCTGCCGAGCCCAGAAGCTGCACAAGTCTCTCAAAGAAAATGAGATCTTAGCAGGAAGCCTCACGCCAAACAGAAGGCTCTTTATTGACCATGGGATGCTGCTGTCGGAAGGGGACTGCAGGTGGCTGTTCCTGTGTAGTAAAACACGTCAGGCTGGTCTGGATGAGGTTGGGATTTTTGGTTTGTTTTTTTTTTTCCAGGCAGTTAAGAAACCAATAAACTTAAATTGGTAGGACTGTCTAATGTGATTACAGCAAGATGGGGATAAATGTGGTTCCATTAGAGCTTGTTTTGAGACGGGAGGTTGTCATTTCGTGGTGGAGAGCTGAGATGACAGCGACTATTGGTATTCCAAGGGCCTTTTTCTAAGAATGACCTGCTCTGTCTTTTTGACATCAGACATATGTCTGCATGAGGAGAGCACTGGTTTGTGTTCTGGTGCAGCTCCACTCTTAGTCTGAAGTGTTCTATCAAAAATTTTGTGAGGGGAAGGAAAAAAACCCTTGGATGAAAGTGCTTGAATGTGGAAAGGTGGCTCCGTGGCCCCAGGGAGAGCCTGCAAATTCCAGCCAGGGAAGGATGAGCTGTGTAGGGCTGTGAGGGGCTCAAGGTGAGCCCAGCAGTGCAGGTGGCTTCTGGCTACAGCCTCGTGCCTTCAGGGCATCCCAAACCACGTCCTGTCAGTGCTAAGCTGGAGCTCTGGTGGGAGCTCCTGAGGTGGTGGCGTGGGCAGGACAAACCTGATCTGATCCCGTCTTTGAGGCTTCAGGTTTTGGGTTCTGTCTTGGGGTAACCCCAGTCCTTGACCACTCTGGAACCAGGATCCTGAGTTTCCTCTCCTTGCCATCAACCCTCCATAAGAGATCCAGAACTTGCTCCTTGTCTCTCCCAGGGAGAAGGCTCAGAGCTGACACTCAGCTCCCATCTGGTTTCTTTGCCTCCTGGCTCTGATCTCAGTGTTGGTTGTTAAATGTTTCCCAGCAACTTCCCACTGCCCCTGGGATGTTAATTAAAAGATTTCCAGCCTTAGGAAAAAAAGAAAGAGAAGAAAATCCCTCTGCACTGTTGGTATTCTGCAAGGAGCTACCACGTGGATTGGTGTTTGTGCTGGAATCTCCTGGATGGAGCCAGGCATGGATTGATTTTTCCTGGTGGTCAGAAAGAGGGGGAAATGCAGTGTCTGATGTCCCCCTTGGCCAGGAGATGAAATCTGGGAGGGAAATGCGATATCTGATATTCCCCTTGGCCAGGAGATGAAATCTGGGAGGGAAATGCAATACCTTGTAGCCCCTCGGCCAGGAGGTGGAATCTGGAATCTCGTGGCTAGAAGAGCACTGAGAAGGACAGGGGAGGAAAGGCACGGCCCAGACCTTATCACAGCAAAGCTGCTGGGCCATCAAATGAGCAACACTGATGGAAAATGTAGGAACTGACTAATGTTGTAGCCAGAGGAGCTGTTTGGAGGACTGACATTTCTGGTGTTAAAAGATTTAGAGTGAGTTTCCAGTAAATAAAGGAGGAATTTGGCCCTGGAGTGCAGGGCTAAGGTTTTGCAGCTGAGATGGAAAAAGGAGTGTGGGTGTGGGTGCGGGGTGGGGTTGTTTCAGGTACTTTAAGGAAAGAAAGCGATTTTTCAAACTGCATTTCACTTAGCTGAGTACCACCACGAAGGGCTGGACTGGAAAGTCCTTATTCCATGGAGCAAACATCACCTCAGCGAGGCTGCCCGTGGGGCTGAGGGGAGACTTCCACATCCCTGTGGATGCACCCCCGTGGGATTCGAATATCAGTCCCACTTTTTGTGCTGCAAGAACAGGAGCTCGTTTGCTGCTTGGTGTGAGGCTGCTTTTGCGAGGTTTCCATGCAGTTCTTTGTCCGTGGGTGGTGGCAGCGAGAGCAGCTTTTCCAAGCAGTGGATGCTGCTTCCCTGGGATTGTTTCATTTCCTTCATTGGATGCTGGGCAGCCAGGGCAAGGTAGAAAAACCCTTTTGTGACGGGCTGGCTTTGTTCTGGTGTGTAGTCTGGGATTTGAGGCTGTGTGGGAGAGCGTGTTTGTGTAAATTAATGATCCCGCTCCCTCGCTGCCTTTATCCACCCTGCGATCTTCCTGCTCTCCTCTCCAGCAACGCCTTTTCCACGGGGTTAAATCAAAGGGCAGAGCTCTGGTGATCTGAGCCAGTTGGTGATTCTTGGGCTGCTCAGGGCCGGGGGAAGTGGGGTGGCATCAAACACCAGCTCCTGACCCGGTTCCTTCAGGGGTTTGTCCGCGAAGGTGTGATGGGGGCAGGAGAAGGGCATCGCTAATGGGAGCAGAGCAAAGCCCAGCCAGGTCCTAATGAGCTGCCATGCCGAGCTTTTAGAAAGGTTCTTGTGGCTTCCAGAGTCACTTTTTTCTCCCTCATTTCTTCCCGGATTCCTCTGCTCACGATCAAGAGGGCAGTGTGATGTTGAGGACAAAGGTCTGGGTGCGGCCCTTGAGGTTCAGGTCACAGAAATTCCTGCTGGGACCAGACTGGGAATGGTTCTCTCTCCTCCCAGTGGTGCTCAAAGCCGTTGTGGGGCTGATACCAGCGGCTCAGAGCTGGCAGGGCACAGGAGAAGGCCGGGCAGCATTCCCAGAGCCTGTTCCCCTTTCCCCAGGTCAGGAATATTCCTCAGGGAACCCTGAGGCGTGGAGCTGAGCCCGGGGCTGCTGGTGCTCTGATTAATGCTGCAGCAGGGCTTGTTCTGCTGGAGAGGAACCTTTCCTCCAGAGACATTAAATATTAATAGCAGCAATAGAGACACAGATAAACAAAAAGCGACTTATAAACTTCATTTTGAGGGCGCTGCCGTTCGCTCTGGCAAACTCCTGTCACAGCCAGCTCAGGAACACGGGCCAGAGGCTGGGGCTGCCTTGGAATATCTGCATTTCCACCTGGAACTCGGAGTTCCTGACTGTTTGCCCAGCAGAAAAAAGCCTTCCTAGCCACGATGGAGCCCCTGCTGGAAGGTGACAGTGACCTGCCACCAGCTCCTCTCTCACGGTCAGAGCTTCCCCAGCCGCTGCCATCTGTGCCTCGTGTTTCCTTATTCCGCTCCAGCGCGTCTGCTCTGTTCAGGGCTTTGTCCTACAAGTTCCAGGAGAGCTGAGAACTCACCTCCAAAAGCCAGTCAGGTGTTTTAGGCAGGGGGTGATGAACTATCCGGGGTGGGGACAGGGATGCTCTGGTAGGATGAGACTTTCCCTGCGGTGTGCTTGGAGCTGGGGGTGTTCAGACCTCTCTGCGAGGCCTCTCTGCAGCATAAATCACTTTATTTATTTATCTGAAAATCCTCACAGCATGCCATGGTGGTGGTTTACAAATCACACCTGTTTAAAACTTGCCACCTCCTGGTGCAAATAGCTGGGTTTTTTGGGATAAGGAGAGTCAAGAATTTTAGGCAGGTGGTTATGAGCTATCCAAAGTGGATCAGGGTGGGGATAGGGATGCTCTGGTAGGATGAGATTTTCCCTGCTGTGCATGTTCAGATCTCTCTATGAAGCCTCTCTGCAGCATAAATCACTTTATTTATTTATTTGAAAGTCCTCGTGACCTGTGATAATTTGTAAATCAGACCTGTTTAAAACCTGCCACTTCCTGGTGCAAATACCTGAGGTTTTGGGGATGGTAGGAGCTGTGCGGGCAGGCATCCCATAACTCCGGGAGCTGGGCAGAGAGGGAAAATCAGGCTTGGAAAACCACTAAATACTCCTAGTGCAAACTGGGATTCAGTAACGAGCCTGGTGTTTACTGCTTAAACAGCTTTCAGATGAGAAATGATTGTAAACTCATGTTTTAGTAATGCAAAATATTATTGACTGAATTCAAAGTGAGAGCGTTTAGAACACGTCGAGTCAACTTTTGTACTGTAATTTACATTGGATTCTCCTTCCCCAGGGGTGGGAATGGGGGAGGCAGCTGCTGGCTGAGGTGTCACGCTGGAAGCAGCTGCATTTTGGTGTTTTATAGGATTTGGGGTGCACTTTGGGCTGCACTGCACCTCCTTATTTAGGGAGGAGCACTGGGACATGGAAAATACAGGGGGGAAAAAAAAGAGATTTTGGGTCACTCTGCCAGTCTGGAAAACTCCTCTTTGAACAAGCAGGTCTAGAAACTGCTTCTGGTTTAAGAATGTGAGGTTGGAGGGAGAATTCCAGCCCCTCCTGCAAAATGAGAAGATGAAATATTTGTGCAAACCCACCTGGGCAATGAAAACCCCGCCAGGTGTCTTGGGAAGCTGCAGTGGAGCAGAACCGTGGAGCTGTGACCAGCAGAAGTAGGAATAATTAATGTGAAAGGAAACAAACCCCAACCAATGGCTGCAGGGGGAAAAGGGCAATAAAGCCAACCCTGCTCTGCCTTCCCAAAGGCTTGACCAGAGGGGTTTGAAATCTCCTCTTAATAATGCATGCAGCAGCAGGGAAAAATCAGACTGGGAATCTGAAGGTTAAATATTAGGGGAAAGGAAAAAAAAAGAAAATCAGGCAAGTAAATCTTGATTTCAAGTTTGCTCTCCTCGTCAGTGAATTGTATTGAGTTTCTATTTTTAATGCCATTGGGACAAACACGCCTTAATCACTGGATTTTAGCATGGCCAGCCTGGATGTGTTGAGGTGCTGTTTGCTCAGGTCTCGAGCAGGGGGTGGGGAGAAGATCTGGGAGATTTTTTGGTTCAAGATCTAATTAGTCCTTACCCACAGAGCCCTGTCCTCTGCTCCTGGCCCCTGGCAGCTTCCTGCCCATTTCCACTCATACTCCTGCAGTTCTTGGAGCTCCAGTTTTGCTCTGATGAGAAGAGACAAGTGTTTTCCAGAATTAGATGGCGCAGTGAGGAAATGGCCCTCATCACCTATATTTATGTTCCTAATTCACTGCTCCGTGGTCGTTGGCCATTGTACAAGGCCCCCATCATCTCTGCTGGTTACAACACTCGAACAGAGTTTGTCTTGACGTGATTTATGGCAGCAGAACTTCCAAGGTAATTATTGAGCTTGCTGCAGCAGTTCCTTGAAGGGATATTCTGAAGGGTATTTTTGGGTGCTGGTGGGGAAACGGAGGGGACGAGGGGCTGCAGGTTTTACCTGACTTGGGTTTTTCTCCTTCCCTGTGATGCTGGCAGAAAAAAACTGGAGGTCACCTGTGCACAGAGCATGCACAGAGAGACACACAACCCCCTCCTCCTGCACAGTGTAAGCCTCACCGTGTTCTCTGGAACGAGACAGCTTAAAAGGGGAGGAAAATTATGGAGCGAAGAGCTTGGCTAATGCTCGCTTTCGGTGCAGCCAGACCCGCCCCCGTAACTCCTTCCAGGATGGCTTTGGGTGGCGTGGCTGGGAGATGGATGGAGCTGTTGTGAACACCCTGGTGGGAGCTGAGGCGCGGGCAGAGGGCTGTGAACCTCCTGGAAGCGCGTTCCGGCCGGGATGCTGCGCGGGGAGCAGACGTTGTGCTGCTTTAACGAGGGGTTTGTGTAAACCCAGCTCGCCCTGCCCGGGCTCTGCCGGCTTTTAGAGCTTCAGATCGCTGCTGTTTGTGGCACGTGGATGGCCCTGTTTGCTGCTCGAATGCAGGCAGGGACACAGGCAGAGGCTCTCAATGTCAAACTGGGAGGCACCAAAATAAACCGGCCCCGCTGGAGGCAGCTGGGGTGGAGCTCGTGGCTTGAGCTGCTCGTTCTGGCTCGGGGTTGTGTGCACAGAGCCCTCTGTCCCCAGGGCCAGTGACATTTCCAGGCTCCCCCGAGAGCTCTGGTGTCACCTTTCTGTGCACTCGGTGCCAGCTGGATAAAGGGATTTGTGCTTCAGTTTATTTTTCTGGGAGTTTCATCTCCCCAGCTTTTTCCCTTTGGAGCTCAGCTATTGATACTCCCACCTTTGATCAGATATTAGGAGAAATTTCTGGCTGGAAAGCATTGGAACAGGCAGCCCAGGGAAGTGGTGGGGTCACCAACCCTGGAAGTGTTCAAAAAACATGTGGATGTGGTACTCGGGGACATTGTTTAGTCCAGGGACACCTTCCACTATCCCAAGTTGCTCCAAGCCTCATCCAGCCTGGCCTTGGACACTTCCAGGGTAAGTTTTTCCTCCTACAAGGTTGATGGTGATGCCACTGAGCAATAAATTTCAGCACAGAAATTGCACAGGATTTGGATTTTTAAATCTATTTGTTTTTTGTGGCTCAGGAATAAAAATTTGTAAACTGAGGAAATGGATAAAAAAATTAAAATCAAGAGACCAGAAACTCTCTGGGGGTGTTTTGTGAACAATCCACAAAAAACTGATGAAGGAGGAGAACATTGAGGAAAGAAAACCCTCTGGGGTTTTCCTGCCTTTTCTTGTCAGGGATAAAAGTCAGGAAAGGTTTTAAAAAACCCATTGTGTGGCTGTTGCCCGTTCCCAGTAAAACCAGGGGCATTAAGGATGGCCATGCCTGGAGCCTGAATTGTTGTGATGCCATTTGCCTTGGTTGCTGCAGAACAGAACCTGGCGCAGAGCTTCGCTGAAGGGATCATAAAGTTGCTGTGAAAAGAGCTGGAAACTAAACAGAAAAGGCTTTTACGAAAAAAAAAGTAGTGAGATGAGGCCTGGCTGAGAGGTGGGCGGTGAAGGGGGGACGTGGCTGTCGGGTCTGTGGGTTTTGCTTCTCCCACTGCTCCTTTTCCGTGCTGCTGGAATAACCTGTGCCCCCCAGGCGTGTGCCCAAAGGGAATTCCCGGCCTTCCCAGAGTCCTGTGGCTCCTGCAGGGTGCAGGGGCAGCGGGGGAGGCCAGGAGTGCGTGGGAACAGCAGCTCCTGTGCCATCCTAAGAGCTGATCAGTGGGTTTGATCCATGTTTTCCCTTGAATCCTCTGAGTTCTTGTGCCCTTAGAGCTGATCAGTGGGTTTGATCCATGTTTTCCATGGGATCTTCTGAGTTCTTGTGCCCTTAGTGCCGACTGATGGGTTTAATCCACATTTTCCAGTGGATTCTGTGAGTTCTTGTGTCTTTAGTGCTGACCAATGGGTTTAATCCATGTTTTCCATGGGATCCTGTGAGTTCTCGTGTCTTTAGTGCTGACCAATGGGTTTAATCCACGTTTTCCATGGGATCCCATGAGCATCCCGTGAGCCACCACCCCGTGAGCATCCCCCTCGCTACCCTTCCTTCTCCCCCTCCTCATCTCAGCTCCCGAGGGGCTCCTGGCAGCCCCTGGGTGCTGCTGGAGCCGTTCCCAAGGGCAGCAGGCGAGGAGGGGGAAGGAGGAGAGGCAGGGATGAGCTCAGGGGGTGATGCCCAAGTGCTGCCAAGCTTCCCTCGCCCTGCTGGCTCGGCTCTGGGTGAGGTGGAGGGGCAGGAATTCAGCGGGAGAGCTGAACAACCACGGGCAGTCCCATTGCAGCGGAGTTATTTTAAATGGGAAAAGTTCCCTTTTTGGGGTGTTCCTCATGGAAAGGGCATTCGGGAGGGCCAGGATCAGCACTGTGCAGTGGCTGGTTGTGATTCAGAGAGATCTGGCCCGAGTCAAGTGCAGAGCAGCGTCCATAATTGCACCTGTAAGGGAAAGTATTTTCCTTTCATCGCTGTTAGCCTAATTACATTTGTCAATGGGAGTCCTGCTCCGGGAATCGATAAGGGAGGGAGCCGTGCTCGGCTGTGTAGGAGAGGGAGGTGCATTTCTGCAGCCTCCCCTTGGCCCCGCAGCAAATAAAGGTAATAACAAATCTATATTTGTGCTTTTCGTGTTGGCTGTTATCCGGATCTCTTTGGTGAGATAACACGGGCGGAAGAACAGCAGCGCTCTCTCTTTTTTTCCCTTGGGGCCGTGTGTTTTCATATTTTTAGATTAACCTTATCGACCCACCTGTTGCAAGCCGGGCTCTGCTGGCTCCTGGCTGCCAGCTCCCGGGGGAGGCCGAGATTTCTGCACCAGTCACAAAATCCCAGAACGGTTTGGGTTGGAAAAGACCTTAAAGCTCACCCCATTCCCTGCCCCGCCTTGGGCAGGGACACCTCCCACCAGCCCAGTCATCTTGGGGCGTTTTCATGATAAACTGTGAAGATTTTTGCCCTTTTCTAACCAAACTCCAGGGCTGTGCCAGAGCTTTGTCCTGTTTTTGTCCCTCACAAACGTTCACCTGTCCCTAGTGGAGAGCTGAGGCTTTGTAGGACGTGTGATTATTATTATTTTTTTTTTTTTTGGTCTCTTTAAGCAAGCAATATATATTCCAGACTAAGAGACACTCAGGAAATGAAATTGCTGGCACTGCTGCTGCTCGGAGGGGAAACCATTTCCGTCCTTGCTAATGGAGGAGGGGTCCTGCTCTCGGCTGTGGGGTCACGGAAACAGCAGCAGGCGTCAAAATAAGGGAGAAAGGAAAACCAAACAAAGCCAGGGGAAGCCTCTGCAGGAGCTTGCAGGTTGGTTGTGCTCCAGTTTTTCTCCATCCCCTGGGGTTTCCATAGCACCTGGACACATGCCCAGCCCTGGGTGTAGGGTTTTGGTCAGGAAAAGCACCAAGGAAGCTCCCAGCACCTCCCCAAAGGCTGTGTGTGGCTCCTGGATAAACTGCAGCCAGGGATAAGCCTCCTCCAAAGCCTTCCAGAGGCTTCTCTAGGCCTGGGCTAAGCTGACAGGCTCTTAAAGAGGGATATCTTGCCTTTGCCATTGTATGGGAACTTCAGCTGCTGGAGAAGGGTCAGGGCATGGAGGAAAGAGGTGAAATCCCGAGTCCTTCAGCCCCTCCAAGTAGAGCAGAGGGTTTGTTGGCTTTCCTCACAGACAGAGCTCTGGAGACCTGGCAGATCCGTGCAGAGCTGTGCAAATCCCTGTCTGCTCCCCACTGGGGTGGGAGGAATTAGGAATGTCGGGTTAAATGAGCTTTTTTTGGGAAAGGGAAATCCTAAGGGCGAGGCGAGCTCGGAAACTTTGCAGGCTGGGATTCAAATTGTTGCTGTTGATGGATTTGATGTGAAATACAAGGAGTGGGGATAGGAGGGAGCTGTGGAGGGATGTCAGGGGTGTCTCTGAGGTGGCTGGAAGGTGACAGGGTGATGAGGGAGCTCTGTGGGCTCTGTGTGAGAGGGGAAAGCTGCAGCTCTCAGCTCCAAGGAAAAGCCAGGAAGGAGCTCGAATGAATCCCAGAATCACTGAGGTTGGAAAAGCCCTCCCAGACCTTCAAGTCCAACCTGTGGCCCTCCCCCACCTTGTCACACCCAGTCATTCCTCGGGGACTCCAAACCACCTCCCTGGGCAGCCCCTTCCAATGTTTAACACCTTTTCCATGTAGAAATTCCTCCCGATGTCCGACTGAGCCTCCCCTGGTGCTGTTTCCTCTCATCCTGCCACTGGCTGCAGCTGGTTTAGGGTTGATGCTTCACATCTTTGCTCATCTTCTAAAAGTTCTCCTGCCTGGGTTCATCCCCCCGGCTGTGCCTGACCCACCCACGGGGCTCCAGGCACTGGGAAAATCCCTGTTCCCAGGGGAGAGCTCCGTGTGCCCTCAGGCACCCCGATCGCATTCCGGCCAGTGGCTGGAAAATTCATTTTATCACTGCAAACCATCAGAGCACGGCGCTGCGAAATGCAGGAGAGCTTTCTGCATTTCCTTGAAAGCCACGTTAATGTGACAGTTTTCGATGAAAGAAAGGAACGGGGCTGAAAGTGAGAAAAAGCCCATATATTTAATTTCTCAGTTACGGCTCCCAGAGCTTTTGCGATGTGGCTGTTTCCCCTCAGACGTGTGAAATCCGAGTCCGAATCCCGTTGACCTCGTCAGAAGCACTGAGTGCAAGAGGGAAAAAAAAAGGACAATAAATTGCTTTCTGTACCTCCAGTCAGGAAAACCCTGCGCTTCCCCTCCCAGGCAGACTTTTCCATCTGTTCCCTCGCCGCGCTGCCTCCGGGTTACCTCAACACGAAAACTTAATTGAGGCGCTGTCACGCCGGCAGAGAACGATACATCCATTTTTACAGAATCACTTCTGTAACCTGTTCTCCTTTCAGCACAACTACACCGGGCTCCGTGTCTCGCAAGGTTGGTGTTTTTTAGGGTTTTTTGGGGTTGGTTTTTTTTTTTCCGCTCTTCTTTCCAGTAATAATCTCCTTCCGTGGTATTTTTCATTCATGCCCAGGCAAACATCCCCGAGCTGTCACTCGCGGTTGTGCTGCCGTGCCCGTCCTGTGTGGTGCATAATGAGGGGAAAACCTCGGCTGCCGGACTAGATAAAGGCTGCGAGAACAGAGCGATCATCCCTCGCTTTTCCCCGACAGGGAGGTGACATCGGGAGACTAATGGGAGGTTTTTAACAGAGTAGTTAGAGGTTTAAGGCGCTGTGAGCGCTGCCTCGCTGCCGTTTCGAAGCCGGATGGGAGCTGGCGATGCTCAGAAGTTGCTGCTGAGCCCATCCCGAGCTCGCTCGATGGTTTGGGCTGAGCCGGGGCGGGTTCAAAGCGCCTTTGTAGCACGGGAAGCAGCGCTGGGTAATTTGGCTGCCTCAGAGGCTCCCGTTCCCTCTTCAGGCTGGCTCCTGCCTTTAGAAATAACTGGAATTTTCAGGCCAGGGGACTCTCCTGGAGAGCAGCTCGGAGGTGCTGGTGATGCTCTCCCAGCTCCGCCGTGCTCGCAGGTGGAGGAGAAGGCGCTGAGAGGGTTTGGGGCTAAAATTTTGGCTCCATTCCTTGCCCTCTGAGCATCCCAGAGCACCCCCTTGCAGCCAGGAGGGCAGGAAAGAACGGGGGGGCCAGCCCCCAGAGCATCTTCCCAGAGCATCCTTGTCCTCCAAGAACTTTCTGAGCCCAAATCCAGTTCCCAGCACTCTCCTGCCTTTCCCAGACTCAACATTTAATAAACGGCAGCCGAGTGGGTGGGGGAGCCGTGTTTACCCCGTGCCTGCCAGGCAGACAATGAACCTCCTCTCGCCCAGATGGCACAGGCTCTCCTCCAAGCCCATAAACAGGGCTGGTGCCATTGAAACGGGCCCAAACACAGCGAGAGCGTGGCAATTCCAGCGCCTCCAGTGACCATCTGGACACACAAACTGATTTTCTATTTGGATGATAAAGCCTCTCCTACGTCTCCAATATTAGCCGTGTATGGGGATGCTAATTGATTTAATTGAAGCCCTCGATGTTGAGCCGTGGGCAGTGCCAAGCTTCTCGGTTTGGGTACGTGGTGGGGTTTAGTAAGTGTTGGAGGGGAGGAAATCGGGGGGTGAGTGCTCTGCTGGCGAGGTTTTGGGAAAGGAAGGGCTGGGGGAAGTCCTGGAGTGTGGGAATCGCAAGTTCCTGCTCCAGAAGGGGAATGGAGAAGCTTCTGCTGAGCTCCCCCGAGCAAAGGGTGCAAATTTTGCTGTTCTTGGTAGTGCTGGAGTCTAACTTATCAGCTAATTTTAAACAAAGGTTGTTTTTTTGTGTTTTATTTATACATGTACACGCGAACACGTATCAGATTTGGTTAGATGAGAAATAAAGCCGTGGCCAAGTGATTAATATCCTTTATTTTTGGACTTTAGCAGCGTCTCGCAACTTGGCTCATGATGTTCTGCAGAAAAAAAATCCTGCATTCAGAGACTTCCAGGGTAATGAAAACCCTCTCTACTCCTTGCAAAAACATTTGCTGGGCTCGAGAAATACAAATTTTTTCGAGAAACACTGCTTTTGACCTAGAAGATATTGTCAGGGCTTCTCTGCCAAAAAATTATCCCAGCCTGTCTCTCTTTGTTTTTTTCCTTTAGATGTCCTTTTTTCTAGCAAACAAACAAAACCAACAACAACAACAAAAGAAAAGCCACAACCTTGCAGCAAAGTTACCCACTTAAAGGAGTGGCAGAAAGTGACCTCTTGCAGCAGGGACGGGATCAGAACCAGCTGGTTTAGGAGCTATTCCCACACAACCTCAGGCTTTTATTCAATATTCCCGCTCGTTAAGGAGCTTTATGATATTAAGGATATGTAGAGGGGGTTGGTATTTCCTAGGAAAAGCACTTTGCCTCTTCCACTTGAGCTTTTGCCGGTCTTGAGGGGAATATTTTGGATTTTTTCCCCGTGCTTTCTCTTGTTTCAGACAGGGGGGGATGCAGTGGCCTGTGCTGGCCTCATTTCCTGTTGATTTTGCTCTGTGCAGACTCCTCATGAAGTGGTTAATCAGGGAAAGACAGCCAAGCACTTTCTGTGAAAGGCACGTTGGGTTCGGAAGGGAGGGAAACAGCTCCGGGGAGGCACCTGCAAACCACCAAAATTGTTAGCCCGAAATCCTTTTATCCGGGAGGATGGTTGGGAAAGCGGAGATAATTTGGGTTTTAGGAGCAGGGATGGGCGTTTGTAAAAGGTGGGAGAGTCCAAGTGAGTGCTCTGGGCTGCCAGGGGAGGATCATGAGGGGAGAAATGACGATTTTCTGGGGACTTTGGCCCGTCTTCTCAAGGGTGGAGGCTCCTGTGAAGCGGCTCTCACAGGAGACTTCGGGAATCACGTCCCCTGATGTCACTGCACTTGTTAATTAGGCTTGACAGATGATAATGAAGGAGAGGCTGTGGCTGAGCAAGGGCAGAGGGAATGGCAGCGCTCCTGGGGGAGCAGGAGAGAGCAGGAAAATCCAGATGTCCAGGAGTTACGTGAGGTCACTCCAAGTATTAATCTTTGCTATTTCTGCTTCCAGAGGCGGCAGGGGAAAATCAGAGACTTGGAGCTGGGCAGCCTGTGAAGGTTATTTATCTCCAGTTCCCAGTCCTGGCTTGGCCTTGCTGCTAAACCATTTATGAACAGGAGTTTTTTGGGGAGGGACCTTCCTCTTTTGAGGACGTTTGGGGGACAGGTCCCTATAGCAGATGTGGAGGGGGGTGACATCGTGGTGCCGTGTCCCCAAAATGCAGCCTCGTTCCCTGGAACTGTGTCCTGTGCCCCTGTGCCTCATGGCTAATGCATCATTAGCCTTAATTAGCTTAATTAGCCTGGAAAATGGTGGGGGAGGGGTTGCCTTTGCTGGAAGGTCAGAGTGTCCTCCCCTGGCTGGGTGGACATCGTGGCCTTGGCAGGGTGAGCAGGACTCGGATGTTGGCGGTGAGTGCTGCTCCACCGAGGAGAGGGATGAACTCCTTGGAGAAGGTGGGATTTCACCCTCCCAGGGGCAGGATTGGTGTCCAAATTCCACCGCAGGATTGGGCTGCATTTTCTGCCTCTTCCCCCCCCACGGAAAGGAGGTGAGAGCACTTCTCTGGCTGCTGAGGAACGGAGCTGTTCCCGAGTCCTGAGCAAACAGCCCAGCGTTGCAGTTGTCCCGTGCCTGTCATGAGAACAGCCTTGTTCATCCTCAAATCCCACAGAAGTGGCACCTGGCAGCTGCATTTGTAGGGTGCTCAGAGGCTGCTGAGTGCCCCAGGCGATGTTTTCCTGTGCTGAGAACCCGCCCAAGTCTCGGGGACTCCCACTCCAGGGTTAGTTTGGAATTCTCCCTTCAGCAAAGCGATCCTCGATCCTCGCCGGGGCTTTTCAGCTCCCTCTGATGTGTTGTCTCCCCCGACTGTGGGCTCTCCTGTTTTTTCCCTGTAATTAGCAGGAAACTGCCTGAACAAAATGCTTTTCCCTGACTGGCAGGAGCGCAACACCCACTGATGAGTCAGGGGAGGAAGAGCTCCTGTTTAACTGGAAAAGGGGACTGGGGGAAAGGAAGGGGAAGAATTGCTGCCACAGGAGAGCTGTGGGATGAATGGCATTTGTTTAAAGACACATAAGGAGATTAATGATGGGAGTTAAAGTATGAAAGCAGCAGGGCCTAAGTGTGGCGTTAATGGAATCCATTTTCTCCACCATCTCCTGCAGGAACTCTTTGGAAATACGGAAGGAGGAAAATCACTTTGCAGTAATAACTGTTATTTATATAAGAGAACAGCTTTGGATATATCAAAATGCGAGGTTTCAAGGTAATGACTGGCCCCTCACAATCATTGTTATCCATTTAAAAGACAGTTTCTGTGATGGTGAAGAGATGGAGGAAATAGCCCCAATCCTGCAACGGATCCAAAATGAAGTTTATTTTATTATTGTTGCCATTAGTCAGCTCCCAACCTGATAAGATTGTGTTAAGAAAAAGGGGAAAAGGCTGGAGGAGATGAAGGGGGGGCTGGTAATCACCCTTGCAGGATTTGTTGGGACCATTTGATGGGCTCATTAGAGACTTGGGGCCTCGTCTTGGCTCCCTCCAGAGCCTCCCTCCACCGTGGCTCTGCTCCTTGGGCAGGAAATCCGTCTTGCACAAAGCAGGAGCTCAGCTCTTCTGCAGGAATCAGGAGAGACTCATGAATGATTCATGGGGAGGGACTGGGGGTAGCAGGGAAGGATGATAATAATATTCTCCATGTGTCAAAATATAACAATAATTTGACCAGCTCTAATTTTTAATAACCACTGGGTTTGGGAGCAGATGTGATGGATGAGCTGGAGCAAACCATGGTCTCCCAAGCTGGCTTTTCACTTCAGAGCACCAAGGCCACGCTCTGAAATATTAGAGCTGCATAAAACCTCTCAGGCTGCGGGAGGAAGGAGCAGAAAGCTGAAAAGGAAGGGACAAAGGGTCTGCTCTGTTTTCATAATTCCAATTAGAATAAGTGTTAGACATGATCTGTAATTGATCCCGGCTCAGGGCGGTGCTGGAGTGGGAATTTTATCTTTAAAGCTCCAATCTCATGGAGTGAAGCCTTTCAGAAAGGTTTTTCCCCTTTAACCCTGCAGGGTGTTATGGTGAGCATGGTATGAGGGTGAGAGGGGTGGCCAGGAGTGGGTGACAGGGAGGGGAGGTTTGGGGTCACAATTTGCTGTCCCGGAGGTGGCCCAGGACGTGTCTCACGTGGGAAGAGGCAGGGGAGGATGATAAAGCAGCCCTGTTTCTCCAGGCAGGCTCTTCTGGCTGGGATAATGAAAAAGAATTGGATTTGTGAGGGCAGCTGACACAGCTGGCTGTCTCCAAGATGTTTTCATTGCTGTGTTAAGAAGTCTTTTACAGACTTGGAGAAGCAGTGGGAACGTGGCGCTGCCTGAGGCTGCCAGCCCTGACTCCTCACGTGACAGCAGCGAGAGTGAACCCCCAGCAGAAAGCCAGAAACCCCCAGCAGGAGTTCCAGGACCACCCACTGGAATACAAGACAGTGGGAAGGAGCCTTGGCAAGGCCCCCTGCCTTCTCCATGGTGTGTGCTTGGGCCTGCAAGTGTCAAACATCCGTGCTGGCTTCAGCTCTTGCAGGTATCCTCATTAAGATGGTTGGAAGGAGGAGGATTTAATGATCTGAACCATGACTTCAATTAATCAGTGTAAATGTTGCTTATTTATAACATAAACCCCAGCCTATGGATAACTCTGTTGTTTAATTAAGCTTATCACTGGGAACCTGATCCAGTTCCTTGCTGCATTAATGTCACTAATTCAGGATCCCCTCTAAGAAGCTTCAGAACAGACTGCAGGGGATGTAATTCACTCCGCTCGCTCTGCTTTGCAAGCCTGGCTAGGTCTGGAACGTCTCAATCCTCACCCAGTGTCGGTGCTGATTCCTCCCTGATCCCAGCTCTTCCATCATTCCTGACATTCCCAGAGCCTGGAACAGCTTTTCCTTCGGGTTTGTTCAGCCTCGTTCGCTGAGAGTTTTTGTGTCTGCTTTAATTTACTCTCTGCAGCTGAGCCTTTTCTGTATCCTTGCTTTCTCCCCCCTTTCTTTCTTGCTCTTCACTTGCCCTCTCCAGTTTCTGTGTGGTGTCTTTAAAACTTTTCCAGATGCAGGAGAATCTGTAATGAGCTCCCAAGCTGAAAGCAAAAGCTGTTTGCCCGAAAGTTGTTCTTTACCCACACTGGAGAGCCTTGCTCTTAGAAACCTCAGAGATTCTCTGGGAAAACTTGGAGTAACTTTTTAAGGATTTCGTGGTTGTTTTTTCTGCTGTGCCAGGGGTTCTCCAGGCAATGTCTGCCACCCCCCACTTAAAGGTGGTGTCCAGAGGATGCTGAGACAGATTGCTCCGAGCGAGGATGTTGCTGTGCATCACTTCGCTCGCTCAGGGCTCTGCAGATCCCTTCCCTCAAAAGCCATCTAAAAAACAAAGCAGAGCTGCCTCTTTTTTGGTCCAAACGACCAGAAAAAGTATCCTGGCATTAGATGAATTAGCAGTGTGCTGCTAAGATGGATAGAAAGGCAGAGAAAACCATGTCAGGGCCCAGGGAAAAGCAGATTGCTTTCCTTTCCCATCCAGAAGTCGGGGAAGAAGCCATCAGGGCAGAAGGATTGCAGCGGGCAGAGCGTGCTAACGAGGGAAGGCAGGAAGGCATTAAAGCGACCCATTAAACCAGCTGAAGGCTGAGTGGCAAAAAATAAATAAATAGAGGCTGTGCAGGTTGATCAATATTGGATCTGAAGGGCTTCCACATCTGCTGTGGCAGCTCCTTAGCTCATTGCAGCGTGACTCAGCAGCCCAAGGGGTTTGTTCTATCAGGAAAGCGCAGGGATGGAAACAATCCCAAGGCACGGCAGGGGAGGCCTCAGGTGTCATCTTGTACCTGGATCAAACCCCTTTGTGTGGTTTGAGGCATCTGGATCCTCTTCAAGAGGGGTGAGGTTTCCAGTGTCATCTTTTCCCACCTTCATTCGTCTTTTCAGCTTTCCTGTTGGAGCAGCCTGGTTTAGGGGGAGGTGTCCCTGCCCATGGAAGGTGTCCCTGCCCATGGAAGGTGTCCCTGCCCATGGAAGGTGTCCCTGCCCATGGAAGGTGTCCCTGCCCATGGAAGGTGTCCTTGTCCATGGATGGTGTCCCAGTCCATGGAAGGTGTCCCCGTCCATCAAAGTGTCCCTCTCCATGGCAGGGGGGGGAATTTGATGACCTCTAAGGTCCTTCCCAACCCAAAGGCTCCCAGCCATGGTTTGGCTCTTCCATCCATGCTCAGCCATGTGGCATTGCCCCGTTTATCTTTATACACATTCCTGCTTCCAGGGGTTCCCACCTCCCAGGAGATCTGTTAGCAGTGCTGGCTTTGTGATGCCCTCAAACGCCTGAGGACTGAGGCACAAGTGTCAGGTTCTGGTGGCAGAAAGGCTGAGTCTCTGAACAAGGCTTTCTGAGGCCTCCTGGCACATTAAATCTGTTTATTCTCCACGTGGTCCTGGAAAACCTTGAGGAGCCGCTTTATCTCTTCACTCTTCATCCATCATGAGAGAATGAAAATCATTTCCCCTATCATTTGTCTGGCTCATATCTTTATAGGAATTGCCATATCTACATCCAGCGTGGTCGGTCCTTGTCCTTGGCTCCATCTTTCAGAGATTTGTCACAGCAGCAGTGGCCAGGGATTTGTAACAGGAACAGAAGTGGTGCAAAATATCTCCAAACTCTCCCTATTAATGCAAGAAACCCCCCAGATCCCTCTACAACATTTTCCCCCTCCTCACCTTGGCACTGGGGGTACGTCCGAGGCTGTTTGCTGTCTCTCTGTGTGTGGATTAATCACTGGATGGGGGAAGCTGGGACCTGGAATTTGCCTCCTCAGTGCCTCTGCAGTGCCCTGGGGTTTGCCAGCCTGTGAGGGGTCAGCCACAGCTGTGACCTCCCTGAGGCTGGCAGGTGCTGGAAGGAGAGCAGAGGCACTTTAAGTGCTGAGATACCCACGAGTGTTCAGATGAAAATGGTCACTGAAGCCCCATTTAATGGAAATTCAGTGGCTTTAGAGGGACCCTCAGTTCCTTAAATCCTCTAACCTGCTGTCTCATCCTCACCAGGATGAGAGGGAACAGCCTCAGGTTGTGCCAGGGGAGGTCTGGATTAGATATTTGGAAGCATTTCTCCATGGAAAGGGCTGTCAAGCACTGGCACAGCTGCCCAGGGTGGTGGTGGAGTCACCACCCCTGGAAGTGTTCCAAAAACTTGTGCATGTGGCACTTGAGGACGGGGTTTGGTGACCATGGTGGTGGCTTGAGGATCTTAGAGGTCTTTTCCAAGCTGTGATGAGAAGAAAGAGGTTCAGGAAATGGCTCCCCCTACAAGGCAAAGTGCCAGGATTGGGAATATTTCCCTCCTTAAATCCCTGTCAGTCAGAAAATCCCGAAGCTTTCCGGATCTTTGTGTGTGCTGGAACAGCCACTGAAACTCAGCCACCTCTGGGGACAGAGCTCTGGGATTTTGTGGGTACAAAACACATTTATTGAGGGGATTTTGTGGGGTCTGGGTCCTTTCCAGCCTCCCCATCCCACAGCAGGCTCTTTCCCCCACTCTGCTCTCCAGCCCCAAATCC
This sequence comes from Oreocharis arfaki, assembly GCA_013398015.1. Lineage (NCBI taxonomy): Eukaryota > Metazoa > Chordata > Aves > Passeriformes > Paramythiidae > Oreocharis > Oreocharis arfaki. The sequence continues at coordinate 111,903 of VZRR01010931.1, read as the reverse complement.
CACAGCTCCGTTATTCATTGCCGTCTCTCAAACCCATCATTAGAGCCATAAATCCTCCTGGACTTTCCCATTTGTTTGTTGGCTTTTTGTTGTTGTTGTTTTGTTTTTTAACTCAGGATTTTCCCCATTGTTTCTTCCTTCCTCGTTCTTTTTGCTTGCCTGGCAGTGGCACTTGGGGTTTCTGTGGTTATTTTTCTTATATTTATACTCTCCGCTGACTTAATTAAGTTCTTGCTCGTTTCTTGGCCTTGCCAAGTTTATTGGCCCCATCTGGGCTTCCCAGTGCTCTCTTCCTACAAAACCACAGCTGCTGCCAGTCACCTGAGACCACGAAAATGGGCAGAAAAACTTCCTCTGGAAACTCAGCTTGACATTACGGAAGCAGAAGACAGGCAGAAAAAACGATCATCCCAAGCCTGGTCAGTGTTTTTAGGCTGCTTCCCTAAGAAAATGAGATTTAGGCATTTAGGGGCTGTGGGTGGCCGGGCAGGAGCTTGGATTTTTGGCAGACTCGGGTCCAGTTGGACAAACGGGGCTTTGCAGAGGTGCTGAAAATCTGGATTAGAGGGCGGTGCTGTGGGGAGCTCCTGTTGGCAGCAGAGTTTCAGGGAAAACAGAGACAAGCCGTCCCACCACACCACATTCACCCGTGCAGAAACAAGCTCCTGGGGGCCGGAATTCCCTGTTTTTGGGGGTTTGTGGACACGCAGGAGAGCCCCTGGTGTTCATTCATCCGGAGCCAGAATCCCGTTCCCTGCAGCAGCCCTGACCTTACACCTCGGGAGGGTTCGGGCTCTCATTCCTCCTCCTCCTCCCTGCTTTTCTCGCCTCGTTTTTGGGAATTGTCTTGGCACGTTTTTCAGGGCATGGAGTGGGGTTTATCTGGTCGCAGTCCCAGTGTTTAAACCCCCCAGATCGGGACTTTCTCCACAGCTGCAGTGCCTCAGGTCTGGCTGTGGAAATCCACAGGAGTTTCCCTTTAAAATCAGTTTCCTGCCCTGCTTTTTTCCAAGAGGGTGGGTTCACACCCCAGGAGCCAGCTCTGCCTGGGCCATTCCCATTCCAGACCCCTTTATTATCTTTTTGTGCCTTTTTGCTCCTCTCTTCACGCTCAAGGTGTTGGCTGCTGCCTCGGAGTGCGATTTATATTCCCCAAAATCAGGTGAGATGAGTCTGGCAGGGTTTTTCCCTGCCTGCCCCAGAGGGATGATGTTTCTGGGATCATTTCTGGGATGAGGTTCTGCATCCCAGCATGACGGACAGGTCACCACTTTCCTTCTCAATTTTCCTCGAAACTCCAGGTCTGTCCGGGGGAATGTAATTCTGATTTTATGTACACAAAGCAGTTATTAAAGAAGATAAAAGAGAGATTATGTTTCAGGCAGCAGGAACTAAAGCCCTCAGCTGTTTTTATCACGTCTCCCCTCCCGTCTCTCTCCCCCCCTGAATTTGCTCTCTCTGGAAAGCAGGAATGAGAGGGGAGCTCCATTTAAATGCAGATTTCCAGTGCTGGCCAAGAGCAATAAATAGCCCTCTGCAACCCCGACCAGACAAACATTATCAAGCCTCTTTGTGAAGGAGATTTTATGTTTTCAGATCTTCTTTTTTTCCTTGATGAGATGCTCTTTCCTCGCAGAGTAATGGCGTGTTGGCGCCTTTTTATTTTATTTTTAAGCAGCACTTCAGAGATTAGAATGGAAATACAATCCCACCTGTTTCTCCACTGGAGCTCCACTTGACAGCCCTGTAATGAGGAACTGTGCAAATTTCTTCTCCTTTACTGTACTGACAGCCTGGAGGGTTGGCACCTCATTCAGCAGAGCGGAAAAGCACAAAATAAGGCAATTTTTGGCAACAGTTTTTAATCCCCTGACCCCGCAGCCTCGTGGTTTTGGAGGTGGTTTGGAGTTCACGAGATGGGGGAGCAGCAGCGGGAGGTCTGGGGTGATCCCTGGGGCATCTCCTGCTGATCCTCAGCAGGACACGGGGGTGTGAAGAATGGAACGTGTTCCTGGAATGCTTTTGGGTTTCCTGCTTCGGACAGGAAGGACTGGTCAGCTCCAGTGGCAGGTACTGGATCTTCTGGGTGGCTGGACTGGGGTGGACTGGGATTGCAGCTCTTAATTTGATAAAGGAGGCACAGGGGATTTGAGGACTAGGGAATGGTGTGGGCAGCAGGAGCAGGGAAGCGAGGAGCCACCGGGAATTCTGTGTCCAGTTCTGGGCTCCTCATGGAATGAGGGACATGGAGGGGCTGGAGCCCCAGGAGAGGCTGAGGGAGCTGGGAAAGGGGCTCAGCCTGGAGCAAAGGAGGCTCAGGGGGGACAGCAGCAGGAATTTCCCCATGGAAAGGCTTGTTAAATCTCGGAATGGGCTGCCCAGGGAGGTTTGGAGTGCCCATCCCTGGAGGGGTCCAAGGAAGGGCTGGAGGTGGCACTCAGAGCTCTGGTGGGGCACAGCTTGCACTCGATGATCCCAGAGGTCTTTTCCAACCTCAGTGATTCCGTGGCTGTGTTTACAGCATAAATCAGAAGGGGTTGTAGGTGTGATCCTAAGCTGTCACTGGGGACATTTAGGAAATATTACAGTTACCTTTATGTGTTTTGCACTTGGAAGGACAGCCTATGAACAGTGAAATATCCTGTTTACCAAGCCAGTGCTGGGTTAAATCTGCATTTTCAAGAGATGCCTTGAGATGAAAATCGCGTTTCTGAGCGTGACTTTACGTTTCAAAGGTATAAAAAGCATCTGAGAAAATGTAAATAAATAAAAAAAAATGCCACAAACAGGGAAAGGTCAGCTGCACGGTTTGTTGTATGATCCTCCCAGTAGCATCTGTTCGCTGTTATTGTTATAAAAATGTGATTTCATTAGGTTTTGGATGAATCATGAGTTAGGGAGCGATGTTACAGCTGACTTGCAGCGGGATCAGCCTGTCAGGGTGCATATGCTGGGAGTCTGGCTGGGGCAGGCGGCGCTCCGGGAGCCTCATGGCCTTGGGGAATGGAGGATGGAGCCTTTCTGCTTCCTGAGCCCTGCTCGGAACCAGCTGAGGGTGGAGAGGATTGGATTTCAGAGCTGGCTGAGCTGGCTGGGGCACTGAGTCGGATGATGGCTGTGTCTCACCCAGCTCTGGGAGACAGCTGTCTGCAGCTCGGAGAGCACACAAGTGACAGCCCTGCCTGGCCCCCGGCCGCTGCTTTGGCACAGACTGGCACAGCTGAGCTGTTTGGGGTGAGAAATGAACGCCCGTCCTCCCCATGGAGAGGTTTTTCCAGGGGGAGACGCAGGAGGGGTGAGCATCTGCTGTGACAGCGTGCTGAGCTCGGGGCTGGAAGGGCTGCGGCCACATGGCCCCATCCCGTGTGGGCTCAGGGGTGTGGGGCTTGGGGAAGCCACAGGGAGCTCCCTGTGCAGCTCCTGGCGCAGCAGAGAGCAGCAATTCCTCCCCTCCTGGTTCCTGGCTCAGCAGAGAGCAGCAATTCCTCCTTTCCTGGTTCCTGGCTCAGCAGAGAGCAGCAATTCCTCCTTTCCTGGTTCCTGGCTCAGCAGAGAGCAGCAATTCCTCCTTTCCTGGTTCCTGGCTCAGCAGGGAGCAGCAATTCCTGCTCCCGTCTCCCCATCCTGCTCCCGTCTCCCCCTCCTGTCTGTCCATCCCCGAGGGCTGGAAAATCCCCATGGAGAGGCTGACCTGCAGGACAGTCACTGAAATTCACTTTTCTCCCTCCCACCCCCTTGCATTTCTCTGGCTCCCAATCATACCTTTCTTTTTTCTGCTTCTTGCTGTTGAATTGTTGGCTGTGAGTGTTGCCTTTGAAATCTGTATCCGGTGGAGATCTGCAGTGCAAGTCACTTGTTGCTTGAACCTTGATTGATTATTACCCAGCTCCTCCAAAGGGATGGACTCTCCTGGTTTGGTGCTCCTGGAGTGTGGATTTTGTGTTAATTGTATGGAAATCTGCATATATTGAAGGAAAAGCTAATTATTATGACACTAGGGATGTTTTCCTGTCAGGATTGGAACATCCTATGGGGAGAGATGTTCTGCAGTCCTTGCTGGCTTCCCTCACCTCTCAGTGCCTGGGAAATCCTGAGCAGTCCTGAGCCAGGCGCTGCAGATCCAGGTGCTCCTGGCTCCCTCTGCAATAATTTTCTCATCATTCATGGAGAAGCAATCCAGACCGGAGCCATTTATCACGATGGGGAAGATAGAAGTGATTTTTGAGGGCAACAAAGTTCAAAGACTTTGCTGTAAGTCTTCAGGATTAAAGATTTACTTGATGCATCTTCCCCTGTTTAATAGACAGGAAGAGATGAAAGGGAATTTCTATAAAGATTTTCGTTCATACCTAATGATGCCACCATTAGATGAGCTTTGGCACAGTGTCCCGAGCCATGAAGCTTTAAAACCAACCTTTTTTAAACATTAAATGACCTTTTTTTCATCCTCCAGCTTTAATAAATAAAGATTAGTTCAGCCTCATTACCTCCCCAGTCCTGGGGGTTGGTTTAATATTTAGTTAAAGTAACCAGTCTCCCAAAATGAGCACATTCTACTGGTTTCCCATCCCAAATCCCACAGGGAGACAGGAAGCTCTGCTGCAGTTTGATCTGGGTTCTAGGAATGCTGCTGCCACTTCCAGCCTGGATCCAGGTTCTCCATCTGAATTCCTTTCTTTTCCAAAATCTGCACCTTCCTCTTCCTCTTGTATTTGCTCCCAAAGTTCAAATTTAATCAGAGGTGAGTAGGGAAAAGAGTTTGCTGTTGTAATTTTGGGTTTGTTTGTTTCTTCCCTTCTTCCCTTCACCTTTAAGGAAGTTTTCAAGATTCTCAAACAAAAGAGTAGAAAACCCCATCCTGAATAGAGATAACAAAAAAGCTTTGTGCAAACTTTTTTGCCTAGCTGGCTTGAGGAAATTATTCAAAATGCTTTGGTTTTGACTATTTTTATACTTAAAAATCATTTAACTGTACATTAGTTAAAGTGGGTTTTGTTTGAAGGCTGCCAATTAGGGAAACACATGAAAACATTCCCTAATTTAGTGATTTTGAAGCTTTAAATTAGAAACTAATGAATCTGAGAATGCTGACATCCACTCCCCCACTGCTGATCTTTGATTTTGCAGCATCAGCACCTGAGCAGGAGCTGCATTTGGTGATGTTCATCAGACTCAGCACTTGGATTTACCCTTCCCTGGGAGCAGGGCTGGAGGAAAAGTTTTGTCTGTGAGAAACTTTCTCCTCTGCTTCTCTCCTGGAAAAGTGGAGTTTGTGGCAAATTGTTCTCCCAGCTTTGTTGTAATTAAAAGCAGTCACCAGCCATATTAATATCCTAAAAACCCTGCTCCTGGCCTTGGAGGAAAGCCCAACCCTTTTTGCTGCATAATGAGATTGGGATGAACGCAATTTAGCTCCCATAAAACTGGGAAAAGATGGGAAAAGAAGGAATTCTTGAGCGTTATCAGGGTAAGAAATGAATCAGGCTCGTGTGGGGACACAGAGATGCTCTGCAGTTGTGCCAGGAGAGAAAAGATCTCACTGGGATGAGCAGGGCAGGGCTGGGAAAAGAGTCCTGAGAGGTGGAGCAAGCTGGGTGCTGAAATTGGGCTGTGCTTTGGAGTTTTGGGGCTGGGACAAAGTCTCAGGGGCAGGAAAGCCGAAGGAAAAGGAGCCTGGGCCCCAGCCAGGGGGTCTGGGCCGTGTTGGAGGCTCCATGGTGGCAGTGGAGGGTGATGGGAGCAATGAGGAGCTTCCAGGCACAGGCCGGATCCCTCTGTGGATCCCTCAGTCCCACCTCCAGCACAACATCCCCGTGCTGCCCTGATCCCAGCCAGCATCTGTGTGCCCTGGGTGCCCTGCTTGTAGGAGTCAGGCTATCCCTGATGGGTTTTATTTCAGTTCCCAGCTCATTTTTGCTTTTCCCTACCGAAAAACCCACTGGGGTGCCAGCTCCTCGTGAAATTCTGGCATGGATGCTCCACTCCCCATCCATTCTTGCCTTCCCTCAAGAAAACAAAAATAATGCCCCTCCCCACCTCCCTCTGCCTCGCACAGCTCTGAGTGGGCAGCCCCAGGAGCTGGGTTCGAGAGTCAAGTGCCTTCTGTTTGAAAAATATTTGTCCCTCCCCACCCACGGCTGCCCACACGCTTCCTGAAATATTCCAGCTCTCAGCTCCCTATCAGTGCTTCCACAAAGGAGCCATCCGGGGGTTTTGGGGGCGTTCTGCCTTTGTTGGGACGTGAGGAGCTGCTCGGATCTGGGTTTTTAGGGTTGGGCAGCGGGATGTGCCTGTCTGGGAGCGCCCAGCCCGCGTGGCAGCGGGTGCTGGGAGCCTGGCAGCGTGGGTGGCTGTGCCGTGCCGTTCCAGCAGGTAAAACAGAGGCTGCTGCCGAGATTTCACCACCCACCTGTCTGGCAAGACCCGGGGAGTGGGAGAAGCAGCGGGAAAGGCCACGTGTGGGAAGGGGGACGCGCCAGCTCGGGTGGTGACGGGAGCACCGGCGGAGCTCCTGCGGGGATCGGGGAGTGTGGGCACGGCGAGGGGAGCGCGGGTCCCAAGCCTAACCGGTGCCAACGCCTTTTTTCCCCCCCGCAGCTGCCATCCTGGATGACCCCATGGAGTGCAGCAGAGGGGAGAGGCTCTCCATCACCCTGGCCAAGAACCGCATCAACCGCGCGCCCGAGCGGGCGGGCAAGGCCAGGGTGGAGGTGGACATCTTCGAGCTGCTGCGGGACAGCGAGTACGAGACGGCAGAGACCAGTGAGTACTGCCCTGGAGAGCCCAGCCCTCCTCCCTGCCAGCTCCCAGGAGGTGTCTGGCGCTCTGAACTTGTGATTTTTGTGGCAGTCAGACGGGGAGAGAGAGAAAAAATCATCTCTCTGTTCCTTTGCCCCTTGCGGAGAGCAGTTCCCATTCGAGGTGGGATGAAATGTGCTGGTGTGAGCCCAGGCGTGCACTGAGAGCATCCCTGCCCCCAGTAAGCTTTGCCACCACTCAGTGGCTCGGGACAAATAATTTCCTTTAATCTGCCTGTCAGGAAGCAGGGGTAAAGCCGATCCTTTGTCGAGCACTTAATGGTGAGCAAACGAGAGACTCTCGGGCAAGTTGGGTGCAATTAAGTTGTTTTGAAAACCCTGTGGAATCCTGTGTGTCAGCAAACGTGACAGCTCTTCCCAGAGCCTGAGATTGGCAGCGGGTTTATTTACACCAAGTGAAGTTTTTTCAAGTGATGTTTGAAATCATGGGGATGAAGGAGAGCTAATTTCGAAAGAGCAGCAGATTTCCCGTGGCACTTTAAAGTCCCTAAATGAAGCTGTTCTTTATTAGGGTTGTTCCTCTGGATGCCCAATGTGCCAGTTCTGTGCTGGTGAATAAAAAAGAAATTGATGGCCACTGTCCCACAGTTTGAGAGAAACCCTAAAGGTCTGTGGTAGTGCTTTCCTGCATGAGGGAAAACCCTTTGGAACAGGAAATCCTCCACACAGAATCGTTTTTAAGCTGACCTTTAGAGTTCAAGGGAGGGCTATAATTTTTTATTACCACTTGGCTCAAAAAAGCTGGAGGAATCATTTTAAATAATAGGGATTTCAGACTTGTTCCCCAGTGGTTCTGCATTCCACGACCGTGTGATCTGCAGGGCATCCCCAAAAAGTGTGGCAGAGCCTTGTGGTTTGGGGCTGGCTGGTTTTTCCTGGCGTTTTGCTGCGTTTCCTGCACAGCCCTGAGCACCCCTGGGCCCAGCAGTGCTCAGGATTCTCCAGGTGAGCTGGCAGAGCTCTGTGGGATCAGCACATGGCTCCTTCATTTCCTGAGCGAGCGCTTGCATTATTTATAGGAGTGTGCAGTTAATAAAGCACATCTCAGCGAGTACCTGGCCTCTATTTATAGAGCCTGTCACCCGTGAGCAGCCCAGCTTAAACCCAGCTCAGGGACTCTTCCACCCAGCTCTTCTCCACTGCTTTGGATCCCTCATTTTTCCAATGTTTTCCTGGTCTTCCCCACCTCCATCGTGCACATCCCGTTGTCCCCTCACTTGGCACAGCATTAGGGCAGATCCAGTCTCCCCGGCCAGACCTTGCAGAAGGGATGGGAATTGTCTGGATTGCCCAGAATCCCAGGCTGGCGTGGTTTGGGAGGGACCTTAGAGCTCATCCAGCTCCACCCTAACGTGGCTTTGGGCACTTCCAGGGATCCAGGCGCAGCCACAGCTTCTCTGGGCACCCCGCCCTCACAGGGAAGGATTTTTTCCCAATATCCCATCTATCCCACTCCTCTGGCTGTGGGAAGCCGTTCCCCCTTGTCCTGGTGCTCCATCCCTGTAAAAAGTCTCTCTGTGTCTTTCCCGTTCCCTCCCTTCAGCTGGAAGGGACAATGAGGTCACCCCAAGGGCTTCTCCTCTCCAGGTTGAACAATCCCAGCTCTCCCAGCCTTTCCTCACAGCAGAGCTGCTCCATCCCTCTGATCCCCTTGGTGGCCTCCTCTGGGCTCTCTCCAGGCACATTCCCAGTTTGCCCCTTGAAATATCCCAAATCTCCCTGTGAGACTCCCAGGAAATGAGAATATTCCTTGTTTTCCTGCGCCTTCTTTGTCTTTGAAGGACCCAGCATCATTTTTAGCTCCATTTTTGTTCCTTTTTCATAAATACCCTGCTCGTAGCAGCATTCCTGGCCTTTAACTTTGTTTGGGAAGGAGACTTGATTGCAGTGACCCCCGAGCTGCTGTAAGGATCAAGAGAGGGATTTCTGTCTTATTTCCAGCCTGTAGCGCTGCTCAGGAATTCTCCTCTTGGAAGGTTTCTCAAGCAGAAGAATATTAATTGGCTGAGAATGAACTATGATGCAAGAAATTGTCAAATTCAGCAAATTGGGGAGAAATTGGGAACAGGGCAAGTGAGGAAGAGGCATCTCCCACCTCCAGTTTTCACCTTGGGGTGATTTTCTTTGTTGTCTTCGCTTGGATTTACGGAGTAGAAATTGGAGCAAATGGACTTGATTTGGGTGAATTTTGCAGCGTGTTATTTGCCTCTTCTTCAGAGGGGGAAAAAACGTCTGGGAGCTTTTCTTAGGAAAGGAATAATCTGGATTCTGTATGGCTCCGCTATTAATGTCACTGATGTTATTCTTGATTTATCCTGGTGGCAGAGGAAAATCAGATCCCCTAACTTAAATTTCAAGGCTTTCATGGCTTTCAAATGCTTCAGTACGTTGCTGGTATTTGTTGTGGCACACAATATTAATAAAAACTGTTGAGATGTTTTAACCTGTGACTGCAAAGCTGTTTACAGCTGTTTAATACTGTTCTCACATTTCACACCCTTTGATTCACTCTTAAATATCACAGCTCCATGCTTAGCTGACAGATCTAGGAATGCTGGGGTTACGCCATGTATTGCATATACAAGAGGAGGAAGAATTTTGGGGAGTTAGGTTTTTTTTTTATTTGGGGAGTTGGGGATTTTATTCTGTTTTATTCTATTTATTTTTTCCATGTTTTCTATTTTTTTCCTATTTTTTTCTATTTTTTCTATTTTTTTTCTATTTTTTTCCTAATTTTTTTCTATTTTCTTTCTATTTTTTTTTTTTCTTGAGCTGTTTTCCTCCCATTTTTCCTTCTGACTGACTCAGGTGTTTTAATGTTAGAGAGCCCCAAAATCTCAATTGCTCCGGCAATAAAATCGAAGTCAGTCCACCACATCCATGCCTGGTTTGCTCTTCCAGCTTTAGATGTGAACGAACACAAACTTTGGCTGTTCCTGTGTGATTTTAAGGAGGAGAGGTTATGGGCAGAGCTGGTTTTTTTGCTGTTACAAGGAAAGCCTGTTCCCTCTTTGTGTTTGATGTCCCGGCTCCTTTTGTGCAGCTCCAGAACGCCTTGTTTAATCATGTCTCGATCTAAACCACCTCAGTTCCTTTTGATGGCAGGGCAGGACAGATTTCCCTGCTTGTCACCCCGTCCCCTACGGCCTCGTGAGCCTTTGAAGCTCCTCTTTGTTGTGAATCCAAATATCCCCGGGGCAGCCCAGGAGCGAGAGCCAGCGAGCAGCTGCAGGGCTGGAGATTTCGATTTACCCACACCGATATTTCCAAGTGCCCTTTCACAGGGTGTCCTTGTGTTGTTGTTACCTGTCCCACTGTTTCTGTGGGGATTTCATGTTTCAGCCTGCTCTGGTTATCGTGGAATCACGGAATCACAGAAGGGTTGGGGTTGGAAGGGACCTTAAGGATCATTTTGTTCCACCCCTGCCATGGGCAGGGACACCTTCCGCTATGCCAGGTTGCTCCAAGCCCCATCCAACCTGGCCTTGGACACTTCCAGGGCATCCCCAACCTCTCCAGGGGTTGCAGGTTCCTGTCAGGAAGCACAAGGGATGCTCCAGGAGCATCTCTAGAACCCCTCCTGTTTATGCACTCGGTGTTTTCTCTCTGAGGATCCCGTGACCAGTCCCTGTCTCTGGAGATCTCGGCTGTGTTTTGCAATCAGGGAGCTGCTGAGGTCATTGCTGACCTTCCCTGCTCATTTATTTGGAATTAGAGCCAGGAATCTTCTGTGCATTCTGTTGGAAACCCTTGGCTCTGGTATCTGTGTGCACTGAAAGAGCTGCTTTGTTCTGCCCCTCTCTCTGGAGGGAGTGTACATACATTTATCATCAGAGCTCCTCATTTGTTCTGCTTTTTCGTGTTCAAAGCTAAGTTTGCAGCTCTGTCTTCCTTTAAAAAATATCCCTCTGCATTCCAAGTGTCCAAACCTGGGCTTAATTCCTCAATATATCCATGGAAACGATTGGGCACAGCCCTGCTGTACAACAGGAGGGTCCCTGTGCCCTGACCACGCACCTGATCCAGGATGGTCAGTGGTGCCCACGGTAAAGAGGTTCTTAAAGTGCTGCCACTTCATTATCCAGCATTTCTTGAGACCCTGAGTTCTAAACAGCATCAAAATTGGGACAGAAACCCGGAGCTGGCGGAGCCTGCAGCACCCACAAAGTGCCCTGCACAGCCCACGGCTTTTGTGGTGTCCAGGTGTTGGAGTATGAAGGGATTTGAGTGGCAGGGGCTCTGTAATTATCCATGGTTATGGTCCCTGTCATTATCATGCGTGGATTTGGGACACAGGACCAACATTTCCTCAGCCCGGAATGCCCACGGCAGGAGCGAGGTCGAGCCTTTTCTCCCTGTGGAGATCTGACAGCATCAGGTAACGCTCTGAAATAGGAAATGTGCTTGGATTACAGGAGAAGCTTTCCAAATGTGGTCAAAACCTTTGCCTCAGGCACCTCCACTTTGTTTCCATTCATTTTCGTGGATGTTTCCCCCTGGTAGTGATAAGCCAGGTCTTTTTCTTCCTCCAGTTGTTGCACCTCTGTTGCTATGGCTACTTCACCCGCTTTTTGTTCCCGCTACCGGGCACGAGGAGCAAAGCACTCACCAAATTTTCCCCAGGAACTTTGTCCTGGTGGCCTGTGGATAAGGGAGGGCTTGGAGCAGCTCTCTCCTCGTGGATGCTGAGTGGCAGAGCTGAGAGGGACTGATGAGTGCTGCTGAGACAGCAGGCGAGGCTTTCAAACCGCTGCTGCTCTTTATTTAAAAGGATCTTCTGGAGAGGTGTAAGTGCCTGTAAATTTTTTAAGCACGGAGGAAAAGCAAGCCTTGGATTTCCTTTGAAGATGCTGCAGAAAAATATCCTTCATTCCATAGGAGATTGAGTTGTTGGAGGCCGAGGGAGCTCAGAAGGAAGGAAAACCCAAGAGGAGATGTTTGCATTTCATGAGCACTTTCTGTGCGAAGTCGGAGCAGTCAGTGGGGACCGGGGAGGATAAGGAGTTTTTCCTTCAAAAGAGAAGTAAAACCAATTCCCCAAAGTGACAAACGAAATGAGATTTGGGCCTCGTGCTCCAGCTGTGAGGCTGTGGAGGCTTGAGGAGTCTAAGGCCAGAGATCACAGAATCCCAGAATGGTTTGGATTGGCAGGCACCTTAAAGATCATCTTGTTCCTACCCTGCCATGGGCAGAGACAACTTCCAGCTTGCTCCAAGCCCCGTCCAGCCTGGCCTTGGACACTTCCAGGGATGGGGCAGCCACAGCTTCTCTGGGAAAACTTGAAACTGGAGATGTTCACTTCCCAAACCCCACACTCAACCCTAAACCTGCTGTCCTAAACCCACCCCCAGCACAGTGTAAGCTTTCATTTCTCATCCAGCCTTGATTTAAAGACTCGAAGTTTCTAAAAGCCCTGCTCTGATCTGTAGCTCAGCAGTTTTGATGATGAATTCAGTTTAATACAAAAAAACCCAAACATGTTGAGATTTGAATTTTTCCAGCTCTGATAACTTTTCACAGCTCTTCATAACCCTCACTGAGCTGGTCTGAGGTGCAAGCCTGGGGAGGTTTGGTATTGAAGAGCCCCTATCTTTAAAATCTCAGCTTTGTGATGCAGTGCTTTGGTTTTCACACACAGAAATGTTGTGAGCTTGCCCTGGCCAGAACTGAGAAGAGTTTTGGTGCCTCTTTTCTCCCTTTGGTGCCTCCTTCCTCCCCTTCAGTATCCAATTTCTTCAGAAAGATTCCAGTTGAGCAAACGTGGCTTTGTCTGGGGAGAAAGGAGCTGTGTGTGAGGATGCTGAGGCAGCTCTGGCTTTGCAGAAGGAGTGTGGCCAGCACAGGAGGCTTTTGGAGCTCAGGGGATGAGGATGAGGGGCTCTCATGTTTCTTTCATGAAGTTTTTCTGCTCTGCAGGAAGGGTTCCGAGTGATGCAGGGGATGGGGATGGCAGCAGGGAGGTGACAGCAGCTGGGCTGCTCCTGGGAGTGCAATTCAGCTGGATTTGTGCTGTGAATTAAAAGGACAAAAAAAGGTTGCAGTTTAACCCGGCAAGAGATTTAACTTCTTCAGTTTGTCAGGTGGTTTTTTTTATGGCTCCGCTAACCTTGGTGGCAGGGAGCCAGAAGATTTAACTCCTGCCAGGGAAAAAACAACACAAAACAAATGAAAACCAGCAAGGCAATCCTTATTTTCACACACCGAGTTCTGCAGAGGTGAGGGGAGAAATTCCTACAAGTCTGTCTGATGCTTTGAAGCCAGGTCACTGCTGTGTTTAGCATCTTCCATAAAGTTCAGTTCATCTTTTAACCTGGGGACAGAACGGGGTGGTACGAGAGTCAGAGATGAGGATGCTGGGGTGTGGGGAGAGTTTAGGTGGGGTTTTAAAAGGCTGGGGAAAGATGGAGAGTGCCACAGGTGGGGTGACAGTGCTGTGGGGGGAATGAGGGGATTTTGGGGATGGAAATGGCACAGAGGATGCTGCGTGAAGGAAATGATGCCGTGTCCTTACTGAGGTGGAGCACTCAGGTGTGAGCACGGCTCTCTGCTGGAAGCTGGGATAAATTCTGATGCCTGTTCCCTCTCTCTGGTGCCCACAGTGTGCCAGATTCTCCCCAAAGGTGTGGTGGGAGTCCTGGGACCTTCCTCCAGCCCAGCCTCCAGCTCGATTATCAGCAACATCTGCGGGGAGAAGGAGGTAAGTGGAGAGGTTCCCTTGTGCCGGTCGGAGGGGACAGCGTGGTTTATCCCCCCTCCTCCTAACGCACAGACTTTTGAAATGTCTTCCTTTCCTCTCTCCTCCTTCTTTCTGCCTCCCTTTTCCTCTCTGCATCCCCTTTTGCTCCACCTCCCCTCACATCCATCACCAACACAGCCACGTCCCCGCTGACCGAGGGGTGCAAACCCCACAGCTTGCCCTGCTGGATGCAAATCCGCAGCCCCTGCTGTGACATGACTCTCTGCACACAACTGGGAGCTTTATGTTTGCTGCTGTTCCACCCAGTCCAACCTCTTTTTTTCATCTGTGTCCAGACTATGTGCTGGATTTAATATTTTATAAGCCTCGAACCATCCTACACTGATCTGGCTCTGCACACGGGAGAAGAAATTGAGTTCTCTTCTCACAGTTCATCCCTTTAAAGCCAGATAACATCTCTCAGCCATTTAGTGGCTCTCTCTGGAGCCCAGCCTTCGAGGAGGCTGGGACTGAGCACTGTAAATAATTTGCATTCACAAATGAGTGCTGTTCGTTGTTCCTGGAGTGCTGAAGAGAGGGGAGGGATCTCTCAGCCCTACTGCAGGGGGCTGCAGCAGGAGGGGTCTCCCGGGGGTGTTTTGTAGTGCTTTTTCCTGCTAAATGTCCTGGACATGTGCTCCAGCCCAGGAAAGGCAACTCTGCAAGTGTTTTTCATCTGAAATTCAGATTCAATCCGAGCCTCTGATCTGAGGCTTCTGATTTATGTTTCCCTTCAGAAAGGAGAGGTGAGTGCTGGTGCACTCCGGCGGTGTTTGGTTCTCTGGGCTGCCCTCCAAGCGGTGTAAACCTGCAGTAACTCCCTGGGATTTACATCCCAGGGGCATCAGCTGGTGACACAGAGCCCAGCCAGAGCCCCCTGTGCCCGCAGCCACCCCTCAGGGAAAGGGAACAGTGTCCCCAGGCAACCACCGAGCACCAGCTGGAGGGACTGATGCTCACTGAGGGGGTGAACCTGTCCCGTGTTACCCCTCCCGTGCCTTTGGCCCAAAAAATCCCTTTCCCCCTGTCCAGAAAGGGGAGTTTCACTGGGGCAGAGCTCTTGGAAAGGAGAGGAGGACTCTGAGGCTGAAGGCAGGGGATGAACAGGGCCGTGCTCAGCTCTGGGAGCTGAGGTGGTGGTGGATTCCTTCCCCTCTGTCTGCATCTCTCTCTCAGTCCCAGGCTGGGTCTGCATCACTCCCAGGAGTGATCAGGATGCTGCCAGCAGCTTCCCTGTCTGCTCTGGTTACAGGAATCCACCTTCCCCTCGCTGGGTGAGGGCTGTGGGCTGGAATCAAGGCAGATAGCAGCTTATTACTCCTTAACTTCCCCTGGCTAACCAACAGCTTCTGCTGTCAATAAAGCAGCCATTGGAAGCTGCTAATCGGCTTTCCCAGGAGGAGAGAGGTGGGAGGCAGGGGCTGATGGCTTCGGAAGGACTAATAATGGAGGGAAAGGGGACCTGACACGCTGCTGAGGAAGCCGTGGCAGATGTTTCCCTTTCCCCGACTTCTGTTTCTTCCAAAATAATTCACCCGGCAGAAGAACAACAAGATTGTCTCTCTTTATCTGGCTGAGCCCTCAGTGTCTGGGCTCGATCTGTGTGTCTGCCCACCCGTTCCATCCACACTGGATGTGCAGCAGAGCTACCTCGGAGGGAGCCCTGCACCTTCCTGGCTCCCGAAATTCCCCCTGGAGCAGCATCCCACTCCAGATGCTGCTCTGCTGGGTCAATGACAAGCCCAGCACTGCTGGTTCCAGCCCTGTCTGGCCGCCTGTTGCTCAGAAATGCCCAAAGCTTCTGGCTGCTGCAGCTGCTCCTCCTCTGCCCAGCCTCGCCAGCTCGGGGTCATCCTGTTCTTGCCCTCATCTCTCCTAATTAATTACCTGGTGGCACCTCCGTGCAGCAGGCAGGGCTGGATTTGCAGCCCAGGGCCCTGAATGATCCCCTGTGTCCCTGCCTGCCTGCACAGCATCCTCCCTGCCTGCCAGCCCCAAATGAAGGCTGGGCCCAGCCACAATTAGCGCCCCAGCTAATTAGGTTGAACTCACACGGAAGGTTTCCTGTGCTGTAATCACAGCCCCCGTTGCCTTTTGCTGAGTGGCTCAGCAAGACTTTTCCTGATCCACTCCTTCCCGTGGCTTTTCATTGCTGTGATAATTATTTTCCTCTGCTGCTGCACGAGTGCCACCCTCCCCTCTTGACTCCAGTGATGCTTCTGCAGTTTTGTTGGGATATTCCACTTTCTGCCTGCTGTGCACTTCATGCCACAGGCCCCTTATCACAGATTTACTTGTTTTCATTTCTACTTCCTCTTTAATTATATTTTCTTTCCTCCTCCCCACGCTCAGGTTCCTCACTTCAAAGTGGCTCCGGAGGAGTTCCTGAAGCTGCAGCTCCAGAGGTTCACCACCCTCAACCTCCACCCCAGCAACACCGACATCAGCGTGGCCGTGGCAGGAATCCTGAATTTCTTTAACTGCACCACTGCCTGCCTCATCTGTGCCAAAGCTGAATGTAAGTCCTTGCCAGGCTGGGTTTGCCTGCCCTTCTGCTTCACCTCCTTTTTGTTTGGTGCTTGCTGGAGAAGGTCCCAGGTCCCCTCATGTCTCTGGTCAGAGCAGCCTTTTCCACTCCAGAGCAGTTTCTCCACCCTGGTGCCCCATGGAGGTGTTTTTCAGAGGAGAAAAGGGGATGGGAAGAGCTTCTCCTGCCTTCTGTTTGACCATCTGAAGAGCATTTTGCTTCCACAGATGGTTTTCTTATTCAAAACAGGGGTTTTGAATAAGAAAAAAAAAATTAAAGAAGGCTTAGGAGGATTATTTTTAGGCGAGTAAAGCATTTTGAAATATGTCTTGCCCAAAGCCACGTGCGGTTTGTGGCCTAAAAGCAGGATTTGATTGATAGTCACCACAGTGCACACCCTCCTGGGCTCTGCAGCCGTACATCTGCTGGGGATGGTGCAGCTGGACGCTGGAGTGTCCACCTCGGCAGGGCCACCTCCACCTCGGCAGGGCCGTGTCCACCTCGGCAGGGTCATCTCCACCTCATCAGGGCCACATCCACCTCATCAGGGCCATCTCCACCTC
>VZRR01010931.1:27442-94995 GCA_013398015.1 Oreocharis arfaki | reverse complement strand
CAGGGCCGCGTCCACCTCAGCAGGGCCACGTCCACCTCAGCAGGGCCATCTCCACCTCAGCAGGGCCATCTCCACCCCAGCAAGGCCACGTCCACCTCACCAGGGCCACGTCCATCCCTGCAGAGCTCCTGGTGTGGCAGGAGCAGGCTCTGCATCCCGGTGCTTGGAGCAAAGCGTGTCCTGCTCTTTCTGAGGTCACTGTGCAGCAAAAGTGGGGTGGCCATCCAAATTCTGCCTTTATTGCCCTGTGCCATATCCATCAGCTCTGGAGCTTGCCAGACAAACCAGGCTGGAGGAGGGGCTTTGGAAAGGCCCGTGGATGCAGGGAGGGCTTTGGGAATGCTGCTCTCTGACTGGGCCCGGTGGAGGAAAGGCAGATCGTTCCCAGTTAGCCGTGGGTGAGCAGGGCAGTGCTGTGGGGGATCCCTGCACGGCGACACAAGGAGGAGCAGGGGTGTCTTTGCCTTTCCTTTGTGCTTTCTGAGCCCCGAGGGCAGCGGGCACTCAGCTGAGGTAAGTCAGTAAATCATTTACCCCGGGATAGGCCCTCGCTCAGAATGATGCAATTAAAATCATGCAAATAGTCTCCCACATTACTCCCAGTGCTGGAATTTTTCATTGTCTAACCTTAACCTTAAGCAAGAAGGGAAGCAAAGATAATTAGGTTTTCTCTGCACCCCTGCCCTGCTCCCCACTCCTGGGCCAGGTGCCTCCCACTGGGATTAACATGATTAATATGATTTTCGTTTAGCTGGATCAACCCCTCTTACCTGAAGCAATTCAATTTATTTCGCTCTGGTGCTGCTGCATAACTCAATATTTAGGGTGTGCTGAGTCCTTCCCAGACCCAGGCAAGCAGTGGGATGGGAGCCTTTCATCCATCCCAGCAAGGACCTGGTCTGAGCCAGGCTTGAAGCCCAACACGCCCTGACTGTAACAGAGCACAGACAAGGCTTAATTGAGCTTCGTGTAGGAGCACAAACTCTGATTTTCCCTCAGGACATGCACTGCTCCTAAGCACAGTCCTTAAACAACTAACTGGAGGCATTTCAGGCTTTTGGAAGGTTCCCTTGAGGCAGCTGAGGGGAGAATGAGCTGCCTGCTCATCAGTGAGGAAATGCTGCTTTGAGGGATGTTGTTATTTAGATCCCAGGGGGGGAAAGTTGGAGCTGCTTTGGTTGAAGTGCAAGGCTGTGTGATGGGACCCCGGGGCCCTACCCTGCCACGCTCATGCTGTCACATCCTTCCTCTGGGGACTGGCTGGGATTTTCCCTGGCAGAAGCAGAAAATGACCCTTAAAGCCAAAGGAGTTGGGCCAGCCTAAGTGTAGTGCCGTGGGGAATGTAAAATGTAGTGCCATGAGTAGAATGGGATTTGTATGACTCAGTTTGGTGAATAGAATGAGATTATCTGACTCAGTTTCTCTGTGATGTTCAAGAATTGGCTGGTTTGGGCACTGCTCTGGAAGGTTTTGTGTGATTCCACAGAAACCTCAACCCAAAAAGGCAAACAGAGGAGTGCATGGACTTCTTAGGAGCTTCTCTGATTGTCAGAGGGGAGGGAATAACACCCAGTGCTTGGGAAGGGAGAGCAGGGCACTGATGCCCAAGGCCCTTGATCGTCTTAATTTTTTTATTTTTAAATTCAAACACCTAGGGAGATGTTCGAAGCCATGATGTTGGGATTAAAAGTGAGGCTGGATGATGGGAGTGTTCTCTTCCCAACCATCCGTGTCCAGGACTGCAGCCATCAACAGCACCTCAGCAGAGCCTCGCGGGCAGGAGCAATAAACAGGGATGTGGCACGCCAGGAGAGCTCCAGCTCCTGCCTTTGCTGCTTCTCAGGAAGCAGCTCTGGTGCTGAGAGCTCAGGGTTGGGCCGCTCCTGCCTGCTCCGGATGTTTGCATGAGGAAAAAACAGAATAATCAAGGTCAGGACTTGCCGCAGGGCTGCCTGAACCTCTGTCAGAGCTCCCCACGGGAGTGTTCAAGCAGCAGGTGCCTGGTGCAGCCTCTCTGTCCTCACTTTAGTACTTCAAAGGCTCCAGGAGGAGTCTGCGAGCCTTTGCTGGTGTTCACGTCCCTCTGAAGTGCCAGTCTGGCAGCAGAGTCTCACATCCTCTCGGCATCAAACAAAGGGGGAATCTCTGCACACAATAGAGACTTCCCTGCACACAGCAAGAGCAGCTGCAAGCAGGAGGCTTGATGAGGCTACAGGTAGGATCTAACGTGCTGGAAACGGTAATTTCCTCGAGCTGGAGATCAAATGGTTCCTTTTTTTTTTTTTTTTTTTTCCTCCTGGTTCCACTTCTTCCTCTGTGTGCCTGATGAGCTTTAGAAAAATTTTCACAGCAGCAGAGTTCACTGGGATGAGCTGCAAGTAAACTTGGTAGTGTCAGGGCTGTAGCTTGCAGCGACCTGTCTGGTCCCCTGCAGATGTGGAACGAGGTGAAAATAAACCTCATTTTCCACATCCTCAAGGGTCAAATGGAGGGCTTAGGTAAAATTTACTGTTCACTTGGGCGGGAAGACAAAAGGAGTATTCAGGTGAGGTCCTTGTGTGCTGTAAGCAGAGTGAATTCTCTGCCTGGTGAGGAAGAAAAGCTGGTGTGACCCAGAAAAGTCCTGGCACGGCTGTTTTTGTAACCCCTTGCTGTGTTCCTGCCTGTGCCCAGAGAAAAGGTGAGAGGCAAGAGCATTTTGAGGAGCTCCGAGCAAGCTCAGAGTGCTTTAAACCTCTCCCAGTGGACGACAGGCTCCTCATCTTGGATGTGTCCCCTTTCCTGCACTGCTTTGTTACCGTGTGAAGTGCTGGGAGTGCTTGAGAGCAGAGCTCCAGCACTGCTCCCATCCCTGCCTCCTGACCTGCTGGGGCATGAGTGGATTCGTGCAGTCAGAAATAAGTCAGGTTAAGTGTAAAACTCTGACTTGAGGGTTAATTTGCCTCTCTGCCAGCTGGGATGTGATCCTGCTGGTAGTTCTGTTCCTCCAGCTCAGCTTTCCCTCCTCTTTTGGGGTTGTCCTCCTGTAGGACTGGGATGTGTGGCTGTGCTGGCTGTGCATGCCTTGCTGATGATTGCATCTGCTGGTCCCTCTGGTCAATCAAACTTGACAGGAGGTTATTTCTTGATGCAGCTCAGCAGCTGGAGAGAAGAGAGGCTCTACCAAAGCTGCTTTCTTGACTAACAAAATCTGCAGCAGGAGTTTTGACATCTTATTAGGCTTCGAGGCAGCCATGTTGGAGGGAGCCCTTGACGTGCCCATCCTTATTTTTGTCACAATTTTTTGATGTTGTGTTTTTGCAGTGACCTCTGACTCTCATCCCCTTGGAAGAGAGAGCAGCTTCCCATCAGAGCGCTCCAAGATCTCCAAAAAAGCTGTGCCTTTCTGGGCACTTAATTTGGGAGCTGGAAATGCAAAGGCTGAGGGGGAGGAGTAATCCTCCAGTAACCAGAACAATCCCACATGCAGGGACATAATGGAGACCGTGTCTGGACCTTGGCTGATGGCCTTATCTCTTCCCAAAAGGAGTTTGGGGTCACTTTGTTTTCCTGGAGAAGAGCTGGAGCAGCTCCATCATTTCTCATTCCCTGCTGGGCCCAGCACTGAGCCCCAAATCCTTTCCTGTCCACTCTCTTTTTGTGAGGAACAGCTGGAGCAGCTCCATCATTTCTCATTCCCTGCTGGACCCAGAATCGAGCCCCAAACCCTTTCCCTTCCACTCTCTTTTTGCGAGGAACAGCTGGAGCGGCTCTATCCTTTCTCATTCCCTGATGGACCCAGAATTGAGCCCCAAATCCTTTCCTGTCCACTCTCTTTTTGTGAGGAACAGCTGGAGCAGCTCCATCATTTCTCATTCCCTGCTGGGCCCAGCACTGAGCCCCAAATCCTTCCCTTTGCAGCGCACAGACCCAGAACTTCAGGAATGCATCCCGCCATGCATGACTGTGATCCATGGGAGAACAAAGCCTCAAACTTAAAGGGATCTGTGTTTTTCTCTCTCTTCTCCCTGAAGGCCTTTTAAACCTGGAGAAGCTGCTGCGGCAGTTCCTCATTTCCAAGGACACGCTGTCGGTGCGGATGCTGGACGACAGCCGGGATCCCACCCCTCTCCTGAAGGAGATCCGAGACGACAAGACAGCCACCATCATCGTGCACGCCAACGCCTCCATGTCCCACACCATCCTGCAGAAGGTGAGCGCCCATCCCCGTCCCTCGGGGCGCTGCTGCTCCCCCAGCCAGCTCCTGCGTGGTACTGAAATGGGAAAATTCCTGGAAATGGGCTCTGCCCAGAGGGGAGCTGCCACCGATGGAGTTTGCAGGGCTGGATGCGTGGGAGTGGTGGTTTCGTTGCTCTGAGTGGATGTGTTTGCTCTCCACAAGTGGCGCGTGCTGGTGTTGCCATCGAAGAGCCGTGAAGGGCTGCTCAGCTCTCTGGAATGAGTGCTCTTGTGCCTCCTTTTTCCCCCTCCCATTATATCTCTAACTTCTTCTTTCCTGCTTTTTTATTAAATTTTAATTGTCTTATTAACCGAGATTTTATTTTAATCCTGCTTATTTTTAAATGGGCTCTGGCTGCAGTTTTTAGCGCCTGTTTTGATAGCCTGCTTCAAAACTGAGCAGTGGCTCCAGATGGAGCAGAGTTTCCCACATCCTGGAGGGAACGAGAAGCACATTCCTGAAGGGAGGCAGGATCCAAGCACCGGGATCCCCCTGGCTGGTGCATTCCACACCGTCCTGGCTGTTTTATCACGGAATGTGTCATCCAAAGGCCTTGCCTGTGTCAGGTTTACCCCTGATGACAGCCAGAAGGGATGTTTTTATCATTCCTCACTCCCTGCTAAAAGATTTTCATTCTAATACATGCAATTTTCATTCCTAAATAGTCAGTTGGGGGGATTTTTTGGGGGTTGTCTACTCAGGAGGGGGGGTTTTGGGTGGGTTTTTTCCCCCTTTTTTCCCTGTTGCTGCCTGGCTGCTAAGGGCTGTCCCCCTCCTCTGTTGCTATAGTGACTTCCCACAGGCTCACAGCAGCTCTCTCCAGGCACCCACATCTCCCTGCCCAGCTCCAGCCTCCTCCTGCCACCACTGAGAAACGCCAGAGATTGCCAGGATTCCCCAGTAAAACCCAATTCTTCCAGCTAGGGCACTGTAGGAATGGAAGGTAATAAATAAAGAGCTCCTGACCTGGCAACTTTTGGCACCTTGGGAGGCTGGGAGGTGTTTTATTTGTGGAGGTGGAGCCAGGGATGGTGGTGATGAGCACCAGATGCATCCTCACCCCATCCCACGGGGCACCAGCGGCAGGGAAAACGCGCTGTGGCTTGGCTGGGTCTGTCCCAGGACAGCAGCCCTGCACAGTGAGAGGAATTACCACTTTCTCATCCCTCACCCTTCACAAATGGGCTGGAGACACATGGCTGCTTCCCAAATTCCCAGCCTGTCCGGCTCCCAGCTGCCAGGGGTGGGTGAATGGATGGCAGAGGCGCTCACAGGCGCCGCTTTGCTGCTCACCTTCATTTTCTGCCCTTGAAACCAAACACTCTGAGCTCAACGTGGGTCACAGGGAGAGCTGGCATTGGCACTGCCCCCGGGAAGGGACGAGGAGGGGGAATTGGTGCCAAGTTTTGCTGGGTAGGGGGTGAAAAATGAGGCGGCTTCCTCCGGAGTGGGGGTTCCTTGTGCAAACGGCTTTGCTGTGTCTGTGTCGCCACCTGGGTGAGGGACAGGGTGGCAATGAGCAGCCAGAGGGCTGGGCACAGCTGGGCCTGAGCCACCAGCAGGGGTGATGGTCTCAGGTTTGCACAGGAGCAGCTAAAGAACAGGCAGGAAAAGGGAGAGGTGCACTCCAAGCTGCTCCTTTCTGTCTTTCTTTCCCTCTCTTTCTGTTGTCACAGCCTCTGGCGGGGATAGAAAGGGACTCACACCAGGAGGTGCTGCCTTTGGTCCTTCCCTCCTCACCTCCCGTTCCTCTGTGTGGTCTGCACTGCTGGGAAAACCTCTTTGCCAGGGTCTGGAAGCTCTGTTTGAGGCCAGCTGTGCTTGGCAGTGGAACAGAGGCTTCCAGGAGCATCTGCAGATTAATGCCCCACTTTCCTGAGCATCTGTTCCCACAACCAACTCCTTGTGTAGTGAGAATTTTGGGAAAGGGCTTCAGTTATCTGCTCTGTGATCTCTGGAACAGATCATCCCCCATGGAATATTCTGTGTCCTTCCCTCTGCATCTCTGGATACTTTTGCCCTCTTTTCTTCTATTTCTGTGGCCAGCACAGCCCTGTCTCAGTTCTGAGAACAGGCTGAGTTACTGGGTCTCATCCATGCTCATTAATTTGTGGGATTGGAGCCCAAATTTGACTGATAAAACCGGAAAACCACCAGTGGCTTGATTGTCCTTTTTTCTGTAACTCCCAAGAGCTTTTCCTGCCTTTCTCTCTCCATCACAGTGTTTGTGGTGGGAGGGACAAGCCTGGAGCTCTCAGCTGCTGTTTTCCCTCATTATGTCCCAAAACAGGAGCATCCATACACAAAGTAGGGAACCCCATTTTCCTCCGAAAAACATCACGGAATTTCTCATCCCGAGGGGTTCTGGAGGTCTCAGGGCTGGGGCTGCAGAACCCACCTCACATTTCCAGTGTCTCTATGGACCACTGGGGTCTGCCCGGGGTTCAAAAGCTTCTGCTTTCCACAGGCGTCTTCCTTAGAGTTCATCCTTGGATGGATGCACCTGCAGGATGCAGAAATCCCTGAATTCCGTCTTGGAATGCCGTGGAGGGAGCAGGGATGCTCCCAGGGGTCTGGAGCTGCGGCTCGGGCAGTGCTGGGTCATTTCTCCCAGTGCAGGTGCTTTGTCAGGCCTGCCGTGGGCAGGAAACCTCAGGTAGGCTCCGTCCTGCTGAAAAATTGCTTCCCCACACTTTAATTTCCCAGGTCACAGCGTGCTGCCGTGTCCCACCCTCCCCTCCTGCAGGGAGATAGCGGCGCTCACAGGGAGAGATAAGCCTGAGAAAGCAAAACGTGGCCCTGGCTCTGCCTTGCTGGAGTGGAGATTGGAGCTTGTCAAGCTCTGGTTTAATCTCTTTTTTCCTCTCCTTCACAGGCAGCTGAACTGGGGATGGCGTCTGCCTATTACACCTATATCTTCACTAATCTGGTAAGGAGTTTTTCCCAGCTTTTCCTGCCTGAGCGTGGAGTCATTTTAATGGGAGCTGATCCCCCCTGACCCGTGGGATCCTTGGGAAGGGCCACGTGCCTGCATTGGGGAGGGAGGGAGGCCGGGGCGTCACCTGCTGCCTAGAATCCAAAGGCAAAATCTTCCCAAACAACATCAAGAACAGTAATTCCAAAAGCAGGGTTGTTGTTTTTTTTTTAACAAAACCTCTCTGTGCGCGCGTGGTGTCGGATTCCTACAATTTTTAAGAGGTTAATTAATTAGTGCATCGAGCAGGTGCATCCAATGAGAGACCAGTTGCCCCAGCAACCCACCCTTGGGTCTGCCCCTCGGAGTTGTTCTGTGTCTTGTTATGTCTCTTAAATTCTGGTGCAAAAACAAGATGTCCTCGTTAGAAATTCCTGTCGTGAAAAACACAACGTCGAGAATGTGTTAGGAAGGGTTTGGCTTATTGTTCTAAAATGTGAGGAAGGGCAGGAAAAGTGCTAGAAAATATACAAGCATATATTTAAAAGCTACGAGGCTACAAATGTATGAAAAACATATAAAAAGCTAAAAAAAAATCTTCAGGCATCGTTCCTGTGAAGCTGGGAAGGCTTGCCCTGGTCTTTGGGAGGTGGAAAACGATTGATGCAGCATCCAAAGGCAGGAATTGTGGACATTGTGACAGGTCTTTGGGAAGCTCCAGCAGATGGGTGGCTCCTGATTTTCCTGATTTGTGGGGGTTATGGCAGAGCTGTCACCCCCTGAACCCACTCCCTGTGCTGGGAAAAGGCTCTGGGATGAGCGCTGGAAGGCGTCACAGCCCTGTGTGCTCTCCTGCTGCGCTGCTCCCTGAGACACAGGAAGGGTGATCCCATAAATGTTGAGAGCAGGGTGCATCTCCAGCACGGGGGTTTGGCTTTATGGCCACTAATAACATTCATGGGGGCATCTTGTGGTTGCAGCCCTCGGTGCTGTGCTGAACAAGGAGCGATGGGCTGAGGGAAACCCAAAATAAACATCAGAGGAACTTCTCCTGCTGCAGCAGCGTGAGGGAAGTGCCACCAGGGGAGCAGGAAGCCGGCTATTAGTGCTGGCATGGGGCTGATGGAAGCCTGGGGGATTCAGTGGAGGTGCCTCCCAGCCCAGATGATTCTCCTGTTCTCTAATTTCCATTAATATTTCTGGCAGGGAAGCCGAGAGCTGAGTCACGCTTTGTGTTTGGGTGGGAGACAGACGGGAAGGGCTGGAGCCAAATGTGTGGGCAGGGGAGCTGGAGAGGAGCAGAGGAAGGAGGGAGGTGGAGGGGTTGGGAGCCAGGGGGGAGCGACTGGGGCACAGAATGGAGAAGGGATGAGGGGAAGGAGGTGTTGGAGAGAGAGAAATTCAAGAAAGGGAGAAGGCCACGAGGCTCCCAGCTGGACCAACAGCACCTGGGTTCCTGTCAGGGTTCGATCTGCAGGTCAGTCCAGCAGGAGCTTCATTGCTCCTGTTCATCCCCATGGAATGGGCAGGACAGGCAGAGGTGGGGATGCTCCTGAGGGGATCGGGCAGGGATGGAGCCTGGGGGTTGTGCTTCATGCCCCGAGTCGCGGTGTCACTGTGCCAGCAGAGCTTCTGAGGGACAGAGCCATCCCCACCAGATCTGCCACCACGCCAAACCCAGCCACTCCCCACTCCCAGGAAGTATTTCCACTGCTCCCAAGAGCTGTTCCTCTTCCTCCTGCCCTCCCCAGCCCTGGTCACAGTCCTGCAGAGCAGGGCTGTGCAAGCAGCGAGGGATTTCCATTTGCACATCGCCAGCACAGCGGAGTCTGCTCAGGGATGCTGCTCAGACAACAGAAACAACTCTAAAAATGAAGCTCCCACCTCCACCCCCACACCAGCCCTGAGCACGGGTGTGATTAAGCATTTGCTGGAGGTGAAATTTGCCTTTCAAACCCATTCATCTCTTGGAAGGCACTTATGGCAGGTGAGAAAGAAATGAGTTTTGTTGCCATTCACGCTCTCAGGGTATTAATGTGTTTACCCAGGTTATTTTAACCACTTTGTCCAAAAGCCCAGCCCTTAGCAGAACTAACTGGATTTTTGGCAGGGATCATTATGGAAAGGTGACATCACACAAAACCCGGGCAGATGGAAGAGTTGTTTAAGGAAATTAGTAATATTTAAATAGGGATCGGAGATGGGAGTGAGCAATTTAGGCTCATAAATCTGGAGGGATTATCAAGCTCCTAATGAACCCTCTGAGGTTCTGCAATCACTGCCTAATAGAAAAGATAAAATCATAGTGAACTACTGTCAAGGGGAGCAAGCAAAAAGATGGCTTAAATGGAGAGAGAACCTATCAGGAAAGGGAACTGAGAGTCTGTAGAGCACCGAGCTGCTTGGAGATGGAAAAATATTTCAGGCAAAAAAAGAAAAAAAGAGGAGAAAATAGGATAAAATGCTGAATTAAACACCTGCCCTGCAGCTCTAGAGGGGAATTCTGTTTCTGTCTTTTAGCATTAATTTTATTTAATAAGCACATCTCAGCCGACAGCTCGTGGTGTGGTGCAGCTCTGCTCTCTGTGAGGGTTAGAGGGGGGAATTCTCTGTGTGCTGGGGCACAGGAGGGGGATTTTGGGGGTGATGGCCCCTCTGTCCCAGCTTGGTGGCTGCAGGGAGTGGCACCAGTGCTCTCCCAGCTCTTAGATCACTGAAGCAGACGAGGAGGAACCCAATCCTCAGCCCCCAACCCGACGGAAAAATATCCACAGGCTCCTTTCCTGCTTGCAAATCCATTATCAGCCTCCTCCAGCCAGCTCCAGGGACCCTTTGTGTCGGCAGCAGCAGCAGCCTGGCGAATTTTCCAGGAGTCCTAATGGAACTCTCAGGTCTGGTGCTTTTGTCCTCCCCACATCCATCACCTGCATTTAGGGCAGCCCTCCTGTCCTCCATCCCCTGGCAAAAAGTCTCCATCCAACCCAAGTTTCTCCTTGGCATCTCCTCGTGGTGATGATTCCCTTGCTCCGGGACTTTTGGGAGGGATGAAATTCCCTGAAGAGGTGCTGGGATGAGCTCGGAGCTCTTGATCATCCCTTCCCCTCTCCCTGGCAGGGTTGGTTGGGTCTCCACAGGGCTCACGGCCATGTGAGGGGGCAATGATGTGCATAATAATAATAATAATAATAACAATAATAGTGCATAAACAGAGCATTGCAAGCAGACTGCTGTGCATTGAAGAAAATGTTCCTTCCAGCACTGCAAATCCCTGAAATCAGCAGCACAGAGTAGGAGGGCTCTTGGATGCCTCCAAAACCCCATGCTACAATTAATTCTCTTAGCTTGTTAATTCTGTGTAGTTTGCTGGGTTTGTCTTTTTTTTTTTCCTCTCTCTGTTTTGGTTTTTTTTTGTTCTGTTGTTTTTTTCTGTTAATAACCTACGGACCTCAGGCTGGGTTTAAATTTCAAAATATTTGTCAAGGCGATTAGATGGGAATAATTAGAACAATTAAAATTATTACTGTAAGGGGGAAGGTGTAGAGGAGGTTTCCCAGTGCCTTAAGTCAGGCAGGGCCATTCACAGGGTGCAGTTTTCCTGACAAAACTGTGTGCAGGTGTTGCTGCTGATAAAACAGCTGCCGTGTTCAACTCCCACAGACCAGATAAATCAGTTTGGGGTTGGGTTGTTTTTTTCTTTTTTACTCCTTTCCTGCTTTCACTTCTTTGTTTGGTGATTTATAAAGAGGTCTTCATACAGGACGAGGGGTTTCAAAGCTGAATTGTCAGCCTGGAACTGGAACTGGAGGGGAAATTGGTGTCCAAATCGCCCAGGCAGTGTCACGGGTTTCTGCTGTAGCTTGTCAGCGGGGTGACATCCCCTGGAAGGAGGGAATGATGTCAAATCAAGCAGAGGGACAGGGAACTATGGATTAGGCTTTGACCAGAGCTTAGGTTTTCAGTCTTGCTCTGTGAAATTACCTTTTTTTTTGGTGAAATAATCTTTTTAGCTGTGAGCTCCAGCACAGGCGTTTGGCCTTTCTGCTGCCAGGGGCACCTCCCTCTCCGTGCCCAGGTGAGGATGGCAGATTTGTCACGTTACCCTGTGACAAATCTCCCCTCTCAGCCCTGCCAGCCTTCCCGATTCCCAGCAGCTGATGCAAAGTGTTCTGGAGAGCCCCGATCACTGCCTGGATTTATGGATCATATTTTCAGTGGCATGTGGTAGCAGGGCAAACAAATCAGGTTTTTGCAAGGCTGCCAAAGCAATTTCTCCTCATTCTAGTTAGCATGAGGGAAGGAGGATTTAGACAGAGCAGGAACTGGGCCTCCCTGCCTCTCGTTGCTTGCCTGAGTTTTCTTTGCTTTCTGACCACATCCCTGTGCTTGATTCCCAGTTTTTGGGTAAATCCTTCTCTCAGACACACCCCAGCCCCTCTGAGGTGAGGGCAAACCTCTCTCTTTCCCTCTGCCCTGCTTCCCACCCCTTTTTTTCCCAAGAGCTGGGTTTTTTTAGGTCCCAGCATTTAGCACTTGACCTCTTTGTTCTTTGTGGATGTGTCTCTCTCAGAGAAGAGAAGTTCAGAAGTTCCCTGCAGAGAAGTCGAAGTTCAGGCAGTGTATTTCCCTAAAAGTGCTCTTGTTTGAAGAACAACCCTCCAAAATTTACCAGCTGGCCTTGCATGAGGAGGTTCAAGACCCATATGGCACATTGATGCTTTTTTTGGACAAGAAATCCAATTATATATATAAATATGGTTCCCCTAAATCCTCCCTGAGGTCACAGCTTCTCTTTCCCTACCTGAATGGCCAGCTAGCATAGCCTTGAGTAGATCTCCCCCACCCCCTTACCTGCTGAAATTGCTGCTGTGATGACTCTTTTCCCTCCTAGAGAAATTGATTTTTACATGTGGCCCATTAGAAACTTATTGACTCCATCGATAGTTTATAAATAAATGGAGCCTTTCAGGAAAACCGTAGAAAGCACTTAACATAATATTGTCCACTCGAGTAAACAAATAAATGTGTGTTCTGAGGGGAGCTTTGGAATGATTAGCAGACTTGGCAGCTCGTCTCTGAGGGCAGCACGATGCAGAGAGGGAAAAACAGAGTTTTCTCCAGCTCTGACTGAGGAGGTTTGGTGATCTTGAGGGAAAAATTGGTCACTTTGGGCTGACCATTGCAGGGTCAAGCTCCTTTCAGGGTAAGTGTGGTAGTTCTGCCTTCCACGATGTGGGGAGAGGATCCCTGGAGTTCTGTTTGCCCAAAAAACCTGCTGTGGGACATTTTATTAACCCTAAAGTGGTGAATAATGGCACACAGTGGTGATGCCAGCAGTGAAGTCACCAGAGCTGGGCTGAGCTGGCACTGCAGCTTCGGCTCTTGCACAAAAGCTGCCAAGAAATCTCAGCAGGGACATTGCAGTGTGGGTTTGGAGAGCTTCTCTAAGCACCAAACACTCTGGACAAGGAAGTTGTGCCAGAGCGAGGGTTTAATAGAGAAATGGAAGCCTTGGCCCAGCGTTCTCCTTTCCCATCCCACATAAAAGAAGAGAAGGAGCAGCACAGAGCGTCCTGGGCCGGGTGTAAATCAGCTTTTGGTGCCGTCAGAGGGGCTGGAGGGGAGTGAGGTCAGTGCAGCCTCTGCTGAGTTTCCAGCAGTGGGTTCCTCCTGCCGAGCACTGTGGCGGTGTTGGAGGGTGTTTCGGAGGCTGTTAATCAGCACATCCGAAAATCCAGTGAGGCCCTTGCAGTGATTAGGGGGAGGAAGATAAAACTCAGTGTGTGTGCAAGAGAGAGAGGAGGCAGGGAGGCATCAAAGGCCGTTCCTTGCAGAGGTTTGGGGTGGGGTGGGGTCAGACAGGGTGTGGGAAGGTCTGGGTGTCCCTGGCAGGGACAGGAGCCCCTCTTGGGGCCCGTCCCCAGCCCGCTGCCTCCCGCTGCCCGGGCGCTCCGGGTGATGAAAGATGAGCTAAGGACCGAGGTCCTGCACACACCCCCGGCTGCAGAGCGGGATCACCGGCAGAATCATCACCGGCAGAATCCATGCAGCTGGAAGGAGCTCAGGAGCTGCTGCCCTGCACCGCTGGGGTGCCACGGAGGGACACGGGCAGGGCAGCAGGGACAATTCCCTCCCAAACTCAGGGTCGCTGCAGGAGCCCCGGTGCCAGCTGAGCTGGGAGAGGGTTTGTGGGTGCTGAATCCTGGTCGGGGTCAGCTGATTCTCCATCCAGACCTGCAAAGCACCGAGTAACACGCTTGTTCTGGATGGCTTTATGGCCCTAATGGAACAGGGACTGTTTCCTGCAGATCTGATCGTAACTCACGCCCAGCGACGCCGGAAAATCCAATCTCACGGCTTTGGGATGGCAGAGCTCGGCTCTGTGCCTTTTATCAGCCGGGTCCTCCCCATGATCTCAATGCTGGGGTCACCCCGTGGGGTTTGTGTGCTGCTGGAAAGTGAAGAGTGCAGGTCGAGTGGTGCAGGAACCCGGGGAGTGACTTCATCCTCTAATAACTCCTCCAGCGCCGTCTCCCAGGGAACCCCGTGGAATTCAATTAGCTAATGTGTGCCTAGCACTCGGAAAATATAGAGTGCCACGGAATTGCTAAGTGTTGTTATTTAACAGCACACATTCAGTGGCTGCAGCCCTGTAGTAGCAGTCAGAAAATCTCCACCCTAATTGCCTGCTGGTGCTGCTGCCGAATTCGCTGTGATTGGAGCAAGGCCCGGGGATTTTTCTTCTGTAAAAAAGTTCATTAATTTTGGCTGCAGATCCTCCGGGCCTAATTTTTTACCGAGGTCTCTTGAAACAGGATATTGACGTGTGGTGGGTGTTTTAAAAAACAGAGCGGAAAGAGGGGGAGGAATTCAGGCAGGCAGGATTTGTGTCCCTGAAATTCACCTTGGCGTGATTCCTGGTGGTCTTCTCCGTGCCTCGGGTTGGACTGAGACTGAGGGCCAAGTTTTGGGCAATTATTGCAATTCCTCCAATGTATGGAGAGGGATAAAACCCCAGTGGAATAGGAGGAAATGAGGGAGCTGCTGTTTGCACCCGTTTTGGTGGCATTTTCTGAAAGCCTGTGGTTACAAAGCTGTGTTTGCACAGGTGGAGGAGGCTTGGAGTCCCCTTTTAAATGGAATGGTAGAGTTATTTTCCTAATGGCTCTTTGCTCTTACTGCATTGGGAATCTTCTATCCTGCAAAAGCTCCAGCCAGCACTGGGGACGAGGGAGAGTAACTGCAGGAGGAGAAAAAGGCAGCTGGGAAACTGTTTTGTGTGAGAATCAATTCACTGTGCCTCAAAGAGAAATCCTTGGCTCTCCACCTGAAAATACCCTGAGATAAGGGGTTTTCCACCCCTTGTCCTGCCTGCATTTGCCTCTCGCAGCGTGGGAGGAGGGCAGGACGGGTGGGAAATCAGCTGAGAGGTGCAGGTCTGGCATAGCAAATGAGGTTTTGTTTGCAAAACGTGGGTTTGGAAATGTCAAGCGTGGCGAACGAGCGTGTAGAAAGGGAAAAAAAACCCAACAAATAGGGACAGGAGCTGAGCCGGCAGCTCCGGGAGTATCGGGATGCTCTCACCCCTTTGCCCTCTGCAGCAAAAGCCTGACCTTACCAAATCTCTCTTATCCCACTGCAAATGAAGTGTGTCCCCCTCGGGTGGTTTATCTCCATCTCATTGCATAGGCAGCTCACGGCTCATTTGCTCCTGACCCCGCTCTGCCGGCTGCTTTCGTGCTCGTCCGATGGAAAGACATTTAATGGCCAAAGATCGGAGCTGGAGCAGAGGGAAGGGACAGGGAGCAGTGGGTGGAAGGGGTCGGGTACAGGCCATGCCACCCCTGTGTGTCACGGAGGTGATGCTTTATGGACGTGACAGCCGCAGAAATGGGGGTGTGGGCAGCTGGAGGCTTTCCTGGGAAAAGATGGATATGGAGAGGGTTGGCTGCAGGAGAAGACCGAAGCTGGCACGAAGCGGGCAGTGGTGACGGGAGCTGGGCAAAGCCGCTGGTAACGTTTGAACCAGAGCGAGTTATTGGCTCTGGGGGAGCCTGTCGGGGTCTGGCTGTGGCTGTGTTGCAGGCAGAGAGTCCTGGCAGCTGCCTCGGGGCAGGGGCATGGAATTTACCCAGGGAAGGTGGGAATTTCCCCAAGAAAAGTGAGAATTTCCTCAGGAAAAGTGGGGAAAGATCCCTTCAGGGGCTGGTTCTGACCATGGCACTCAGCCAGGCAGGGCAGGCAGGAGCTGCGGGTTCAACCCTGTGGCTGTGCCTGGCTGGGGTGAATCTCACCCCTGCCTCGGTTTCCCCACGTGAAGCGAGACCACTTCCTTCCCTCAGCCAGTAATTGCTAATTTAAAGATCAGAGCATAACAAAACCTTCAACTTCAAAAGCTAGGAAGTGTTTTCAGGGGAGAAAAGGCACAATAACTAAATAAACGCACTAATTTCAGCTGCCCTGAGGCTGGGGCGGGCTGGCACAGGACCAAAGCCTTGGATTTGTGGCTGTTCCGGTACAAAACATCTCATTTTCCTCCTGGATATCCCGAAGCCAAGAGGGCAGCGGGGCAGCTGTTTGCCTGGTGCCCTGCACGGTTTTCCTCGGGGCTCTGGCTGCGGGGAGAGAGGATTTTACAGGGGTTTAACATCCCTCCTGCTGCCGTGCCTGCAGCCAGCATCTCCTCGAGCCCAGCTCCTCATTAGCCATCTGCCCTCGTCGCTGGGGCTGACAGGATGCCGTGGGTGAATGGATCACCTGTCAGCGAGGCAGGGGGACGATATCATTCAAATGAATCAATAGTTCACAGGCAATTTCACGTTGCCCAACGTTAACGCGGCGCTGTGTCCAAAACGCGTTTCATCCCGGGCTCGAGCACCTTCCCGTGGGAGTTGGCCGGGGCTGGAACAGGCTTGTAAGTCCCGTGTTTGGGAGATTTACAGGAATTGCTCCTGCGTGCCCAGCAAAGATAAAAAAAAGGCTCGGCTTGCAGGAATCTCATCCCTCACGGAGCCCAGGGGTGGCTGGATCCGTGAGGGGCATCCGGCAGTCGCTGGAGCCGTCACTCCCACATTCCCACTCCACTTCAGTGATTAGCAGAAGAGAAATTAGTGAGGAAGGGTCTGTAATTCCCTGCTAATAGGACAATGAGGGCTGCACTCTGCTCCAGGCTTTGTTGTGTAGCTGCTTCCATGGATGTGAGGAGCGAAACAGAGCCCTCCCTTTTTGCTTTAATTTTTTTTGTGTAGTCATTTTTATACTTCTTACCACTTGCAGAAATGCAAGAGGAGGCTCCCAGCTCCAAAACCCACGGTCGAGGCACCTTCCCACCCTCCCCAGGGCATTAGGGTGGCATCTCCCCCTGGTACCTGGCAGCACAAAGGAGCAGTGCAGGGTTGGGTTAAGTTTAGGGCTGGGTAGAATTAGGTTCCTGCTCCTGATTTAATTTAACAGCTGAAACTTGGTGTCCCCAAACTGGATGTGGTGATAGAGCAGCTTCACTCAGCAGGTGAGTGACACCCTCTTTGCAGGGTTTTGAGGGGTTTTTTGGTGGGATTTGGCCAATAAAGTAGTGGACTTGGCTGATATCTTCATTAAAAGCCCGAGATGAGCAGCACCCGGAGTTAAACCCTGGTTAAACCCTGGGCTCTCCCTTCCAGCAGCTGTGTGGGTTTCACATCCAGGGTCTCACAGCTCCATGGTCCCATCTTCCCTTCAAGGGCACTGAGTGGGTTTCAAGCTTTCAGGACCTGTTTTCCCCTCTAATCCCACTTTATGTTTTGGGCTGCTGTAGGAGTTTTCCCTCCAGCGCCTGGACACCCTGCTGGACGACCGAGTCAACATCCTGGGATTCTCCATTTTCAACCAGTCTCACGCCTTCTTCCAAGAGTTTGTCCAGAGCCTCAACCAGTCCTGGCAGGAGAACTGCGACCACGCTCCTTTTACTGGGCCAGCAGTGAGTAAAGTCCATTCCATGCCCCAGAACCTCCCTGAGCTGGGAGCTGGGATTGACCATCGGGAAAACCTTGTGGGAAGAGCTTCAGAGGATGGTCCTGAGCAGTGCAGGGGTAGAAACTCTGGTCTTAAATGATTCTTTAAAAAATTATTTAAATTATTAAATAATTGAATTATTTAATCCTATTTAACCTTGTGCTAAAGAGCTCAGGGACATCCCCAGGCTGCTGTCGTACCTTGGATTGGATTTTTTAGGGAATTGCTGGTCCAGGAATGGGAAGGATGAGCCAGGGCAGAGCATTTTTATTAAGTAGGCAGGAGAGGACTTGGGGTGTCAATCTGTGATGGACAGGGGATCCTCCCGATGTGGAAAATGCCAAAGTGACCCTGAAAATCAGAGCTGCCCAAGGGACCTTGGGGTGCAGAGCTTTGCAGAGCTTCTCTGTGTTGGACTGGGGGCACAGCTTTACATTCAAGCCTAATCTTAATTTGGATTGTATTTCTCTGTGAGTGCAGGGGGTGGTGCAGCTCTGATTTGGTGTTTCCCTCGTGGAGTTTGTCCCTGCGTGTTTAAACTGCAGGAAAATGGCTCGTGGAGGGGGATTGTGGCTGCAGATGGCACAGGGAGGGCTGGCTCAGGCAGATGCCGAGGGGCTGAGCTGTGCTCCATGTCCCTGAGGAGGACGCACATCAGCACTGGAGAATTCCCCAGGGATTCTCCACAACTGGGAGAGTTGGCAGAGCAGATTTGCCACACCAGAGGATCAGGGAGCTGCAGCAGGGGGAGGGGGGAGAGGGGAAAATATCATCAGCTGGACCCTTTGCATGGCTTTCAATGAACTCAGAGCCCCCTTGACGAGCTGAGCTGCTGGAAACCTCCTTATTGGCACCACAGAGAGATCCTTGAGAGGCAAAAGAAGGAGATTTTTGCCCTTTGTGCCCACATCCTTTGGCTTCACTTGAGCTCACGTGCCTCGGACCATCCTGCTCTCCCTCCCACCCAGAGGCAGCTGCAAGCAGCTTGCCCTGCTCAGTCTCCATGGGATTTCTCCCAGGAAGATTCCTTTTTGGATTGCAGGGGCTGCTGAGAGGCACTAAACACAAATTTCCTCCTTGTAGTGCAAACAGGAGCCAGCAGGGACTGGCAGCAGGTGCCACAGGGAAATCAAAACTCTCATTGTAGGTTCTTAGCTGGCGTTGTCCTGAGCACCCAGCAAAGCCTGTGGGTGGGAGGATGCGAGGGAATCCTGGAGGGGCTGGAATTCTTCAAAATGCCACGTCCCAGACGGTGGGAAAAGGATTGGAGGGTGGGGAAGTTACGGAGCAGAGGTGAAATATTCCCAGGCAGAGTTTCCTTTCTTCTGTCTGTGAGGTGAATCCAGGACCTTTCTGCCTCTGCTGTTGGAAATCCAGCTGGGAGCATCTCTCTGTGTTAGAGCTTCCCCTTGTAACCCTGGGAAGGAGTTACCCGTGGGATAACTCATCCTAAAGAGAGAAAAGGAAGCTCAACAGCTGGAAGTGACAGGAGGGAGCTTTCCTGTGGGCTGCAAAAATCCCAGGGTTTTCTTGCTGGAGCTGAGGAAGCATCTGACAAAGGAGGAGGGAGCTGCCTGCTCTAATGCCATTCTCATTAATCACATTGCAAAGAAAGGAAATCAGAGAAAATCATTCAAATTACAGATGGCTAGATTTGGTAATTAGAATTTGGGCTAAAACAGATGTTTGTAATTAAGTGTTTATGTCATTGAATAAAATCCAGATTGCAAAGTCTGTTTCACAGGGTTTTAATGGTTTTAATTCCCCGTGTTGGGTTTGGGGGCAAAGATACAGCTGATAATGTTTTAGGGAGAGAAAAAAACCAAAAACCCACATGGCAAAACTCAGAGCAGCCAAACCTGTCCATGTTTCAGTGTCAGGAATTGTCAAGAATTTGGCTTTGGGGATTGAGGGAAGTCCCCCAAGCCCCCTGGATTTTCCATGGAGCTCTGATATTGCAGAGGAGCACAAAACCAGCAGGGCTCTGCGCAGATCAGGCAGTGCAGGTGAGAGAGAAAACCAATTTGTTAGCAGGCAGATTGGCTTTTTTGTGACAGAGGGACAAAGCTGTGGTTTAAAATGAGAATATAAAAGTAGTGAGAGGTTTTTTATAGGTGACATGGGGAAAGTTGAGAGCAGTGACGGATCCCTCTGGCTGGATCTGCCTGAAGGACGTTCCAAAGGGGTTTTTTCACTCCTCTGCTGAAGGTTACGGCCTCAAAACTTTGTGTTTCACACCACAAAGTCAGGCTGCAGGGAAGGGATTCCTATTCCATGCCACGAGGACTTGATCCTGTGTATCTCCACACCGTCGCCAATACTTAAATTGCTTGAAATCATAAAGGGTGCTGGCAGAAATCCTAATGAATTTTCCAGAGTTCAGGAGTAAAACATTCCAATCAATAATGTCAAATGCTTCACTGAGATCTACAAATCTCTTGCTCACCAGCTAATAAGGGATTAACTGCTCAGGGAAAATGGAAATGGAAACCCAGCAGGAGACAATTAAAAACGCGGGGCCAATATTCTGATTTGGTAGGAAACGGGTGAAGCTGTGGGGCCGTGGGGTTGTGTTTGGTCTCAAAACAGTTTCATTTGTCCAGCTGATGTTCCTGTGGTTCCTGGTTGGGGGAAGGAATTGCTAATTGGGTGTGACATCCTCTAACCTGAACGGGATCGAGCTCATAATTAAAATGAAATGCATGGAAAGAGCTTCATGGAGCAGGGGCTGAGGACAGGACAGGCTGGAGAAGCTCTGTTAGAGAAAGAGTTTGTGTGGAAGGGATGAAAGAAAGGTGAGGAGAAGGATTTATCAGCTTCTCTAAGAATCTCTGGAAAAGGCTTCCCAGGAGGGGAATGTTTAGGTCAGCCTTAGCAGGTTGGAGGAGTGAGAAGTCACTGGTGCTGTCAGAGCTGGTGTTTGGGGTTTTGATGGCATTGGGCTGGAATCCTGCCTTGAATTTATGATGTCTTGTAGGTTTTTGAGGGTTTTGTGCTGCTTTTTAAGTGTCTGATCCCACAGCAGTGTGTGGTCAGTGAGGTCTCACCACTGGTCTGAGTAAAAGCAGGCAGGGTTAAATCCAAATTAGCAACAGAGTGGAAGCCAAAGGTCTGTTGGGATCATTGAACTGGGCAAGGTTGTCCCTGCAGGGCCACCAGCAGCAGTGAATAAACCTGGTCAGCTCTGGGAGGAGGAGAGGACGCAGATGCCACTGCAGGGCTGGAAGCCACAGCCGGGGTTAAGGTGGGGAAAGCACCCCCAGGCTGGAGACTGAACCCTCTGCCAGGAGCTGGGATGAGAAGAGGATGCTCCTGGAAGTATCCATGAGGAAGACACAGCCTTGACAGTAATGAGCTGCAGCGGCTTAATTCCAGCAGAGTCAGGAGGTGACAGTAATTAAAAGTGAAATCTCTGTCGCAACAGTGAGCACGAGGGAGGAAATGGCTGAGTGGTAACAAGCCCAAAGCCATGGAAACTGCTGTGAACAGGCAAGAAACGGGGTTTGTGAGGCTGGGTGGACAAAGAAACCTGGAAAAGGCAACCAAAGCCAAGGTGAGAAGGAGAGGGGATGAGCTCTGTCACTCTGGGCGTTCCCTCAGCAGTGCTGTTCCAGCAGGGAGCTGGAGGTTGTAGGCAGGGATGGGTGATGTCTGTGGGGTCTGAAAGGCAGGATTTGGCTGCTTGGCAAGCAGATCGAGCAAAACCTCGTTTTTTGTGGGTTTTCCTGTCAAGGAAGGGGTCGGAGAAGGCCGCCCGTGGTGGCTGAAGCAGCACAGTCGTCTTTCCTTCAGTGGGAGCAGGCACAGGATCTCAGGAGCAATTCCCCCTGGCAGTTCCTGGTTCCCTCAGGAGCATTCCCCCATGCCAGCAGATTGATCAGAGCCACCAAAATGCTTCAAAAACCTCCTGTGATTAGGAAAGGAAAACTGCACCAACTGAGATCAAAAGGATTGACAAGGAGCAAGGACAAGCAGAGACAGAGCGGTGACGGTGACGGATGGAACAGGCACTCACAAAGGCTATCCCAGCCCATCCCAGGCTGCACACACAACACTCTCCAGCTCCAAGGTGCAGCAGGAAGGTGGATTTTTGTGTTCCAAGCTGACTTTTCCCTGCCTTTTCCCCCCCCTCCACAGCTGTCCTCGGCGCTGCTGTTCGACGCCGTGTACGCCGTGGTGACGGCGGTGCAGGAGCTCAACCGCAGCCAGGAGATCGGCGTGAAGCCCCTGTCCTGCGGCTCTGCACAGATCTGGCAGCACGGCACCAGCCTCATGAACTACCTGAGAATGGTGAGAGGGGCTGGGGGCTGCTCCTCGCTGCTGGCTGCCTGTGGCCGGGCTCTTTGGAGGCAGCGAAAAGAGAGGAGATGTGAGATCTGAGGGTTCGGGTTGTCACCGGCCTTGGAAGGACATGAAACTCTCCCTTTTTCAGGCTTTGCTGCAGAAAAGCTGGGATTCAATGGGGTTTTTTTTTTTTGAAGTATGAATGTTTCTAAGTGATTTGAGCTCTGGCTTGAGCTGATGTGAGATCACGCAGTGCAATTGCTCAGAGCTCAGGGGCAAGATGCGAGTTCCCCTCTGGGTTTGGGCTCCTTTGAACCCAAAATTGTCGTTTCTGGGACCAGACAAGCCTAAATCTGGCACGAGAACACTCTGAAATTCCATCCTTGTGGAAAAGCTGGAGTTTGTGGCTCCTCAGAGCTGAGGTGACCATGCAGCAGGAGAAGGTTTCTGAGTCTGTTTGGGTGCAACTGAGACAAGGAAATTTTATAAGGGGTTTTTTATTTATAAGGGGTTTTTTTTTCCCCAAAAAGGAAAGCTCATCTGAACCTGAGCCTTGCACTGCTTTGCCCCATTGTTTTAAATCTCACCTTTACCAGGGGCAACAAAATCCTCCAGCTCCCCATAGCTCTGCTGCTTGGAGACCCAAGTCTTAGCCATGGGATGGAGGGAGGCAGGGAGTGGATATGGAGCTGGTTTCTCCAAAGGAAGGAAATCTGGGGAGTCCTGCACCTCATGCTGCTGATTCTCTGCTCCTCCCCTTGTCTTTTCTCCTCTATCCAGACTCCACAAATAATTAGGATTGAGATAAGAGGGTTGCACTGCTGGGAGTGTGTGGGGTCATCTCTGGGGGGTCTCTGGGGTGGGGCAGCCTGGCTGGGCGCTGTAACTGAGTCTCTCTGGGACAGGTAGAATTGGAAGGTCTCACCGGCCACATCGAATTCAACAGCAAAGGCCAACGCTCCAACTACGCCCTGAAAATCCTGCAGCACACACGCGGCGGCTTCCGGCAGGTGAGACACGGCCAGGGAGGGCTGGGAGCGTGTCCTGGGTGTCCTCGGCTCGGGGGGATGCTCTGGGGGCCAAAAGGGGCTCTGGGGACCAAAAGGGGCCCTGGGCCCCCCTCATTTGCACCGTGAGGTGCTCGGGGTGTCACCGTAGCTCTGGCTGAGCCCCGGCTGGCAGACACGGCGTGTTTGACTCCATCAGGATCGTGTTTGACTCCATCAGGATCGTGTTTGACTCCATCAGGAACGCGCCCCAGGATCATTTAGAGTTGTCTCGATGTCTCAGGCCCTGGAGGGGGTGATGCCAGAGGCAATCTCTGGCCTGTCACAGGTGCTAATTCGGGGCAGGGAGTCTGTGCCGGCTGCGAGCTCACGCTCACACCCCTTTTGTTCTGAAGCTCGCGGCTGCGTTTGCTCAAAATTATTTGGAATGGAGGAAAAATGGAAGTTTTTCCATGAAATGGGGAAAAAAGGGGGTACTGTGAACCTTTTCAAGCTGTTTCTGGGAGGGAAAGCAAATGGGGCAACCCCGTGCCAGGAGCTCCCCGCCATCTCTCCCCTGTGTGGGGAGGTTCAGGCTCGTTTCACTCTCGGTTTAGGGTTCCTCTCTAGCAGGTTTGCTCAGCTCACACTCTGATTTATGTTTTGTCTCAGTGCTCGTAGGTTCCTCACAGCTTTCCTCTGCCCACAGAACACCGAGCAGATTTCATTAAAATCATTAATTTGAGTGGTATTTCCTCATCTCACACTTTCTGCCCGAGCCATATTTTCTGGTTCGAGCTGAAGTTAAGGATAACTGCGTGGGGCCACAGGTATCAGCCTGGTGAGATTACACAGCACGAATCCAAGGAATTTGCTGGTAAATCCAAACCTCATTCAGGGAAAAAAAATAGAAGTCCCAGGAAAAAAAGGGCTTTCATCTGTCTTGTTTCCCTGCTGACAGCTCCACTGCTGCCCTTTGCTCAGAGATTGCCACTTCTAGGTGCTGGCAGAGAACAACAGCTATTGTACCCTGCCCTCACCAACAGAGCATTTTGGCACCAGGAACGCTCTCCTGGCCTGGCAGCAGTGAATTTCAGCCTTGGCAAGGACGTTACCTGCCAGTTCTTACCTGTCAAGCGACAGCTTGGCTTTGATGCTGCCTTTCTCGGAGCGAGCAGGGGCGATGGGGATGGCATTTTCTCCACTGTGAGACCTCTCACAGCATCAATGCCCCTTTAATCCTTTCCCAAACCCATGGCCCTCTGAACAGAAGTGACAGATCCAAGCCCATCTGCATTAATAGGAGCACGCATTCAGCTGGATTCAGGGAGGGAATGCTGCAGAGCTCCCTGTGACAGCTTTGGTTTTGATGTGTTTGGAGGTGGCAGGGACTTCACGTTAAACACACAGCTCCTCTTGGAGCAGAGCTTCTCCCAGAGCTCCACGGGGAGCTGTGACTGCAGCCTGATCTGCCCTGAGACTAAAGTCTCATCTCTTCCCCACAAACCCGGTGTGACAGGAGGAAACCTTTGCTGACCTGTTGGAACATCTCGGTGAATAAGGAGCTTTGTGTCTGTGAGATGCCCAGGAAAGCTGGGATTAAGCTTTCCAAATTCCCCATCAGGGTGCAGTGGGGATGGAGCTCTTCCAGCCACAGGGAAAAGGTTCTGGAAGGACAGGGCAGAGCCTTGGGGAAGCTGCAAACCCTCACAGATCCACCAGGAAAGAGCTGATTTTTTTATAAAACTGCTCCTGTGACAGCTTTTCCACCTTCTCTCCCTTTCTCAGGGATCTTTCCTGACCCACAGCAGTGCCCAGAGGGGTGTCAGGGCCCCTCCCAGCCTGAAGGAGTTTGTTGAGATGTGTTTGAGTGGGAAGGGCACCCCCAGAGAGCTGTGAGACCCAAGAGGCTCCTGCCCAACCTGCCTCCCCTCCACGTTCCTGCGAAGGGAAGCCAAAGGCAGCCCTGCTGTGCCAGAAGTGCTTATTTTCTTGTTGCCAGCCTGGCTTCTTTTAATGAAAAGGAGTAAATAAATCATTAGAAATATTTTAATTAAAGGAACGGGGTAAAGAACAGACATTCACATCCTGGAGACAATCTTGCTCCCAAGGGTTGCATTAACTGATTTGTTTGAAACACTTCTATTCCCTGCTTGGTTTTAACCAAGCTCATTTTAACTCTGCCCATTCCTCTCTTCCTCTCTTTCCACCTCCTCCTTTCTCTCCTTCCATCCAGTGAAGCCACAGGGACTTCCAGCTCATCAGCTTTGATGGAGAGTTCACCGAATTTTGAGGCTGATCCAGCCAGCGAGCAAATGAGAGCCACTTAGATTCTCTAACTTGCTGCTGCTTTTGGGCAGGGAGAGGCAGGGCTTTTTGACATCCAATTTTTAACACATTTATGTAACGCTCCAAACGCGTCCTTTCCTGATTTAGCTTAACCAGAGGAATTTTTTCCACAGCCATATGAGAGCTGCTCTCCCTGCTCACAGGATGCTCCATAAAGCACAGGCTCATTACTGTGCTGGTGATCTATAGATCTGACAGGGGCTGCGTTTGGTAAATGTCATCTTTTTACTTCCCCCCTCCCCTTTCTTTGCCCCTCTAAAAACCACTGCAGAGTTCCAGCAGAGAGATTCGCTGAGAATCAGGAGCCGGGGTTTGGGAACTTCCCGGGGGAAGGGAGTGAGGAGGGGCTGTGATTTAGGGAAGGGAAGGGGGAAGCTGCAGGCCCTGACCCCAGCTCTCCCCATCCTGGGCGAGGCCGATCAGTCTCCACTTAACCACAGGCCCCGCTGGTGTCCTGAGACAGAGCAGTGAGGTGTTAATTGGGATGCTGATGAGATACAGATGAGTTCCCCGCCGATAGCTCTGGGACCCTCCGCAGTCCCGGCCACATCAAACCTTTTTAATTTACCACTGGCTAATCAGCCTCGGTGGGACTGGTTCCTCTTCAGCTGCCACCCCCACGGACAGCTCAGGAACGGGTTCTGCCAAGAGCTCGATGACTTTTGCCCCCGGGACCTGGCAAACTCAGTGTGTGCCCTGCCCAGGCTGTGCCAGCTGTCAGTCATGTGGTCCAGAGGGGACATTTGGGGAGGAGGGGACATCTGGGGGATGCTGGTGGCCTCGGGGGTGAGGGGTGTGTGTGTGGTTTCAATAGTTGGTGCTTTCAGTGCTAATTTCAGTAGAGGAAGTTTTGCCTCTTTGCTGCACTGGCATCAGTGGTGTCCCTCAGGAATCCAACCCCACGGCAGCCCTGGGCTGTGTCCTCAGAGGGATTTCTGTCATTTATTTGTTTGATTCTCTTTTCCCCCTCCCCAGTCACTCCCAGATTCCCTCTCCTTGGGCCACCTCGACTGCATTGGGCACTCTTTCCTTTTCCTGGGGACACGGAGAGGAGATGATGGATGCAAGCTCTAGGACAGCACTTGTAATCAGAGCCCAGAAGGTGCCTGTTGTTGTCTGCCTGTTCCAAGATCTGGATTCAGGGCTGGCTTTGCCTTAATTTGAAGCTGGGAATGGGGATGATGAATACCCGTGATGCCTCTGAAGCTCGTGGAGAAGTCTTGCCCTGTCATCCCTGTGCCTACCGAAAAATAAGCAGAAGATGTCATTAAAATCATTACTTTGAGCAGTATTTCATCATCTCTCACCACAAGGAGCCTCAAAGCCTCTGCACAGAGGGTGGAAGGAGCAAGCCAGGAATGCCCCACATGGGGATTTTCTACAGAGATGAGAAATCTTCCTGTGCCACCAACCCAAATAACACGTTTTCCAGAGCAGCTAAACTGAGGCACCTCGTGTGCCTGTGGGGATGGAGCAGTGGCACCAGCAGGGGCACTGCCCTGCTCATCCCAGCTTTCTGGGCTGGTTCGTGTTCCCAGCTTCACAGTTTGTGTTTGCTCCCTGCATTCACAAGGATGAACAAGGCAGACCTGTGGGTGTTCCGGGATCTCCTTAGGGCACAGGGAGGCTCTGGGAGGTGCAGAGGTGATGCCATCCCTGAGGACATGGAGGGAACTTTTTCCACCCAGGCCCTGGGCTGTCTCCAGGTCACACAATCCCTCTCACAAAGGTGCTGAGCTCCAGCTTGCACCCAGCTGCTTGTGCTGCCCTCGTTGCTCCTCTAGGACAGGTATCACTGCAGCTCCCCTGATCATTAGGAACCACTTCTCTCCTTTTTCAGCCTGTTTATTTCTGGCTGGTTTGTGTGTATTTATTTTTGTGCCACTGCCATCGTTTCAGCTTCAAAAAGCTGTTCTACCTCTTTGCTACAGACCTCCTCCACCTGCAGTATTTATACAGACCAATCACATCCACTACTTAAAAACCCTGAAAAGACCTAAAAACCCTGAAGTCCTTGTCCAGAGCCTTAACAACAGGATGGTCTTATCCATGTCCGTGTGGAACATTTGATTGCTCTCTAAAAAACTTTGCAGATGGATATGTTTGCTGTTTTCCAGAGGCTCTTTATATGTAGATAGAGATGATTAAAATCACCTTGACATCCATCTTGCAGAAGGGGGATGTGAGGAGCCCAGGCACCCCCTGACACTGCAGGAACAGCAGCGTGAGAAGCTTTGCCAGCCTGTCAGGGGCACAGGGGTGAGCTGGCACCAGCCAGGACGGGGGTAAGTGCCCCCAGCACGTGGGATTGCGTGGCCTTGGTGCTTTGAAAGGCAAGGTCAAACCCACGGCACTGTCAGAAGAAGAGGCAATTAGTCTCAGCACACAGCCAGCAGGGGAGGGACAAATTGGAGAACAGCGAGGGCTGTTAAAATTAAAGTTAATCTGTCACTAATCTCTGGCTGAGAAATCCAGGAGGGAAGAAAAATTAGGCAATGTTTGTGAGTGATGACTCGCTCTGAGAGGCGGCTGCTGCAGAGGGGCTGGTGTTTGGCAGTCACAGCAGGAGGGACCTCCGGGCACAGGTGGGGAATTCAAGGAGGGATCCGTCCTGCATGGATTCAGACCCCGTGCAGGCCACTGAAAGCTGGGATTTAAGCACTCCCTGCCTCTGAAATACGTGGGAAATCTCCCAGTTTGGGGCTGTTGTTCCCAGAGGTGAGTCCTGCACTAGGAATGGTCCCGGCCCCGAG
Organism: Oreocharis arfaki; assembly: GCA_013398015.1. NCBI lineage: Eukaryota > Metazoa > Chordata > Aves > Passeriformes > Paramythiidae > Oreocharis > Oreocharis arfaki. The sequence goes on along the minus strand of VZRR01010931.1, from coordinate 67,502 downwards.
GCTGCCAGAGGTCCAGGGGCGTTTGGACACCGCTGTCAGGCACGGGGTGGGATTGTTGGGGTGTCTGTGCAGGGCCAGGAGCGGGGCTTTGATGATTCTGAGTGCAAATTGCTGCTTGCCCTTCCCACTGCTGCTTGTGCCTTGAGGAGGCTGCATTTGGGGCTCCTCACAGGTTCCCGCTGTGGCTTGTCAGTCACTTGGGCTGGATTTGCACCAGCACCCGGGAGAGGAAAGGACTTGGCCCTTCCCTCAACACCCAGAGGGATCCAGTCTGTGAGGGTTTCTGTGCTGGGCTCAGGTCCAAGTGACCCCCAAGTCCTCGAGCCGTCGGTCACACCAGAGGCCGAGCAGTGCCGAGAGCAGGCAGGGAGTCAATCCCAGGGCTCCCATGCAGGAGGTCCCAGGCTCCCTGGACCTAACAGGATTACTCTGTGACAGAAGGGAAAATCAATTCGTTCCTTCCACCCTGACAGCGAGAGGATAGCCTGCCTCAATCCCGGTGTCACAGGAGGGAGCTGGGCATGGATTTGCTCTGGAGGAGCTCTGAAGACCCCCCCAGCACCTTTGGGGTCACCCACTGCCTCTCAGGGCCACAGCACCCCACTGCAGAGGTGTCAGGACACCAGCAGAGTGCCGGAACCTTATGGGACAGAGGGCAAAAAGGAGGAGAAGGGGGTTCAGAGGGAGCTGGCCTCCCTCAGCCACCCGTGTATCCACGAGGAAAAGCAGAGCAGGCAAAGCAGAGGCTCGTTTAGGGACAATAAGAGAGCAAGAGTTTAATTTGCGTGCTCCGAACGAGGTGCTGATCTCCCTGCCCAGAGCTCTGAGGGAGGCAGATTAGGCTCTTGAAGTTAAAATTAGGTTTTGTAGAATTATTCCTCCCCCCCCCCGGCTGAAGGCAGTTGTGTCACGGCTGAATCACGCTGTCCTCCCGAGCGCTGGGGGGACTGGTGCCTGCCATCCACGCCGGCAATCTGGGTTTGCTGCAGCCACGCTGATGCCTGGATGGGTAAATCGGGCTGTCGGCGCAGCTGTTGGGTGTGATGAGCCTGAATCAAAGGATTGGGAAGTGCTTAATTGTGGTAGTTAGGAGCTGGAAGAGGACACGGGTTGCGGAACAGCACCACTGAGAAGGTGGCTTTGTCCCATCACCTGCCACCAAGGTGCACGGCAGAGGCTCCCAGCGCCACGCTGGCAGGGACAAACCCACAGGTTGGGGATTTCTGGCTGAGATGGACCCGTTTGGTGGCATTTGGGGACAGCACACAAGGCTGTGTGGCTCCCAGGGAGCTGCCCAGCTCGCGGCGTTGTCCCCGTGCAGGGCTCTGCAGGGAGGACGCGATGTGGGAAGGCAGCACAGGGCAGGTTGGTGGCACTGCAGAGCAGGTGGGGTGTGCACAGCGGGTTAATCTCTCTGCTGACCCGTTCTGGGGTGCGCTGTGAAGGTAATGGAGCATCCCTGAAGAGGTCAGCTCCAGGATTGTCCCTTACCAGGGCCAGATGGGCAGTGACTCGCCCTATAAATCCCCTTTTCGTGCTGTTTCTCTCTCCAGATTGGCCACTGGCACGTCTCTGAAGGGCTCAGCATGGACAACAGGATCTTCTCCTCCAACATCTCCGACAGCCTGTTCAACACCACGCTCATCGTCACCACCATCCTGGTAAGGGAGGGGGGCACCTGCAGTTCCCATCGGCTCCCGGCCAGCCCAGCCCTCAGGGCTGGGATCAGCTGGAATATTGCTCCCTGTTCCTACCCCTCACCCTGTGGCGTTTGCAGGGCTAGGAGAGGCGAGCAGATCTCTAATTACAGCACGGGGGACAATTCCTGGCAGAGTAATTAGGCTGCAGTCGACGTTTCATGTGGAAATGGTGTTTGATGGGTTCAGGGGCAGCTGGGGACAGGGCTGGCATGGGGACACGCTGCCATTCTGCTTTCAGCTCCGAATGAGGCTCTTGTTTGGTGTACAGCTGCTGAGTGGGAAAGCACAGTTGCCCCTTCTAGCCATGAAATTATAAAAATTGGCCAAGATGGGCACAATTTTTATGAAAACTTCACATCCAGAGGCCCCACTGTCTGTGTTCAACAGGTTCCCCTTCCAGGTGCTGCCTGCCCAGTGGTTTTTTTGCTCCTTTTTTAAGGACACCCAAACTCCTGACTGTCTCCTCTCGTCCCACAAAGTTTGTTGAAAAGGGGACAGAGTGGAGAAGTGGCTCTGTGCCAGGATAGACGGGGATCTGGATATCCTTCTATGACTTGGAGCAGTCACTGGGCTATTCTGGCACTTCCCAGCTGGAACCAGCCCCCAAATCATGATCCCTTAGCTCAGCTTCATGTCCTAAACCAGGATAAATCTGCTGCAGCTACACACAGCAGAGGCCAGGGAACACCAGTGTGGAGACAGCTCTGAGCTTGGCTCCACCTGAGCTCCCAAGCCTCCCATATCCAGGTTGAAGGGGATACACTGGGCTGGGATGTGCTTTTTGAGGTCAGAACTAGATATTTTTTAAGGTTTCTCCCCAGTCAACCCACCCTGTGAGCCTGTGGCACCCTGGCACTGCCCTCCCTGCTCCGTGCTGGCGGGACACCTCGGCTAAGATGGGAATGACAGCTGCCCAGTTTCACTGCAGGAAAACCCTTACTTAATGCTGAAGTGGAACCACCAGGAGCTGGAGGGCAACGACCGCTACGAGGGTTTCTGCGTGGACATGCTGAAGGAGCTGGCCGAGATCCTGCGCTTCAACTACAAAATCCACCTGGTCGGGGACGGCGTCTACGGAGTCCCCGAGGCCAACGGCACCTGGACGGGGATGGTGGGGGAGCTGATAGCTCGGGTGAGTGGATTAGCTGCTCTCTTTTCACTCTGCTCCGCTGGGATTTGGCGCTGCTGAGCCCGGGTCCTTCGTGAAGTGCTCCGGGATGATGAGGATGGATGGAGGTTTAGTCCATTTTGGGAGGCTTGGAGCAGAGGATTTCCACTTGATGCGTTGTGCCGATGGAAAATGTGTTTCTTGGGGTGGTGTGACGGTGTGGGAAGAAGTCAGAGCAAGAACCAGGGCCATGGGATGCTCTCAGGGGTGCTCACTTTGTTGGAAAGGAAGTTTGGACTCTGGGATCCCGTGTAAAAACTCCTTACAGAATGGATTATCTTTTTCCCAGTGGAAAGATTAACAAAACCTTGCACCAGGAAAATGCAGGGCTTGGTAGAAGCTGAAAAACATTTACAAAACCACACTGGGATGGAGGTGAGTAAGAATCCCATTTGCCCAGGAATGTTTTGGCAGTTTCAGTTCAGCTGCTTTCGGAGAAGAACATTTTCTCTTTCCTTGAAGCGCGTGGCTCGAGATCTTTTCACTGCTCTGCTCTGTGGAGCTGCTGCCCAGCAGCAAGGCTGAAAACTGAATTATTTTGCTGGCTTTGACAATAATTCTGTGTACACCTGGGCTCAGCCAGCCTGGACCCCCCTCCCTGCTCTTTGTTTTCCTGTGTGCTCCTTCCCAGGCTTCCTGAAGCTTAAATACAGCTCGGAAAATGCTCTGAGATCCTTAGGAAAATAGGCTTAGCCACAGCTAACAGTGGGATTGATGCTATTTAAGCCAATACCTCCTCACTGATTTCTGCCCTGCCTTGTCATTGCTGATGTGCCCGTGAGAGCCCAGTGCCACTTTCCCAGCTGGTGACAAATCCGCAGTGACGTGGATTGGTGATAATCCCCCACTGTGGGATCCCTGAGTCATTTGCCTTCTGCAGAGCAGGGGAACGAGGGTCCAAATCCATCTCCTGTGGCTCCAGGCAGGGCTCTGAGGCTCCTGCCAGATCTTCCCTCCCTGGAAAATGAGCATCGCTTCGCTCTGTGGTTTACTGGGCACAGTGGAATTCGGTTGAAGGTTGGACTGGAGGATTTTGGAGGTGTCTTCTGTGATTCTGTGGTCTTTAATGGTTCCATGATCTCTAGAAGGTGCCCATTGGCACCTTCTGTTTCTTCCCCACACTGAAGGGTGATGCTCATCCCGCTTTAGGAGTTTCAGCTGAGCATTGGAGGTCAGCTGGGACAACTCTTTGTCTGACAGAGGGAGGGATTTTGGGTTTTCTGAGGGTCACAGGGCACTGAACAGACTGGAGACTCTCCTGAGCTCCCTCCCTGTCTCCTGGGTCACCCTTCCCTGAGCAGTCGCTCTCAACACCAGCTGAGATCCCACCTCCATCTGCTCTTTTGAAAGAGCTGCTGGGAGGCTGTTTGTAAATGCTGCAGGCTATTGGCATAGTTTTTATCCATCCTTGTGGCTCCGTGTGTGTACACACACACAGTTACACCCCTGCAGCATTCCTTTGGGGAGGCAGGAGGGAAGGAGCCGAGAGCAGCATCTGATCAAAGGAAGGGAGCAGCCATCAAACTTTTGGCCTACTAACCCTGGCAGTGCCTCTTCATTAAATGGGGTCTTCTGGAGGGTTGTTTTTCTCCAGTCAAGAGTGTTTTAACTTCATCTTCACACAGAAACCATTTGTTTGTTCTGCAGCTCGAGCCTTATTTAGGAGGATTTTTACTTCTGCTTCTGCAGGGCAGAGCTGTCAGAGCCTGTGAGGCTGGATCACAAATTGGAGAAGAGAAACAGCTTTGTCTGTCGTTCTCCCTGTATCCCTGAGAGTTTTTGTAATGGTTTCAGCAAGTTTTTGATCAATCCCAGAGTCTGGGCTCAGGTCAGCCAGGGCAGAGCTGGCTGTGCTTGGTGTTGTGTTTATTCAGGGCTGCCTGGGATGTTGTTTTTTGAGGGCTTTTCACTGTCCAAGGGGCTTCTCTCCATCCTTGACAGTCATTCCCCAGGGGAGTTTGTCCTTGATTCCAGCCCCTTGTTCATCCCTGTCCCCCAGGATCCAGCAGATCCTGTGCTGGGTGCACAAATTCCTCCTCCAATGGATTTATCCCTTGGGCACTCTGCTCCTTTAGGACAGAGAGGGGATCAGTTGGAGCGTGTACCTCTCACAAAAGCCCCAAATCCTTCCCAGAACGAAAGCTCTGCCTCTGTCCAGCACTATATCATTGTAGGAAAATGATTCCTCCTTGACCCTGATCAGCCATCAGAAAATAAGGTTTGACTCACATTCGATAATGTGCAGGACCAAAAGGTCACAGAATTATCCAGCTCCATGCAACGCTTTCCCTGTAATCCCTCTGTGGCACGGAATCTCCTCAGAGCGACTCTAGGCTATTTGGGGGGAAAAAAAAATAGTTTCTTTTTATTGCTTCTAAATTAACCAGCTATTGATTTATTCTTAAGCACTGGAAATTCCATTACAGCTAACTGTGCACTGAGATATGATGGAGCAGGATGCTGTGCTAACATAAATTTGCTGTTGACCCAAATTCACCAGTACATATCTTATTGACCTGCTCACAAAGCAGCTGGGGAGGTAAGGAAGAGGGGGAATGGGCTGGCTTGGGAATCCTGTACAGTTTGTGATCAGCTCATGGAGGTTTGGCCTGGGAGAAATCACTTGGAAGGGCTCAGAATCACTGAGTGGGGGTTTAGTTTTAACCCCCTTTACACCTGCCACTATCCCAGGCTGCTCCAAGCCTCATCCAGCCTGGCCTTGGACACTGCCAGGGATGGGGCAGCCACAGCTTCTCTGGGAATTCCATCCCAGCCCCTCCCCACCCTCGCAGGGAGGAACTCCTTCCCAATGTCTCACCCTCCTCTCTCTTAGTTTGAAACCTCTCCCCCTTGTCCTGCCACTCCAGTTCCTGATGAAGGGTCCCTCGAGCCCTTTCTGTAGTGAAGGATGTCACAAACCCAGAAAAGCCTGGGCTGATTTGTCCCTCTGAGCGTGCAGGGCAGGGAGATGGAGCACCCTGCTCGCTCCTGGAGGGAGCAGGGCAGCAAAGCCGCTCTCCCTGCCAGCCTTCCTGGCTCTGGCACAGACAAACAAACAAGGGAGCACAGCAAATCTTCCCATCTCCTGCTTTCTGGCATCAGAGACTTAGAGGGCATTTGGGCTGGAAGAATTACGTCCTGCTCCTTGCTGCTGCAGTGCAGCTCTGGCTCAGAGTCCCTGATGGTGTCTGCGCTTCCCCTCCTCTCTCTCTCCAGCTCATCCTCGAGCTGAAATGAATCCTCTGGCATGACACAACCCCTTGTCCGTATTTTCACAGCAACATGACAGCCTTGGCCGTGTCCCACCACGCCAGCCTTGGCTCTCCTGGCTTGAATCTGGCCGGGCTCAGTGGTGACCAAAGCTCTTTTTCAAGCGAGGGACATGAAATTGTCCATCTTGCCCAGCCTCAGGAGCAGCAACACCATGAACAGAAAACCCCTTAAAGCCCTGCTGGTTTTCCTTGCTGGTGGCTTGGTGTTCCTTTCCCTTCAGCTGCTCCAAAGCTGGGGAGTGGCAGGAAGGGAGAAGGAAGGAGAAGACTCTGCAGAAGTGGCAGAGTCCTGCTCTGTGCTCACAGCGGGTGTTGGTGTGTGCAGAGCAGAGCTGTGTGTGGGTGAGTGTCGTGGTTTGAGTGGGTAAAGTGTTAAGTTTTACGAAATTTGTTATCTTGTATAAGGGGAAACAACAAAATATTGAGGAAAACTAAAAATTTGTGAGGAAAAACAGGTACACATTCCGGGAGGCACAGTATAAAGAAAGTTTTATTACTGACAGAATTAAAGATAAAAAGAAATAATAAGAAACTAAAGCAAAAAAACCCCACACTTTTTTTATTTAGTGGCTTTTTTTTTTCCTGAACTCGCACAAGGGATGACAAAACACGAGATTTTGGTTAGCATTGTCGTTTTTAAAAGTCTTTTTAATATTTGAGGAAGGAAGAGCTTGGGGAAGGCAGGGGGAGGGAGGGTGTTTGCAGGCCGTCCTAGTGGCAGCTGTGACAAGGGAGGCTCCAGGAGAGGCTGGGAAGGGAGGAGCTGTGGGGTTTTTGTGCAAGCACAGTGAGGGGACGAGCAGAGGGGCCTGCAAAGCCCTGCTGAGAAATCCAGCAGGGATTTGGGGAGCGTGGGGTGAGTTGGGCCGGTCTCACAGCTGTCTCTGCATGCTCCGGGTCCCCATTCCTGGTGCTTCACCTCAGCTGGCTTTGCCGTGGGCAGGGTGAACACCTGGCACAGGCTTTGTCATCCCACCCACAGAGAGAGGGCAGGTGAGGAAAGCTGGGTGAGGGCAGACTCAAGGCTGACATCTGCACTGGGTGCTGGTCACCCTGCCCCTGCCTGTGGCCTGCAGGGTTCGCAGGCTGTCACTTCTGATGTGGCAGAACTCACTCTTGTCCTTAAAAAACCCCCAAACACCTGTCTGGAGTGAGCCTCCTGCCTTTAAATGCAAGAATAGGCATCTGAGCCTCATGGAGTTGTGTGGAATGGCAGAGAACCTCTGGAGATGATCCTGCAGGGAGCAGGGTCACCTCGAGCTGGGTGGGTTCCCAGCGGGGCAGCAACCCCGTGCTGGTGCTGCTGGGTCTGCAGTGGGGTAATACCTGGCAGCCAGGTGGCTCCTGAGGCTTGAACAGCTATTTCACCTTTCTGGGAGGCTTTTTGAGCCCAGGGACAGGGTAGAAAAAGGTTTTGCTGCCTCTGGTCACGCTGCCAGGGCTCCGTGGGCAGCGCTGGTGACAGCGCCGCTGTCACGGGCACCGAGGGGATGCAGCATCCGAGGAGCTGGTCAAACGAGGGACTCCTGCTCCTGGAAGAGATCCCAGCCCTGTGCTCCCACAGCTGTCCTGGCTTGTTTTCCAGGTGTTTGACACATCCCCAGCTCCGCTGGCGCCTTCTCCCCGCGCCGTGTCCCCGCAGCCTGGCGGAGGGCTGGGAATCGCCGGGCTGTGCTCCCGGCTGGTTCCTGCCATCCCATGCCGTGGGAGGCTGCACTGGGCTGCTCTCGGGGCTGGGGCTGACGTCAGCCCCCATTCATCACCGAGCTGAGCCCTGCCAGCCCCGCGGAGAGGGGGCGGATGCCGCCCCTGGACTGGCAGTCCCTGCAATTTGCTCCTGAAGGATGCTTAATTGTTGTTCCTCCTCGGGAGCGCGGCTCAGCCCCCGTGTTTAATGTCCTTTCCAGAGCGCTGATGCAGGCAGAGCCCACGGGAGTGCCAGGTAGGGTGATGGTGCTGGCAGCTTTTGTCTGGCACGCCAGCCCACCTGGGTTTCCTCTCACCTAGCGAGGGTTTGGCCTTGCTTAGGCGGTGTTTTGTCGAGAGAAGTGGCTGTCTCCACTCCCAAAAAGCTCTGGGTCGTTCTCTAAGCCTATTTCATGCTGACATTTATAGCTGCGACTGTGCTGGGAGGATGAAAACCAGCCCCTCTTCCCCCCATCATTTGCCTCCTGTTTTTCCCTCTCCCCAGCGCTCAGATGTGGACAGAGTGCAGGGAACACAAGGCAAAATCCATTTCACCTCCCCCAGGGCATCCCTTGGCCCAAAAAGTCCCAACACCTACCTGTGCTCAGGTGGGGGAGGCTGGAGGGAACTCAGGTCTGCAGAGCTCGGTGAATCACAAGGAGTTTTGTCAGGAAGCAGAGTTGAAAGCATGAAATGGATGAAATTCAGGCAGAGAATTCTTTGCATGCCATTCCCAGATCAAAGTTTCCTGCTATCAGAGATCAGCTCTTAACTTGCATGACTGAGCCTACAGAGAGGAGAGAGAGAGAGAGTGGTGAGGAGCTGGGGCTCTGCCGCAGAAAGTTCTGCACCTCTGATGTGGCAAAAGTTCTCTGAACCTCTGAGAAGTTGGCAGGGAGTGAGCAGAAGGAAATAACTCTGATGGAATGGCAGAACCCGCTGGAGATGAGCAGAGGGAGCTGGGCACAATCCCTGAGTGCCCAGGGAAGGCTGTGCTGTGTCTGTGGGCAAAGGGAGGGGGTGGATTTTGTTGTATTTTGTGTAGGGAAGAGCATTTCAAGGTGCTGCCGCCTACATTCAGCAACGCCAAGATGTTCAGGGAACAGCCAAGATGTTGCTTCTCCCCAGGGAATGGTCCAGGACCCCAGAGCTGGGTAAACCTGGGGGCAGAGCTGCTCCTTCCATCAGCACTTTTGTATTTGCCCCTGAAATGCAAACCTCCTGAAAGCTTTGCCTCAAAACACTTCTGACACGGCCTTTTTACCCCCTGTTTTAGTCTGTGACTTTGCTGGTGGGACTGTGTTTAGTTTGGAGCGCTGGGAAAAGAATTCCTCTGCTGGACTAAGCTGTGTCTGCACCAGGGGCTTTGCTGGGAGAGCTCTCCCTGGGACAGCAGCACCTACAGAGCTTTAAAGTAGAGACAGGAGATGTTTAGGGAGCTTTGGGCTTTGCCTGCAGATAAAATTCTCCACGTGCCACGTTGCAGAGATGAGCTGATCCCGTCTCGGTGATCCGCCGGTGTTTACACAGGGCTCAACTGCTCGCACGCCACGCTGGGATTATTGGTGTCTTTTAAAAAGCCTGTGGGTAAATGTCTGGCTATGCAGGAATTCTCCCCAGCTCATCATTCATTCCAGCCTGAAGCTCTTAGGAATCTGTAGGAGCTGCTTGGAAACAATGGCAAAAGGCTGGCCCTGAGCATGTCCCAGCAGCCCTGAATGGCCGGTGAGGTGTCAGCTGCTCCCTGACCCCTTCCTGGGCTCCTGGCTCACCTTCCCTTCCCTTTATTTTCCTTCTCCTGGTTCCAGCAGCGCTGCTCTTCCCTCTTGCAACCCCAGCCTGTCCCAGGATCCCCATCAGGCCTGGTGGTGCCTTGGCATCTGCACAGACCTTGTCAAATTTAGGGACAAAAAGTGCAAATAGCTTTTCTTTCTCCCCCCCTCCCATCTTCTCTTTTTCCTCATGCATAATCATCTCCCTGCAAAGCAGAGAAACAAATGGATAAGGGAGTGGAGGTTTCATTTTTACAGAAAGCAATTACAGACATTAAAAGAGCTAAAGTAATAAAAATAATATTTAAAATTCAAATCCCTTATCTCTATTACAAGGGTATTAACATGGGAAGAAGTTATTTTTATTTTTTTTTCTCCCCTTAATCTCATTTGCTTTGCAAGTCAATCTGCAAACTTTAATGCCAGTCCTTGGAATTTCTGGGGTTTTTTTAGACTAATCTTTCGTTCTGGAAGTCTGGGTTTGGCAGGTTTGTGAACTCCATGGCTCAGGGGACAGGGGTGAGGATGCTGCTTTGTCACCTGCCTGTGGTGCTTGTTTGAGCCAGAAAGGACAGATGTGTTCAGCAGGGAAGGGGGAGGCTGTATTTTCTATAGATTAATATAATATTTATTGGTTTACGGCTCCAGGTTTTAATGCATTAAATGAATAAAAGTGGCAATCAGGCTGTGAGCACTCGGGGGAAGGAGCTGCTGTTCTGCTGCTGCTCCAGCCTGAGAGGGAAGGGAAAATGGGGAAAGGGAAGGGAAAATGGGGAAAGGAAAAGGAAAATGGGGAAAGGGAAGGGAAAACGGGGAAAGGAAAATGGGGAAAGGGAAGGAGAAATGGGGAGAACGCTCCAGAACACAGGGTGGGCTAAACTTTGGGGTGTGTTTGAGCCAGGCTTGTGTGAAACCCACCCAGGCAGGGGCACGGGGGAGATCTGTTTCCACAGAGCCCGGATTTGGGATGTCCCAGGAAGGTGGGACACCCTTCTGCAGGAGCAGGTGTCCTGTGTGGCTCCAGGTTTGCTGCTTTCCCAGGATTCTGACCTTTTCCACTGTCCCTCCTCCCCAGAAAGCCGACCTGGCCGTGGCGGGGCTGACGATCACGGCGGAGCGGGAGAAGGTGATTGATTTCTCCAAGCCCTTCATGACTCTGGGAATTAGCATTCTCTACCGAGTTCACATGGTAAGAGGCTGATTTTAGAGCCATTTATGTCCCTCCATTATTTGCATGCAAACCTGCCTGGTTACAGGGGAATAATGAACAACTCATAAAAATATTTGGGTTTCTTATTTAAAAGCAAATGTGCTCGACCTTCTGTTCCTGCTTGTCTCTGTCTGTCTGCCTTGTGTCAGGATTGGGGAATTCCATTCCTGTTCAACCCCCCAGCCCTTTGGCTTCTCTCCCCTCTCCTCCCTGGGCACATGATGGGTTTTTTTGGCATGGTGGGGACTGCAGGATGGTTTTAGAATGGCCTTAAGTGGCTTTGAGGCCACTGAGTGAGGGGTGCTGAGGGCAGGCTTGGCTGGAGGGGTGCAGCAGCCCAGCAGCGTGGCTGAGTTGGCCCCACAATTGCAGAAACCTGGCTTGGAGTCACCATCCAGTTGGACTTAGTGGAAAGACTGGCAGGGAGGCTGAGCTGGGGTATCTGTGGGTGTGGATTAGGCTGTGTTCCTGATCACAGCTTTGCTCTCTCTCTGCCTTCTCCCACCTGAGAATCACATCAGGGAGGAATCCTGGGTTGCTTTCTTTGCTGTTACCTCCTGGAAATGCTCCACAGCAGAGATCAGCCCTCTGCTTTCCTGACCCCAGGGGGAAATGTCCCTCCTGCAGTGCCCGGGGCGGGCAGGGTGCCAGGCTGAGCTCAGCACGGGCAGTCAGCTCCTCGCCCTGCCTGGGCTCTGCCTCTCTGCTCTCAGCCCTCCTCATTTGTTCACCCTAAAGAGCAGCAGCCCCTGCAGCCCAAGGAAAGCTCCTTAACCTCCGTGGTGCTCTCATCACAGTTAGAGTCACAGGATCCTGGAGTGGTTTGGGTTGGAAGGACCTTAAAGCCCATCCAGTGCCACCCCTGCCACGGGCAGGGACACCTCCCACTATCCCAGGTTGCTCCAAGCCTTGTCCAACCTGGCCTTGGACACTTCCAGGAGTGGGGCAATTTTTTTTTTCTGTATTAAACCAGCTGGGAACATTCCCAGGGGGTTCGTGTGTGCGAGCAGGTACATGGTGGTTTGTCTGTGCTTAGCCCAACTCGTCTCAAATTCCCACAGATCCTCTTCCATTTGCATCCTCCATTGTTTTATCACCTCCCTGAAGCTCAGGAGAGGCCAGATTTCCCCCAGTTACTCCCAGATCCCCAGTGTCACAGGAGGCCAGCTCCTTTAGCAGCCTCATTGCTCCCAATCTGCATTTTGGAAATGCTCTCTGCTCGAGTGTGATGGGAGTGACAGGGCCCCGGTTTCTGTCAGCCCAACAAGAGCAGCCGAAAGGAAAGAACCATTCAAGCTGCCTCCTCCATCCTGTTAAGGATGCAGCGTTGGGGATGAGCAGAAACAAATTCACGCATCTATCTCTGTGCTGGGTGGCTCCTGCCAAGAGCAAACAAGTAATTAAAATCTAGTTAAAATTCCGCTTCCTCTGGTACGTGCAGGATTTGGGAGCGATGGTTTAACTGATTGCAAAAAAAAAAAAGGGGGCTTGACTCTTCCAGCTCTTGGAAATCAGATGGAATTGTCTCTTCCCCACCTCAGCTGGGTTTTCACGTCAGCTGCTGCCTTGTGGAGCCAGGAGCTTTCTCTGCCAGTGTCTCCTAGGATTAAAATCGGATTTGGTGATTAAATACTGTGTTATATTAGGATGGAATTCTTCCCTTTGAGGGTGAGGAGGCCCTGGAATGGATTTCCCAGGGAAGCTGTGGCTGCCCCATCCCTGGAAGTGTCCAAGGCCAGGCTGGATGGAGCTCTGAGCAACCTGAGACAGTGGAAGGTGTCCCTAAGATAGGGGTGGAACTTTAGGTGATCTTTAAGGCCCCTTCCAACCCAAACCACTCTGTGCATGTCCTGCCTCAGATCTGCACCCCAGTCCTCAGCAGTTCCCCGAGCAGCACTCCTCCCTCCAGAGGAAAGGCAGGGACTCATCTGTGCAGGCTTTGCCCAGGATCTGCTCATCAGAGGCGTTTGCTGCTGCCTCGGGGCGCTCCGTGGGGCTGTCTGACACTTCTGTTTAGGGTGGCAGTTCTTCAGGGCAGGGAGCATCTGCTGCCACCAGAGGAGCACAGCCCAGCCAGGCTGCAGCCTGCCCGTCAGGCATTCACCAAACGGAGCAGGATTCACAGTTACAGACTCCAGAGGGGTTTGGGAACATCCCCTGCTGCCAGCAGGGCTTCAGCTGCTCCCTGAGGGACCCGGGTTGGATCTGAGCAGAGGAGCTGCCCAGGGAGCCAGGCAGGGTTGCAGAGACATCTCCCAGGTCAGGTCACCCCACAGTGAGTCCTGGATGGCTGCACTGGGGACGTGAGGGACATGGAGGGGCAGCCAGGGCTTGTGGCCTCCCCAGCAGAAGGGGGATCCCCACAGGGAAGCTCAGAGCCCCCCCTCTCCCTCTCCAGCCCTTGGCACCTCTTCCTCCAGACCTCTCCTGCTCAGCTTGAGGAGGCTGCCTGGGAGCTGCGTGCCCATTCACTTCTCCAACTGGTAAATATTTGTTCAACCAGCCAGCTCTGGTTTTCCTTTAAGGATGTGGTTTGCAGAGCAGCCCCACAGCCTTCTTCTCCCCACCCCAAAAACCACCTCTGCAGTGTCAAAAATTGCAGCTGACGTCTGTTAATCACGGCTCAGATGAGATGGAGCCTAATAAACAACCACAAACGAGCCTCTTCCTCGCCGAGGAGCTGTCTCCACGCCCTGGGCTCCTCCGAATGCGATGACATTTTATTTTAATTTCCATGTAGCTCCAGTGGCAAGTGATTTCTCACCCCTTTCTGCTCCCCACGCCGCCAACCCAGCCACCACAGAGCCTGTGCCTCTTATCACACATAACCAAATATGGCAGCTTTAACCAGGGCTGTCATTTTTCTCAATTTCACTGCTTGTGATACAATCAAGGCTGGGTTTCTGACACGGGAGCTCTAACAGGCTTCCTGACTCGCAGGCTGCTCAGAGAAAAGGCTTGGTTGGTTTCATTAGGTTGCTCGTTCTGCCCGGCCAGGGGGATGTGGGGATGGCAGGAGAGGGGTGAGGAGCCCTGAGCAGTCCCTGGGTTTGGCAGGGGCTGGGATCAGGTGCCCAGGGTCGTTTCTGCACGGAGGATAAATCAGGATTGTTTGTGTCTTACACATCCTGCCTCTGTGGCAGGGAATGAGGGACTAGAGATGATTCTGGCTCCTCAGCCCTGGAAGTCCTTGCCTTCAAAATGAGGAAATGGAGAGTGGGAGAGTGCACAGGAACAGCTGACTTGAGGCCAAGTGAGCTGAGGCTTAAAGTGTTTCTACTTGATTGCTGCAGAGGACCTGAAATGGGAAGGATGGACTGAAAAGCTCCTTCATTCCTGCCAGAGGAGGCTTGAGAGGGGCTGAGAGGAGCTGAGCCCCCCTCCTGACAGCTCTGCCAGCAAGAATCCCTCCCCACCAGAGCAGAGTGGGAGCAACTGCTGGCTCCAGGAGTGTGGAATGCATTGGCTGGTTAAGAACCTTGTGATGACCCCAGATGAGGCTCAGGATTCACAGCAGCCTGTGCTGGGCTTTTATGGACTCCAGGGAGAAGGAGGGGTCTGGATCTGCCCCTGGATCAGATGTGGTTATCCTGGGACGTGCCCTGGTTCGGTGCCCTGCAGGTGAACCGAGCCCACAGCAGCGTTTCTGCCTCTCCAGGCTGAGGTTCCTTGCTTTCCCTCTTTCCCTTCCAGAGGCAGAAGAGAGTTCTCTGTCCTCCTTTTTTAGGGAAAACACTTGTGAGGAATGACATGGATAGGGCTGACTGAGGTCCCTCCAGACTCAGGGTGTGCAGGGAAGGAAATGCTGGAAGCAGCAAATCCAGGGCTGTCCTCTCCTTCCCAAATGTCCCCCTTGCCCAAGCTCTTCAGTCACCAGTGTCTTCCCAGAAAACTGCTGCTCGCTGGCTGAAAAGATGAAGATTTCCAAGAACAACTTAGGAGGAGGGTGAATTAATCTCTCCCACTTCCATCTGAGGATTTGCAGGAGGCCTTCATCAATTATTGGACATTTTGAACGTATCTATTCCAGGAAAAATAGCTCTTCCAATTAACAAAGCTCCATTGGGACTGCCTAAAAATATCTGACAGACTCCAGATATTGTCATTCCCATCTTCAAAACAGACAGATAAGAGAGAGTTTGTGCCCTCCGTGGGAACAGAATATCTTTATTCTTACCCACAACTGTGAATGAAAAGAATATGTCCCAGCAGCCTGGAAATGACTGTAGCTGAAAAGAACCAGAACTACGACAACTGTAAAGTCACAGGAGAGATTCACTGCCAAGCTGGAGACTTAAAGCTTCCAACGCAATTTCCTTAATGAGAGTAATTTATTGACAAACTGCCCCAGAAATATAAAGAAGACATCAAGGCCTTAATTGCAGAGAGGAACTTTGTCACGGGAGCAGCTCGCAGGGGAGGCTCAGCCGAGGCTCTGCCAGGGCCTGCGAGTTCCCTGCCAGCTCTGGGGTGCCAGGGAGGATCGTTCCCTGCCCTGCCTGGAATGACGTGCTCCAGGAGCTCCCGTTGGCTCAGCAGCCCGTGCCCTTCACACCTTGCGGGTTCATTTCATCCTTGAGTGCGCAAGCACCTGCAGGAATAAAGAGTTAGGGAGCCAGCTTAGCTCCAGAAGGGCTTGAGGGGCATCCAGGAGAGCCATGAAGGGGAGAGCTTTGGCAGTGCCACCCTTTGGCAGTGCCACCCTTTGGCGTGGATGCTGTGGATGGGGTCAGTGGGAAGGGCAGAGGCAGCACACCGTGGCACCTGCAGGGCTGGGAGGGGCTCTGGCCTCTCTGGATTAGTGAGGGGAGCTCCAGCACGGTGAGCAAGAGGTGCTGCTGGAGTCCCTCGGGGTGCTGGGGGTGCAGCTTCCTGCAGTTCCTGTGGCTCTGGAAGCCCTTGGCTTGGAAAGGCAGAACGCAGCAGCAAGTGACCGAAAAGATGGGAAAAGACAGAAAGAATGTGGAGTCTGCCCCTGTTCGGACCTCACCTGTGTATAGGAGGTAACCTGGAACAGGAGAGAGACATTGCCTTAGAGAAAGACTCTGGAATTAAACCCAGGAGAACCCGAACTCTTCCTTGGGAATTGACTTCAAATTAATCTGAGAACAGACGCTGAACCACTGGTCCTGAACTCCTCTATTTGCTAAAAGCCTTAATAATAACCCAGATTCTCTAAAAATGCTCATCCCAGAACGGTTTGGCTTGGAAGGGACCTCAAAGACCCTTTAGTTCCAACCCTGCCACCACGGGCAGGGACAGATCCCAAACTCATTTTATCCCGAAGGAGCCAGGGACAGGTTGTTGTGGTGTGCTGGGTTCTTCCTTCGTGCAGGCTTTGCTGGGGAAGGTTTCTGACACGTTACAGGTTCCCAGATGGTGACTGGAGCTGAGGATTTCACAGTCTCCCGGATATTTTTAGCAGAGGAAGATTTTTGTGCAACAACTGTTGCCTTTTCTAGCAACAACTCAAGTCTCCAGGAGAACTGCCGGGACCTTGTGAAATTCAGGTTTTGCATAACATTCAGTAGTAAAACAGCGAGGTTGGGATGGAAATGGAATTTAAAGCGCCGGTCTAAGTCTGGGGAAGGGATAAAAAAGCCTTTGCAGAGCTGAGACTGGTGGGAAGCTCCCCAGTTACAGGTGCTTGGGGAAGCTGTGGAGCCGCTTTAGGGATGCCAGGATGGATTTTTGGGATTTGGGACAGAAAAAAAAAAGCTCTTGTGAGCTCTGGGATCATGTCCCTTGTCCCTGTGGTGACTTGGGCGTGCTTGAGCTGCTCTTTCCTTTCAGAGGAGCTGCATCCTCAGATGGTGACAGGAGAAATCCACTCAAAATGGGAGGTGTTCAGCTTTTGGGAAACTTCTCCAAAGAATTAATCTCCCCCTTCGCACAAATTTTGTGACGTTTGACAATTTTCCAGTGGTGGCAGCATCCTTGTGGAAATTTAAAATGCTCTGGGAGAGCATAAACCTGCTTTTTCTAGCAGTGAGGCCTTATTTTTTTTCTCAAGGAAAGGTGGTTTGCTGAGGAAAAAAACAGGAAATTCTGACGCATCCTGGAGATAAAAATATCCTGCTCCCTGAGATAAAAGTAATAATTTTATTGGGGTTTTTGTAAAAGAAGAAACGTTTCAAGGCCGAAGAGAGAAAAGTTTTGAAAACATCTTTTTTTTTTTTTTTGCCTTTTGCTGCACAAATCTGTTTCCCACCCACCTGTGAGCTCAGGTGTGCCCTGTTAAATGTGGGGGGGACAAGGCTGGGGGGACCCCCCCTGCAGGGGTGAGGGTGCAGCCAACCCTGCCAGGGAGGGGCCAGAGTGCTGTGATTGCCTTGTTTTTCTTTTAACTGACCTCTTTCTTTGCCTAGAGGAACAAAAATGGGGAGAACAGATTTAGGGGGTGAATCCAGCGGGGAGATGCTGCAGGACTCGGTTCCTTGTTGGGTTGATATCACTTGTTTGCCCTGCAAGGCTGTTCCAAAGCCTGGTTTATCCCCTTTCTCCCATTTATCCCCCTTTGCCCCATTTATCCCATTTTGCCCCATTTATCCCCCTTTCTCCCGTTTATCCCCCTTCTCCTTTTTATTCCCCTTTCTTCTGCTTATTTCCCTTTTGCCCCATTTATCCCCTTTCTCCCACTTTTTCTTCTTTCTCCTATTTATTCTCCTTTTCCAGTTTATCCCACTTCTCCTTTTTATTCCCCTTTCTCCTCTTTATTTCCCTTTTGCCCTATTTATCCCCTTTCTCCTATTTATCCTCTTCTCCTTTTTATTCTCCTTTCTTCCATTTATCCCCATTCTTTCATTTACTCCCATTTTCCCCTTTTGCCCCATTTCTCCCCCCTCTCCCATTTCTCTCTTTCCCCGCTGCCGTGCCACCAGGGCAGGCGTTTCCCCTCGTGCCCTTCCAGAACTATTTTCACCTCTCCAAGCCCATCCAGCTGCAACTGCTGTGCTTTTCCCTTCCCAGGGCCGCAGACCCGGCTACTTCTCCTTCCTGGATCCCTTCTCTCCCGGCGTCTGGCTCTTCATGCTGCTCGCCTACCTGGCCGTCAGCTGTGTCCTCTTCCTGGTGGCTCGGTAATGTCGCGGTGCCTTTCCCTTCCTCGCGGTGCCACCTAGTGTCACTCGCAGACCCGCCGAGAGGGGATGCCCAGGGGGCCACGGGGACATCCTCTGCCCCCCAGCTCACCAGGATGGGCTGGCAAGAAGCGTCCCAGCCCTCTCCCCGCGGGGGAGTGAGGTTTGTCGCCACGTCCCTCACGGCTGGGATGGACATCACGCCCTGGTTTAGGATGTGCTTGGCCACGGTGGTGCCCAGAGCTGCGTGGGAACGGTGGGAGAAGGTTTTGGAGAAGGTTTTGGTGTTGTTTAAATGCTCCCTGCAGATGTTTTCATACCCCTTGTCCTGAGCAGGGAGGGTGGAGGCTGTTGGGATCCTGCAAATCCATTCCGGGGTGTCAACACTAATCCCACGAGCGATGTGTGGCTCCCCCGGCCCTGAGCAACCCAGTTTGTGGAGGAAAGGAAAGTTCATGAATATCTTTGAGCAGCTGACGTGCAGAGCCTCGCTTGGCAGCTCTCAGCTCCATTCCCCTATGACTAATTTAAATCAGTCTTAAAATACCTCGCTGAGTGCTCGCCTGCAGCGTGGCCCCATTGAGGCCCGGGGTCTGGGCTCCACTGCTGCTCTCCCTGACCTCCCCACATCCCCGTGGCTGGGCTGTTGCAGGCAGAGTGGAGCTGTGTCCTGGCTCAGGGCTCGGTGGCTCTTTGGGGACACCCTTAATGCCCAGTTCTGATTGCACAAATTGGAAGGGCACTGTCACCCGCTCCCTGAGCGTGGCTGAAGTTGTCATCCTGACAGGCCTTTAATGGGTTCTCCGAATGCTGTTACAGCCTCAGAAACGCAGTTCTGGAGAAACCATTGAATAATGCAGAGCTGGTGCCTCTTTAGCCCCTTCCTCATGTTTTAAATGTGACCCTCCATGAAGGTGCCTTTACCCAGCTCCCCACTGGAGAGGGAGCTTTGGCTGCTGCTCCCTGCCTTGCTCAGCAGGAAGGGGCTTTTGACCCTGTGAGTGGCAGACTCTCCCAGGGCACTGGGGTTTGCTGCCAGTGCTTGATCCACCATGGAAAGTCTGCAGGAAATGACCTCCTCTCCTCCCTGGCACCACGGCGAGAGAGGAGATGCAGGGACGAAAATAAACCCCTCATTTTGGATTAACACGATGTGAGCTGGCAGGGCCCTGCAGCTGTTTTGGCAACAGCCCCAAAATGACCCTCCCAGGCCCCAGCTTTCTTAGCCAGAGCAATATGATGGAGTGCAGCTCAGGAATTAGCAGACTTTCTTAGCAATCAGGGATCTGGGCACTAGAAACAGCAAAAGAGAGGGAGAGGTGCAGTCACAGCAGTGACAGGCTGTCAGATATTCCCCATTCCCACCTCTGGCCCATCTCTGAAGGATGAGATGCTTTGAAACGCCAGCACTCGGCTTCCAACTACCCCTCAGAACTTCTCAGAGCAACGCTTTGCACCAACACAGTTTTTCTTGATGGTTTAATGCAGCCAGGGCTCACAGAGTTTGCTTTTGAGCTTCCCATCAGTGCTCGTGCTCCGGCAGGGAACACAGCCAAAGGCGTTTGATTTCTATTTCCCATCAAGTCCGTGCACATCTGGAGTTACTGCTGTGCTGTGACTCTGCGCGCAGGGCTGCGGGATGCAGAGCTGCCCAGAGCAGAGCCTCTCAAAGTTTTTGCAAATCTTTACAAGAAAGCCTCTGGCTTCTAAGTCTTAGAGCAAACGTTTCACACAGCTCTGAGCCCTGGGCATCAACTGACAGCAAAGAGTTTCCTCCTCAGAAAACTCTGCCTCCAGGAGAGCTGGAGCTTCACAGCTTTTTTCTCTTCTTTAATTTTTTTTTTTTTTTCAAAGTGTCCCATTTCCCAGCGCATTCCCTGAGCTCCCCGTTTCTTGTCCTTCCAGGCTGACGCCGTACGAGTGGTACAGCCCCCACCCCTGCTCCCAAGGCCGATGCAACCTCCTGGTGAACCAGTACTCCCTGGGCAACTCGCTGTGGTTCCCAGTGGGGGGGTTCATGCAGCAGGGCTCCACCATCGCCCCCCAGGCGCTGTCCACGCGCTGCGTCAGCGGAGTCTGGTGAGGAGGGCAGCCCTCCCCTGCAGGAAGGTTCCTCTGGGCAGAAGTGGGTGTGGAGGAGGAATTCCTTCATGGGAAGGGTTGTGGGGCATTGAAAGGGGCTGCCCAGGGAGGTGGTGGAGGTGTTCAAGGATGACTGGATGTGGCATTCGTTTCTCTGGGTGGCAAGGTGGGGATGGATGGTTTTGGAGGGATTTTGCAACCTCAGTGATTCCGGGATTCTCAGAGGCGCAGGGTGGGGATGGAGAGCAGATTTCCTGAGGGAAACCTCATCTTCTCTTCCCTCTCCCTAGGTGGGCGTTCACCTTGATCATCATCTCCTCCTACACGGCCAACCTGGCAGCGTTCCTGACCGTGCAGAGGATGGACGTCCCCATCGAGTCCGTGGATGACCTGGCTGACCAGACCACCATCGAGTACGGCACCATCCACGGCGGCTCCAGCATGACCTTCTTCCAAGTAAACCCCGTTCTTTGGCTGCCTGGGGGGCAGGGGGTGCACAGGGCGCTCCTCAGTCAGCTTTGGGTGTCCCCCCAGCCTGCTGTGCCCGTGTCACTCCAGTTTCTGGAGTGATCCCTGCACAGGACCCACAGTGGGGGTGATGGGATGAAGGTGGGAGAGGCATGGTGGAGGACAGAGAAGGGAATTGGAGAAGAAGTCAAATTTTCATGGGTCTCCAAGTGGTTTTAGCTTTTATTTGAGAGTCTTTCAGGTGGGATAAGCAAAGCAACATTTGCACAGCCCAGGCAGGCTCGCAGAAGTCAAAGTGCTGGGGCCTGTGTGAGGTCAGTGGCGCTGAAAATAAGTAAGTCAAGTGTATGCAAAGTTATGTGGGTCATTTAGCCCAATTTAATTTTTATCTTCCCTGCTCTGCTCAGAAGGGAAATAAATGAGTGAATCTTTTCTGCAGCGCTCTGAACGCACAAAGAGCTGCTTGAGGATTATTTATTTATTTATTACTTGTTGAAATTCCAAAAGGGGAGAGAGCTTGTTCTCACTCTTTCCCCCCACTTTGAGTCTGAACTGAATTTGGAAGGCTGGGAAATCTCTGGAGTGAGCCTGAGCTTTTCAGCCGAACTCTGTGCTCTTCAGGGGTATGGAAAAGAGCTACTTTTAAGCCAAACTTTACATCTAAAATGAGCTGAGCAGGGCCTAAGTGAGCGAGGTGGATGTATACGAGGGGCTCACTTGAGGAAAGCTTTCACGTTTAAATCCTGATTGTGTCTCTGCACTGCCTGACGGGTGCTGGAGATCAGAGAGGAAATTAGGAAATGAGGGTTTTGTCCCATTTGGGGTGCTTTGAGCTGTGTTGGGATCCATTTGCCACTGGTGTGAGGATGGGGAGGTGCAAGCAGTGGTGGATAACTGCCTCCATCAGCCCTCCCTCCCTGGCTGCGTGAGATGTTTGTCCCCTCCTGAAGCACCCCGTCCTGGCAGTGCTTCCCCTGGCACCGACACGCAGTTTAAGGTTTAAAAATGCAGCAGCGAATCGGGACCAAAGCCCCCCTGCTCATCTGTCTCCTGCCCAAGCAGCTGCACCCAGAGGACAGAGCTGGACAGATGAGGACAGGAACTGGGTCAGCAGCAGATTCCCCGAGGCTCTCCAGTCACAGAAAATGAGCCCTTGACAGTGTGAAAATCCTGGTGTAGGGCAGGGTGTGTTTATATTCATTCTTTGTGCGAGCAGGTCTCAATCTCTGCTCAGCGCAGGCAACAGAGATTAATCATTCTCAGCTTGCTCTCCATCAGACCAAGGTGGTTCAGCCACCAGCAAACTATGAGGATTTGGGGCTGGCTGAGCTTTAGTTTGTTGTAATCAGTGACAAAAAAAATCCCTGTTCTTTTCAGCAAGTACTTTAACTTGCCTCACAGGAGGGTGAACCAAATCTGGATTATTTTCTGAAGGAAATTTGCGAGCAACAAGCTCTAGAGAGCTTTAGTGCTGCCCACAGCCCTCAGTGCCATCCCCAGGGTGCTGGCCTGGCTCTGACACTGAAGAACTGTTGGGACAGTGTTTGAGGGATGGTCAGTAGGGTGTGAGCTCTACAGGGAGCATCCAGAGGTTTCAATGAGCCGAGCAGGAGCTGTTCTTTCTGGCTGCTTTTGTGTGTTTTTGATACACGGTTACTCAAACTATGATTTTTTTCTGAAGTTGAATTTACACAAAGAGCTTTGCCAGACCCCATTGGAATTGGGGCATTTCATGCCAGCAAACTCCCAACATATTTGGGCCTCTTTGAGATAAATGAAGATGAGGCATCAAAATCCTCTCCGAATCTGAAATCTGATTTGATTCCCCTCTCCGTTGTGGCCTTTTTGCAGCGGCGCCTGACTCGGGGCTTGAATTTAGGGGTCTGATTTACCCCAAATCTCCTCCCTGAGCTGTGGCTGCCTCTTTCCTCTCGCCAGAACTCCCGCTACCAGACGTACCAGCGGATGTGGAATTACATGTACTCCAAGCAGCCCAGCGTCTTCGTGAAGAGCACGGAGGAAGGGATCGCGCGCGTGCTGAACTCCAACTACGCCTTCCTGCTGGAGTCCACCATGAACGAGTATTATCGGCAGCGCAATTGCAACCTCACGCAGGTCGGGGGCCTTCTGGACACCAAGGGCTACGGGATTGGCATGCCCGTCGGTAGGCAGTGAAGAACAATTCTAGTCCTTCTCAGCTGTCGGCAGAGGACCGGAGCGTTCCAAAGGCTGCGCCGGCTCTAAAAGCCAACGTTGCATCTCACAGCTCTGCACAGGGTCCTTTTTCATTTCTTACCTGTTTGTCGCCCATGCTCAGAGCCAGATGTGCGAGACCCTGCTCTGGTCCAGAGCCAGATGTGCGAGACCCTGCTCTGGTCCAGAGCCATGTGAGACGCGACCGCGGCTCTTTCAATAATTCATGTGAAAGATGTCTCAAACTTGCTGCTTGTTTTCTGCATATCTGCTCTTTGCTGACTGTTTCCTTCCCCAGCCAGTGTTTGTGCATCGTTTTGTGCTCCTTGTTTTAATCCCAGAAGTGATGTCAAAGTAACGCTGTTGCAACTCTGGTAGTTTTTAGCACGAGTTTCTTAACAGCTGGTGGTTCTTAAAACTGCAGGGCCGTTTTGGAGGATTATTTATTTATTTATTACTTGTTGAAATTCCAAAAGGGGAGAGAGCTTGTTCTCACTCTTTCCCCCCACTTTGAGTCTGAACTGAATTTGGAAGGCTGGGAAATCTCTGGAGTGAGCCTGAGCTTTTCAGCCGAACTCTGTGCTCTTCAGGGGTATGGAAAAGAGCTACTTTTAAGCCAAACTTTACATCTAAAATGAGTTTTGGGCGAGATTAAAAGAGATTTGGGCGATTCAGGGGCTATCTCGGCTCATCATCATTTAACAAATGCAGGGGTTTTGTCTTTCAAATGCATGAGCTCACAAGAGAACACCACCACTAAATAAGGGTTTGGTCGTTGTTATTCCAAACGATCCGCTGATCTTCTGGACAGCCTGGAAGCCTTGTCCTGACCTTTAAGCCCCGGCATTTAGCAAGACAAAGTTGAGGTGGATTACATAAGGCTCCCCGTCACACAAACAGCCACTCTAGTTTAGCGAACATGGGTAAGCTTGTAAAGTCACAGCAACCTGATCAAAGTGAGTACAAATCCCTACCTTCAGGGCTAAATTTGTTCTGACATTGTCTTGTTAAACAGTGAAACCGTAGCAGATAAGAGGAGCAGAAAGCTGCTGGCTGGGACAATAGTGCAGAGTTTCCCACGGCCCTTCCTCGGCATCTCTGGTGGCAGACGAGGATTTCTTGTACCAGACAAGGATCTCTGGTGGCAGACAAGGATCTCTGGTAGCAGACACTGGGACTGCAGCAGAGCTCCACGCCCAGCACAGAACTGAGCTTCTCCACCATGGACATTTGGGCTTCCATGAGCCTTGGGGTCCTTCCAGCTCAGGGTTTCCATTCCATGACCAGTTTGAGGGAAGGAGCGTTAGAACGAGGTTGAATTGGAGGTGGAACGACAAGAGAGGGGCCTTCATGGCCCGCAGGAGCAGTGATACTGAACTGCTCCTTCAAAAGCCAAAGCTCCCCTTGTCATGGACCTCCTCCAGTGGCCTGTGTGGGTCCTGGTGGCCAGGCAGAGTCACCTTCTGCAAGTGACATTAACCAGGTGACATTCCCAGCGGGGAGGCTGCACTTTCCATGGCTTGCATGGACTGGCACCCGCTCCAAGCCACCCAGAGAGGAGCTGTGGTAGCTGGGCACGCTGGGGTGGGGCGAGTGGGGAGGATGATGATGATGATGACGATGGGGAGGAAGGCGGGGCCCTACCACGTCCCTCTCGGCCTTGCAGGCTCCGTGTTCCGCGACGAGTTCGACCTGGCCATCCTCCAGCTGCAGGAGAACAACCGCCTGGAAATCCTGAAGCGCAAGTGGTGGGAAGGAGGGAAGTGCCCCAAGGAGGAGGACCACAGAGCCAAAGGTGAGCCCTGCACTCCCAGGGGACCAGGCAGGGGAACATCCTGGCCAGAGGTGGAAGGATGAACACCCAGCTGCACATCTGCCAGGTTTTCTGCCTGGGAATCACTTTTTCTCCTTCCCCTGACCTGAGATTCCTTCCCTCGCAATTCAAGGAGAAAGCCGAGCAGCTCCGCCGTGCCTCACGCTGTGTGTTTTTGCCTGGGGCAGAGATAGCGGGAACAACCAAATGACAAATATTGGAGGCATATGGAGGGTAAATTAGCTTCTAATGAATGTCTGGGAAAATGGATGGCTGAAGGGATCAGACCAAAATCCTGGGTTCCTTGAAGGGAGATGGATCCCCACCACAGGCCTGCTGGTTAATGGCTCCAAGTGAAAGCGTCTCTTAAACAGCCAGGGCAAGGGACACAAGGACTTTATTAGTACATTTGTAAACTGAGGAGCAAATTCTTTTGGGTAATGCTATGCAAATTGCCATAAAAGCCACCACATTAGGCTGGTGTCCCAGCGTGAGAGCAGTTGCCAGCTTAACACAGTTGCTGCATTTTTTAGTTTTGGCAGCTGCCCTTTCCTCAGCGAGTGTTTTCTGGGAGGCCAGCAGGCCCCCCAGTTAAAAGCACAGCCTTGTGAGCTTCGTGAGAGCAGAGAAAAGAGCCAGGCCAGGTCTGGGGAAGCTCTTTTGGGGTTTTTGACCTTGCAGCAGGTGTAGGTGTGTGTGTGTCTGTGCAGCTCCTGATGGGACCCCACGGGGCTGGGAGGTGATGCTCACTTTAGGGCACTGCTGCTCTACAGGCAACCCCAGTTATTAATCTCCAGGCTGAAGGTGTAAGACGTAATTTATTGCTGTTAAAGGAGTTACTTTTGAAGGTGGAAGGGTTTTTTTTTCCTCTGTGAACTGTGCTAAAAGCAGCTCCAAGGTGGAATCTAGGCTGGGGGCTGTTTTGAAATGGCTGTGGAAGGGGGAAGCTGGGCTGTTTCTGGCACTACCCAGCACAATCTGCGACCCTGGGCAAGTTTTTCCGCTGGTTTGTTCCCTGTGCCATGGCTCAGTTCCTCAGTTTGGGAGATGAGGAAGGCTGGAGCTGTGTGGAGGAAGGAAATATCTCTCAGTGAGCTTGGGTGTCTGAGATGGCACCCAGACAGAATGCTGGGAGGGTGGAGAGAGAGGTACCAACCCCAAATTCACACTTGTGAGCTGCTGGGAGGAGTGGATGGCCTTTACCTTTGGGTCTGAATTGTGATCCCGGGCTCTGTTCTCTGCCTTGCCATTGCTGTGGAAGCATCTCTGCAAAAGTCTCTGATTTACAGACTCCCTGCATTGCTCTGGGGGTGGTGCCAAGAGCATGACAGAGGAGGAGGCAGAAATGTGACCTCCTAAGTTTTAGAACAAAACAGGTCAGCGATTTACAAGGATTTTGGTGAGGTTTTATGTCTGGAAGCCACGCCGAGATTAAGTCAATAAATCATCGATTCTTACACTTTGATTTAATGCTACAGGAGGGAGAGGAAGATTTTTATAGATGTTCTTGTTGAGTAATGGCCTCAACCCAGTGCAGGGCACATGTTTTTTAGTAATCAATCCAATCAGGGACCCCAACCAAACCAGGAGAGTGGAGCCACCTCCCAGGACAGCAAATGTTGAGGTTGATTCATCTCACAGGCAGATGGAGGCGTGGTTTTGGGGATCAGGGCTGTGGTGGGAAGCGAGGTGACAGCCTCAGAGTGTGGAAAACTGAGGTTTTTAAGGGATGGGTTTTCCTTCAGCTGGTGAACTTTCTGGAGTGCAGGCTGGGTAGGCATGGTGGTCAGCCCATGGAAGCGAGCTGTCCGAGGGAGGTGGGATGGGTCACCCCATGGAAGGGGCTGTTTCCTCCTCAGGGGCCAGGGGTGCTGGGCAGAGAGACCCAAGCCATACCCAGGTGTGTGGCAGGAACCCCATTCTGTCCCCCTGTAGTGTGACACAGCATCCTGCTCTTGTTTGGAGCCTCTCCTTTCCCACTGCAGTCCGGAATCATTTTCCTGCAGCGCTTTGTGATGCAATCAGAGGAGCTTTTCCTGGTGCCAGCTTCCTTTAAAGCCCTTCCCTGTCTCCTTCATCTCTGCTCCTTTAACAGCCTTGCTCCTCTCCCTTGGCAAAGTCCAAGGCCACCGGAGCTCGGTGAATGATTTGCAGGGATTAATGTGCCCCATTGATCCCGCGTTTTTCCCCTCCTGTTTTAGGTTTGCCCACAAATTGCTTTGTGCTTCCCTCCAACGTTCTGGCTGTTTATCTGCAAAATCATCATTTCTGAGAAGGCATCTTCGATCCTGCAGTTATTGCAAGTCACTCACTTGGCCATCTGAGTCATGCAGGAGCTATTAATAGGATGCTGCTGGCTCGGTGGTTTTGGTCCCTGGCTGGTCATCTACAATGCCAACAAAACAGCAAAACCTGGGGTTTCTTTGCAGTGGTACTTGAGATTTATGATGTTTTTGCCCCTCCAGAGCATCTCTCCTGCTTTATTTTAGGCTTGGGAATGGAGAACATTGGCGGAATCTTCGTGGTGCTCATCTGTGGCTTAATCGTAGCAATTTTTATGGCAATGCTGGAATTTTTGTGGAGCCTTCGACACTCTGAGCAGTCAGAGGTAGGAGCTGGGAGTGTCCTGAGGGGACAGGGTGTGTTTATTGTTGTCTGTGCGGTGTCCTAGAGCAAGTCATGCACCCAGGCTGAGGAGCAATCCCAACCTTGACACCTCAAACGCAGGAGCAGGCTGGGTCCTTGGGCAGGGTCTAAAATCCATGAGCTTCTCGTGGCCTCCTACTCAGAGTGAGGCTGCAGAGATGCTCCAAGGGCTTCCAAAGGGATCAAAGATGTGTACGACATGCAGGTGCCTTTCCCAGAGATGGAATCACCTGAGGATTTCTGTCTGCAGCAGGTTTGGATCTTGTGATGATGTGGGGGTGCAGAACACAGGAGGGTCTCTGACGGGAGCCAGAGTTGGGTTAAATCAAGAGTAGATGTCTGACGTTGATGTTGAAAACCAGCAGCACTGAGTCCATAAAAATGTGGCATCAGAATCATGTAATGGAATCTTAAAATGGCCTGGGTTGGAAGGGACCTTAAAGCTCATCCAGTGCCACCCCCTGCCGTGGTCAGGGACACCTTCCCCTATCCCAGGTCGCTCCAATCCCTCATCGCTCCAGGACCCAGAGCCCCTGAGGAACTCAGAGCTTGCTCGGGTGAGCAGGACTCCTCTGTTGTCCCCTGCAGGTGTCGGTGTGCCAAGAGATGGTGACGGAGCTGCGCAACATCATCCTGTGCAAGGACAGTTTCCACCCCCGTCGGAGGCGGGCGGGGGTGCTACGGACTCGCCCCGCCGCGCCCGAGGAGCGCCGAGCCCGCAGCACGACCACGCTCAGCAACGGCAAGCTGTGCAGCGGGGGCGAGCCAGACCCCCTGGCGCAAAGACTGGCACAGGAGGCCGCCCTGGTCGCCCGGGGCTGCACCCACATCCGCGTGTGCCCCGAGTGCCGCCGCTTCCAGGGGCTCCGGGCGCGGCCGGCCGCGGGGTCGCCGGCGCGCAGCGAGGAGAGCCTGGAGTGGGAGAAGGCCACCAACAGCAGCGAGCCCGAGTAACACCGGGCCTGGGGGCGTCGGGGTGGGACGAGAGGGTCCTGTTCCATTTTACAGAACACGGACTTGTACAATGTCAACTCGTTTTTAAATCGATAGCAGTTACCCGGCTTCTCCAGAGCGAGGTGGACCTTGGGGTGGACACAACGGCGGGGGCCTGGCCGGAGGGCTGGCTGCGGTTTCGGTGTCCGCTGCGGCCCGGCGTGGCAGGACGGAGGTCCTCAGGCTGCTGGGTGTCCAGAGGTTGTCTCTGGGAAGGAGGGATGTGGTGGGTGGCTGGTGCAGCAGGTATTGCCCACCCAGGGGCTGGAGGGGTTCTTGGAACTTCTCCTCCCTCCAAGGTCAGGAGGAAGGACACTGGCACTGCCTCTCCATCACTTACTGGGGGATGTTCTCCGAGGGCAGGGGGTGGGACTTTTTATTTGCTGTGGATGCGGGAAGGGAGGAGTCATTTATTTTGGTTTTTTTGTTTAATTTGGGTATGTCAGGACCCAGTCTCCAAGGCACCAGGTGCTGAACTCTTCTTCCTTTTCAGAGGGTGGCACGTGGGTTGAAGGGGGAAGGGGAGGATGGGATGGGACACACTCCCTGTCAGAAGCAGCATTTGCTGGAAGTCCGTCTGTGGAGTTGTTAAAATTACTTATATATAGAAATATATCTATACATAGATATATATATATATTAAAATGCCAAAAAAACAGCCAACAAACACAGTGAACTCAAAGAGGCCTTGAAACGCCTGGAATTTCAGGGGTTCTGTGTCTTTTGTTTCGTTCTGGGGTTATATTTTGCTCTTTTTTTGGTTTTTTTTTCCCTTTTCCTTTCTGTTCTTGGGATGGGGTGGGGGGAGCTTTTTGAGGGAGGTGAGTGGGGAGCACTGGGGGAGGCTGCCCGTCCCCCCCAGCTGAGGGAGGAGGTGTTGGGACCCCCCAAAATGTCCCTGGCTGTGCTCTGCACGCTCCTGAAGCGACTCTGAGCTCTGCCCCAGGCTCACGAGCTCCCCAAATCCATGACCCCACGGAGCACCCTCAGCTTTCAGGGTGAATTCCAGCCCACACAGCATTTGAGGAAACCATTAGGCCGGGATCTCGTGTAAGGTAAATGTTGACTTCCCTAGAAACAGCAGCAGCTCGCCCTCTGCTCGGTACAGATGAGGGGTTTACACTGGCGAGTTTAATTTTCTGATTGAAAAAAACAAATTCTATGCAATTTCTGGTTGTAAAAAGAAAGAGACGACAATGGAGAGGGGCAGGGGAGATAAAGCCTTGAGTGAAGGTACATCCTGTTCTTGAATTGTTTTCTTTTCTTTTTGTCTTGAATGTACTGAAATAAAAGATGTCCTTGTATAATCATGCTTTTTTTTTTTTTTCCCCCCCTCTTTCCTTCCCTGTTCAGACTCAGGAAAGTTGTGAGACAGTTTGAGGCCCGTCTGCTCGGGGAGAAACCCAGCAACCTGACAGGCAAGAGGTGCTTTGGCTGTTGCAGGTCTCTTGCTGCCCGAGGGTGTCCACACCCGTGGTGTTGCTGTTGGTGTAGCTGAATGGAAAACTGGAGTTAAAAGGCAAAGGTCAATTTAAAAAAGAGCCCAAACATCTGGTGATGAGGAAGGAGAGAACTCAGAACTGACAGCAGGGTGAGCAGGGATGCACTTCCATCCTTCCCAGACCTGCTGGTGGGAGCCCAGCTGCCCAGAGGCGAGTCCAGGACGATTCCAGCAGATATTTCTGAGGAGGATGTGCAGGGGATGGGGTGTGACCCCTGGTGATGGGCACAGCAGGGTGGTCCTGATGATGCCAGCAGGTGTTTCTGAGGAGGATGTGCAGGGGATGGGGTGTGACCCCTGGTGATGGGCACAGCAGGGTGGTCCTGATGATGCCAGCAGGTGTTTCTGAGGAGGATGTGCAGGGGATGGGGTGTGACCCCTGGTGATGGGCACAGCAGGGTCATTCTGTTGCTCCCAGCAGGGTGTGAAGGGAAGCTTTGCCTCCCAGTGACTGCAGAACAGGTGGAAAGGAGAGGATTCAGAGCTTGTTTTATAGGATATCCTATGAGATGTTCACTGAGGTCCTTCCTGGCTTTCACATCTGTAAATCCACAGGATGCTCCCCTTTCCCTGACTTAAACTGAGCAGCGAGGTCTCCCCAGAGCCGTGGCCTTGGAGAGGCAGATCCTCAGCTGAGGTGGGTGAGGACAGCTCCACCCAACTCTGCACGGAGCCAGGCTGGGCTTCGAGGGTCCTGACAGCAGCACTTCAGACATCTGAGAGTGCCTGTGTTGTGCTTAAAGGCCAACATGTTTCTGCGAGCCGCAGAATATATTCATCAAAGGGAAGCTGCTTTTTAAAATTTATTTACAGATTAGCAGAAGAAAAGGCTCCATGAATCATTTATCAGACTCGATGGGTTTTTTTCACCGCTTCCCCGCATTGAATAAAGAGAAATCTTGACAGAGCCAGACATCATTCTGCATCTCCAAAGATCTTGCAGTCGTCTGCTCAGACAGAGGATGTCAAGGAAAAAAATGATGAGAAACCACCTGGTTTCTGAGTGTCTTTGCTTTTTATCTCTCCTGTTAGCTTGCTCCACCCACATGGTATTTTATATCTGGGTCTGTATTTTAAGGAGATTTGTTCCATGTCCCTCTTGCCCTCTTCTCTCTTTTTAATGTCATTTTTTCTTTTCTTTGAATGTTCAGAGGCCTTGCACTCAGAGCAGAAATGGACCTCAGACGAGGAGGATAAAAGCTGCTGTCATTGAGATGCCTTTTCTAATGTGCCTCTGCCCTGTATTTTCTGCTCCCCAGTAAATCCTTGCAGGTCCCACCCCGCAGGGAGCAGGCAGCATTATGCATGTGCTGGGTCTGTGCTCACACACGTTTGCGTGCCTAGATGGGTTTACATCTCACATATTCCCTCTATCCCCAGGTGGTTTTTTTTTGCCCTTTTCTCTCATCTTTGAAACCATTGTGGGGGCTCTTTTGCTCAGCCAGCCCCGATGCTAATGCAGTTCAAGATCTGGAGTAGTTTGCCTTGCAAAAGGCACTTTCCCAGTATTGCTGTCTCCTGATAAACCCCGAGTAATTCTAGTAAGATATCTCTGCCAATTCCACTGGGAGCCAAAGATTAGATCAATTAAAATGTAATACTTTGCTTTATCCCCTCTAACCAGTGTGTTTGAGCCTCCTGCTGCCCTCTGTTTCGGGCTCACGTCTCTCCCTGCCCTGACAGCCAATTCCCCAGCCCTGGCTCAGTCGACAGCAGCCTGGCAGCTTCCTAACTAAAAGGCCTGGAATCTCTCCTCGTGGGCTAAAACCCGTGCTTGTGTTGTTTTTTCCAGGCAGTTCCATTTTCACCTAATGATAAAAAGCTGTTTTCTCCCCGGAGGTTGCATGGGTGAAGGTATTAACGAGGCCTGGACTAACCTGGGGGCATTTCCTGAGCCGAGCCGTGTACATGAAATAGAAAAGGGTTGTTCTGTGAGCACAAAACCTTGGGAAGAGAGATGCTGAGCTATAAATTATAGAACAGACACTAAGCCCACAGTGGTCCTGAGGCAGGAATCTTTTTAACCATTCCACATCCACAGAAATCTTCCCTGCTCCCGCCCTTCTCCTTGAACCCCAAGTGCCTGACCAGGTAAGTGACCCAAAAGGTGGAGGGAGATGCACAGGGAATAGGTTTTTTGCAGAGATTTGGAGTTACAGAGGGTCTGGAAGGGGTGTGAGTCCCTGTGAGCCGGCAGGGAACTGGGACCTGCAGGGTGCCTGGGATAGACACTGGAATGTGGGTGGCTGCTTTGGATGGTTCTTGGGAGGGTGATGGCTCTGAATGGTAAAAAAGAAAGTAAAAAGAAGGGACCTGCGGGTGAGAGCTGCTCAGTGGAGGCTGGCTGGTTCCTAAGGAGGTTTCTAAGCTGGTTTCTAAGTATGAAAGAGCAAATAAGCAAAGATGGACTGGTTTGGGGGAAAGCTGTCGCAGCTTGGCTGTGAAATGCCTGGTGTGAGTGATCAGAGCCCCTCCATCACCTGAGTTTCATTTAGCTCTGCACTTAATTACCTGCAAGATGGGTGTTTCTCTCTTCTGCTTCACTTGTGCATCCAGTGAAGGTGATGGAATTTCTTGCAGTGGCGTTGGCTGGAGGGGGGAAAGCGGCCCTGGCCATCAGGAGGAGAGAGGCACCACTCCAGGGCAAGGGGAACAGCCCCAGCGTGGGCAGAATCAGGCAGAAGGAACTGCAAGCTGCCCTCAGGAATGGTCTGGGCTCACGTGGGACATTTGCAAGTCTGCTGAGGATGTAAGAGTGAGGGAACAGCACGTTTGCCTGGAGTGAGGGGCTGAACACAGCTCAGGGAGCAGCTCAGCGAGCCCAACTGCCTGCAGAACAGAGCATAAAGCACCCACAGTTCCAGAAAGCCCATCAGGGTCTGATGGCCACTAACTGATTGAAAGCACAGAGCTGAGCTCTTCTGGGCACAAAGTGGCTCTCATGAATTCAGTACAAACAGGCTCCCCTGGAACCCGACACCACACTGGGAAAACCAGCCCCGTATCAGCCTCATCGGACAATGGGCAGGTTTGTGCATCCTTCAGGGAGGGGTTTTTCCCCTCCAAGGGGGGAATCTGCTGCGTTCCAGGTGAGTTATGAGTCTGGTTGGTGGCAGGGCTGCAGCATTTCATCCCGGGGAGCATTCCAGCCGGAGGGTGAGGATCTGCAGCTGAGAGTCCTGGCTGGGGGGGACGTGTGGCACCAGCGCCAGCACAAAGGGCCACAGAGCAGCGGCTCCCCGAGAGCCCTGCCGGGGCCAGAGCTGTATGAAAATGAAGGCAGCTTAATTAACAAAGGCTTTCTCCTCTGCTGTGTCGAGGCCTGCAGTTATCAGCGTAGCTGGCAGTTCTCAAAGACTGAAATGACAGTAGTTGGCTGTAAAAGAGATAACTGTCAGATTAGCTGGGACATATCTCCGCCGAGGTTTTCTATATCATACGTATCTTGAAGCATCTCCATGTATCAAAGGGACTAGTTGGCCATTTGCCTCTCCAGAGTACCCTTTCCACCGTGATAAATAAGGCTCTGTTACAAGGGAAAGGCCTAACATTTCTCGTGCCCTGGCTCAGGCTGGTTTGGAGCGGCGTTTTTCGGGCTTCGATCGATGCGTGGAGGCGAATCCTTCCTGTTGTTTTCAGTGTTTGGTGTGCTGAGTTTAGGGTAGAAGGGACAGAAAATGTCTGTTGGGGGGTAAAGGCAGGGGAAGGGGCATTCCTGGCAGGTTCTTCACAGGGTAAGTGGGGTTTTCACTGGCGTTGGTGAGGAAAAGGCAGTTCAGATCTGGTGTTTTTTTCAAAACTCTTCCATCTTTCCCTCTATCATCAAATCCCAGAATGGTTTCAGTTGGAAAGGACCTTAAAGGACCTTGTTCCAAGCCCTTCCCGTGGGCAGGGACGCTCTGCCTTCCAAGCACCTGTCCCTTTGCTGTTCATCCCCAAATGCTTCTCCTCATGTTGCTCAGTCTCAGAAAAAAGGTCTCAGTCTGGCTTTTGCCTGAACTCGCAGGGAATGTTCCTGAACGGACTCCTCTGGCTTCCCAGCTCTTGCTGAGCTGAGATTTAAAGCAATTTCCTTTCAAAGCCAGAAATGAACACAAACGAGGGGAAAGAACGAGGGGAGGAAAAGAAGAAAGACCTTTTTATCCCCAGCCGAGCACTGAGATGTCTGAGCTGCAAAAGCCTAAAACTGATTGTTCTTCCAGAGTCTACAGCAGATGCTCCTGTGTGCCGTGAGCACAGCCAGGGAGGAGGCTCTGATTGCTGCTGGCTGAGCTAAACTGGAACGAGGAGGTGAACACAGAGCCCTTGGTTTTATTGAACCGCTGCTCAGCCACAGCATCCTGAGCCCTCGGCTGAAATGAAGGTCGTGACACGGTAGGGAGCCAGACGTGAGCAGGAAGCCTCCAAATGCCCGTGCTCTGAGGTGCTGGGAGCCAGATTCCTCTCCTCCGTGAGGAAGGTCTGTCTGCTGGCCATTTCTGATGGTCCTGGCACTCTGTGACTGGGTCACACGGATGGATATTTCTGTTTGGAGCTAGGCCTTGAGTGGGAAACTGGAGTTTTGTCAGGGAGTGCCTTTGTGGAGGGAGCCTGCTGCTTTAGCAGATGTAATTTTTTACTCCAACCAATCTATTTCATTCCAATTCTTCCATGTGAACTCTGTATTTCAAGGGGGCATCACTATTTTGGAGTGAAACCCGCTGCTTTTAGGTTTGTTTTGGACAAGATCACGTCCACGAGAAGCTGTCAGAAAACAGCAGCGAGGATGGCAACACTGGGTGGCAAAAATGCCACCAAGCCATGGCAGGGACCAGAGGAGCTGCTGTCACAGCACCCTGGGCTCTGTGCTTTACTCAGGGCTATTTCTGGGTTATTTTCTGCTGTGTCCCAGCAGCGAGGACAGAAGCAGAACTATCTCTCCACCAGTTTGCTGATCCATGACAAACTCTGGGCTGAGTCTGTATCCCTTTCCTGCTTGGACTTTCTTGCCAGCGAGATAAGGATGAAGCCCTGCCGAGCAGAGGAAGGATGGGGCAGGGCTGGAGGCCACAAACTCTCACTCTTGATGCACCAGCAACACTCACTGGGGCTTTGGAAATGTCACTTTTGCCACCACTCTGTAAAATGGGGGTGAGCTGAGTACTTCCCAACCTCACCCTGTTTGCTGAATGCCCTGTCAGGGAATGGAAGTGGAGGAAAGTCTTTGGATTAACGGGTAGGACTGGAGGGGGTCTGGCAAGGTTTAATCTGTTCCTGTTTGCAGAGGGCTCTGAGAGCGGGTGGAGATTTGCCAAGTGTTTGCCAACATTAATGGTTAATTATTATGAGTTCTGGCAGCCCACAGACGCAGCCAGCATCGTTCTCCGAGCAGGATCCAGACCTGTAATGCAGTTGTTACACACAGAAGATGGGAAGAGACAGCTTCTAGCTCTGTTCTGTCCTGTTCTCCCAGCCAAAGCCCCGTTCCAAAGTCAGGCAGCAGTGGCACCTCTCTGTCTCATCAGAGCTACAAATCCGGGGCATTTGGCAGAGGGAGGCTCCGCGTTTTCCATGCCTGGGCTCGTTTGTCTGCCTGTGCCCTTTCTGTCTGAGTGAGCAGGGTGGAAATGGAGGTCCGAGATGAGATGTGTCTGGAACAGGGAGGTGCCGTGCCAGGGACAGATCCAGAGCTGGCTGGAGAAGGGCTCTGAGCATGAGCCGTGCCCAGGCTGGGTCAGCGAGCGCCTGCCCGTGCTGTGGCACTGCCAAATGTGAGGATGCCACGCTGAGGGATCACAGGAGAGCACAGAGCTGGCACAGCAGGTCACACGTGAGTTTGGGGGTCTCCCAAGCACAGCAGGGCAGCTGCATCCTGCACAGAGTGCCCAGGAGGGTGCCCGTGGTGATGGAGAGGGTGACAGCAGCCAGCTCAGCGGGAGTGGCCCCGAGTGGGGGGGATTCAATTTGCCAGACTTCATTTACAGCAGTGCCATCGCAGGGTACCTGGGAAAGCTGCCTTTATCTAATAGTAGCCAGCCAGAAAATGAAATCAACTGCATAAAAGGCTCGAGGTTCATTTGGTCCTCTGAGCATGCCTGGCAAAATTGCCAAATTATGAAAATGCAATAGATCTTGAGACTCCACGGGCGCTGATTTATTTCTGATTTCTCCGTTTGAGCGCGCAGCCTCAATTTCCGAAGCTGAAAGCGGCATTGTCCCGATCTCTGGGCCGCTGATAATATTTTAGAATTATGGCTGTGGAGAAATGTTTGCTCTAAAAGGTAACTTCAAGGTGCATTAGTCTGGGATAATTGACAGAGACTGAAGAAGTGATTTGGGAAGCGTTTATGCGGAACCAAAGATCCCGGTGAACAGTTACCTTAAATTAACGGTGTAGCGAGGAGCAGCTTCGACTTGATCAGCTGGCACCGGTGCTAAATGAAGTCAGGCTCTAAAGTTATTAGCAAAATATCTATGAAACGGCTCTGCTGTGGGTTTATGAGCTTGCTTGAGTCTTTAGGGGCCAACTCTGCAGTGTGCTCAGCATTCCCTGGCTTGGGTGGGAGCAGGGAATGCTCAGCATCCACCAGGATTGGGCTCTCCTGGAGCTCGGGTCAGGCCAGCAGAGCTCCCACCGTTAACTCCCTTCTTAATCCCCAGATGGAATGAGAGGTCTTCTCTGCACACTTAGTAAATCTCCAATTTTATTTCTCATTATTAAATCATGGAATTGGCCATAAATGTTTAAATTAAGTGAAAGGAAGAGAGATTTGTGAGAAAATTGAAGCCTCTTTGAGGAATTGAAGAATAATCTCCAAGGATGAAGAAAGTTGCATTTGCCAGACCCAAAAGTGAAAGGATCAAAAAGCTACAGAAAAGAAATAGAAAATTGCATGGTTTAAATCCTCTCCCCTGCTCTCCCCCTAAAACCTCTGCTGTTTTTAATATAGGGAGAAGTATTCTGATAAGCAGCAGAGTCTAAAAGATGCTCCTTCCCCTGCCGCTGCCATTATCTCTGTGTGTGACCCAGGGAAATTCGGCGACCTCGGTGTCCCCAGGTGTGACAGTGACACTCCTGCTCTGTGTGCAGCGAGACCTTCTGAACCTTATTAGTGTGAGCTGGGAATTAATTGGGTGTAGATGCCTCACTTTGGCTGGAATAAAGCCTGCTTTTTAAATTTTTTTTTTCATTAGCACAGTGAGTAATTAACTGTTTGATTTTTCACAGCCTGGCTTTGATTCTCCATCTCAGGTAATTTTTCAGGAATACGTGGGGGGTTTTTTTGGGTTTTTTTTTTTGCCCTTCAGACCAAATGGCAGTGAAATCAGGGGAGTTTGTGGCTTTTATTCTGGATGTAACAGAGATTCCCTTCTGACCTCAGTGTGTGCAACCCAGCCCCCGGTCAGTGCCCCAGTGACAGTGGGTGACACTGATTTGTGGTGCATCAGAAACACGAGTAATGAGGGACAGCTTGGCACAGGATTATTGCCAGACACTGAGGACGTTTTGCTTGCTGAGTTTAATCAGTTCCAGCTCTAAAAATAAGAAAATAACTTGGATTTGGTGGCTCTGTCACCTCGCATGGACACGTCGGTGAGGTGGATGTGTGGGTGAGGTATCACCGTTGGCATTCCCCGCACAGCCAGGCAGGGGGAAGGAGGTGCTGATCCCAGTTCTCCCAGTTCCCATGGCCTGTTTAACCCCGGGGAAGCGGCTGTGGGAAAGAGGGGAGCCTGCCAGGGAGGGGCCAGGGCTGGTAAAAGCTTCGGCAAGAGGATACTTGTGTGCCAGGGAGGAGGGGATGGAGCCCCATCGAACTGGAACAATGAGACAGCCAGCGTGATAAGCGCTCCGAATCTGGGTTAGCTTGGGCTGAATTCAAACTGGTCCCTGGAGGGGGAAGATGGGATTGTGTTAACAATTCCCTGACCTGTCCAGTCTCGGTGGAAATGGGCTCTGAAGTCAGCCGGGGGTACAGCGGCCACTTTCTCACACTTGCAGCGCTGACCCAGTGGAGGTTAACACAGACATCTGCTCTAGCCAGCCCATCTGTAATCACAGAAAGCAGCCCCTGA
Source organism: Oreocharis arfaki (assembly GCA_013398015.1). Classification (NCBI taxonomy): domain Eukaryota; kingdom Metazoa; phylum Chordata; class Aves; order Passeriformes; family Paramythiidae; genus Oreocharis; species Oreocharis arfaki. Next base: position 29,864 of record VZRR01010931.1, on the reverse strand, counting down.
AACGTGTTTCAAATCCAACTGTGGTGCCAGTTACCGGCTAAAGTATGCTCTGTCTGCCTTCGAGCAACTGAATAGCACAGGTGAGCTGTGCAAAAAGAAACCACGAGGATTGTTAGGAAAAGAGTGTGGCCTCTGAATGCAATGGAATTCTTTATCTCGCTGAAACAGATCCGAGAAGCAGAGGGGGAAGGAAAACCAAGTGGAGACAAAGCTCTCTCCGGAATGCATTGAAAGGACCAAATGAGCCGTTCAGAGCACGGGCAGAGAGGATTCTTAGGGAGTGTTAGCAAGGCGATGTTCAGCTGTGCTGGCCTGCCCAGGAACCAAATAATCCCAGTGTTGTGTCAACAGGGTAAAAAGGAAGAACACCCAAGTGCTTTTCTCTCTGTTAAAGGGCAAACAGGCCCATGAAATGGGTTTCAGCTCGGGCTGCTGCTGTGCTGGGAGGAGAGCGGGGGTGCCAGGGTGGCACACAGCAGCACTGTGATGGATGTGGTCCATGTGAGGCAGACTGGGACACCTGGAAAGCCCTGAGCCCTTTCGATGTGAGTCTGTCACAGCCCTGCATCAGGCTAGGCTTTGTCCACCACAGCCTTGAAGGAAATGCCCTGTGCTTTGTTTAAAAAGCTGCCGTGAGCCCAGTCCGAGCAGAAGCAGGGAATGGCAGACAGTGCAGCTGCGTTTTAGTTCAGCTAATAGGTTTGGGCACCTCTGATTAGCTCATTAGATTCCATGACTAAGCCTATTACAGCTTTTTAGGTTGTAGCTGGGGCCGATGTGATGTGCTGATGGCTCCAGCTCTGGCAATGGTCTCACTTTGCTTCTTGGGAGGGAGATTTTCTGCTGAGAAATCCTCGGTGCAGCTGCTTTAGCTCTGGGCATCCCAGGGTTGATTCCTTGGCCTAGCCTGGGTGGTGTGGATGCCAACCTGCGGCGCCAGCCCCAAGGGAGGCAGGGAATTCCCGGCAGGGCAGGAGTTAACGTGGCCCCTGGGCTGGCGCTGACCCCCTCCCGCTGTCCTGTGCTGCCATCGTGTCCTGCAGCCCGGGGTGGGCAGGTCACAGGGCAAAGCTGCCCCGATGGTGCTCCAGGCCGGGGAGATGCACTGCAGCCGTTCAGCCACGACCGATGCAGCTCTCCTCCAGCTCCCCTGCCCTTGCCAGGCAGGAGAGGCCGTGTTCCAGGCAGTTTCTGATTCCTACCATGCGATCCTGGCAAGGATGGAGGTGGGGAACCGGGCTGGGTGGATTTGTCCTCACTCCCAGCAGGATTTGTCGCCCAGGTCAGGCTGGACAGGGCTTGGAGCAACCTGGTCTGGTGGGAGGAGTCCCTGCCTGTTTGGAGGGGTGGAATGGGATGAGCGTTAAGGTCCCTTCCAACCCAAACCAGGCTGGGATTCTGTAATTCTGTCCTTCCCTCGGGGGCTGGGATCAGCCACGGCAGAAAAGGAGGAGCCAGAACTGAGAGAAATGGGTGAAGTGGTAAACAGCAGGTGGGCACTGCCAGCAAAGGGGTGTAGCTGCTGCATGAGCCAACACAGCCCGTGCTGCTGACGTTTCACATCCTGAACATGCAGTGGTTATGGGTTTGCAGGTTTTAGGTAGTTCTATGTAGCCAGCTCCAGCAGGACCCCGGGCGCAAGAGGGGTGCCACCCTGGGGCAGCTCCTGTGCCCAGAGCTGAACCCTGGCACTGCAGGGGTCTCGGCATCATCTCTGTGTGGCACCACAGAATCACAGACTGGGCCAGGGCAAAGAGACCTCAGTGGGTCATCCCAAGGCACAGGGCACAGGCGTGTGTCTGGGTGCTTCTGGAATATCTCCAGTGAGGGAGACTCCACTTCCTCCCTGGGCAGCCTGTTCAGGGCTTGGTCACCGAATAAAAAAGTTCTTCCTCCTGTGCCGGTGGAACTTCCTGGGCATCAGGCCCTGCAGGGAGGGCTCCGAGCAGGGCCCAGGCTCTGCTCCGGGGGCCCAGCAGTGGCACAAGGGGAATGGGCAGGGATGAGAGACCGGGATGAGGTCCCTGCTCAGCCCCTGCACAGCCCCAGCTCCCTGCCGGGGGAGATGCTCCGCTCCCCGCATCTTTGTCACCCCCCGCTGGCCCCGCTCCCGGAGCCCCCGGTCCCTGCTGTGCTGAGGAGCCGGGAGCCGCACCCAGCAGCCCCGATGCGCCTCCCAGGGCTGAGCCGAGGGGCAGGACCCCCTCCCCGATGCGCTGCCATCGCCGTCCCCGTCGCATCCCGGGAAAACCTCTCCCGGTGACAGCCATGACGTCATCGGCGTCGCCGTCTCCACGGCAACGAGGGGCGCGCCCCGCGCCACGTGACCGCGCGCGGTGTCACGTGATGTTTGGAGCTGCTTCCGGGTCGATGCGGGACGCGGCCGCGGGGCCTGGGTGAGAGGGGCGGGGGACAGCGGGGA
>VZRR01010931.1:0-27362 GCA_013398015.1 Oreocharis arfaki | reverse complement strand
TGCGCCTGGCACCCCCCGGCTGCGGCCCCGGCAGCGGCGCGGTGCGGGAGCGCGGAGGCCGCTGTCAGCCGGGGCCAGCCCGGGGCCGTGTGAGGGGAGCGGGGCCGGTTGTGTGAGGGGCGGCAGGCGCGGAGGAGGCCTCTGGGGGCTCGGAACCGCGCACGCCGAGCTGTCAGCGGCACTGCGGGCTCATCCTGCCCCGGGGCAGGGACAGGGACCGGGCTGGCTCCGCACGGCGAGGGGTTTCCAGCAGGGAATGGCTGGTTCGGTGGGACAGGGGCAGGGTCGGGCCAGGAGCTGCCAAGGGGTAGTCCAGGTGTCTGTCGTGGGCTTTGTGGTCTCCTCACCACCACAGTGCCGTGGTGCGGGAACAGACAGCCGTGCTGGGTTTGATGGGGGCCTTGACAGCGTTTCACCTGCTTGGGTGGCTCGTCCTGGTGGCTCCGAGGGTCAGGCTCCCTGCCCCGGTACAATTCCTGATAAATCCTGATGGGATTTCCCTGCGCACGGCAGGGCGGTTGGAACTAGATGATCTTCAAGGTCCCCTTCCAACCCAAACCAGTCTGTGATTCACTTCTCTGCCTCTCGAGAGGCAATAATTTCCCTGAATCACGTCTCGGGAGGACAGTGTTCCAGTGCCTTCCAGACGGATGTTTGTGCCGTTCATCCGTTCCTTACGCTTTGTTTTCCATGTGTACAAACATGTCAGGATGTGTTTGGTGTGTGACTATTCAGGATGTGCCCCGAAGGCATTTGAGTGGCACTGGAATTTCATTAGCATGTCGTTAATGATGTCATTCTCCTGAAGGGTCTCTTATTCTCCTCGCAGGCTCGCAGCACAGGGGATGGAAATGTTTTCCGTGTTGTTTTTAGTGTTCTCTTGTCACTTCACCCGTCAGCTGCAGCAGCACTCTGGGTTTCCCTGGAATCTCAAACCAGGGCCGTGCTCCTCTTTCCAGACACTTCCCAGTGCTGCTTCCAGCTTGGGAATCCCAGCGCAGGAAGGACATGGAGCTGCTGGAGAGAGGCCAGGGCAGGCACCAGGATGAGCAGAGGGATGGAGCAGCTCTGATGTGACAGGGAAAGGCTGGGAGAGCTGGGATTGTTCACCTGGAGAGGAGAAGCTTTGGGGTGACCTCATTGTGGCCTTGAAGGGATGGATGGATGGAGAGGGACTATTTCCAAGGGTCTGGAGGGACAGGACAAGGGAGAATGGCTTCAAAGTGTCAGAGAGTGGTTTTAGACTGGATATGGGGAAGAAATTCCTCCCTGGGAGGGTGGGCAGGCCCTGGCACAGGGTGCCCAGAGCAGCTGTGGCTGCCCCTGCATCCCTGGCAGTGCCCAAGGCCAGGCTGGACGGGGCTTGGGGCAACGTGGGACAGTGGAAGGTGTTGGAGCAAGGGGTTGGAATGGGATTATTTTTAAGGTCCCTTCCAGCCCAAACCATTCTGGGATTCTCTGTTGTTTGTCACTGGGGCCGCAGCCCTGCAGCAGAGCACTTAAATGTAACAACAAAGGCTGTTTGTTAACACCTCTCCAAGCCCAAGTGCCTCGTTTGCACTCTGTGCTGTCATTTAGGAAGCCCGGAGTTATTTGGGGACGTGAACTGTTCCTCGTGCTGTCAGCAGGGCACGCTCAGAAACGTGCACCTTGCAGGCCACCCTGTCCTGCCCTTGTGCTGTCCTGCCCACATTCCCTTGAAACCTGTCATTCCCCTTGCATATCCTGCTGCTCCTTGCTCCCAGGCAAGTGTGGGGATTCAGAGAAGCCACGTGCCTGACAGATGATTGCAGGGAACGTGAAACCCCATGGGAAGGGAGGTGGGAAAGGTGACTGCCCACTCCGTGACGTTTTTGTCATCTCACAGTGGCATTGGCGTGCAAGAGTAGAGCTTGAGGAAGAAAACGTTGGGGATTCAAAGCTGTTGGATGTAAATGTCAGTAGTTTTTCTCCTCAGTTCTGGGTTGCTGAACAAAACCACCATTTTTTGCCTCTGGTGTGATGCTAAGGTGAGTTTCTCCTGTGGGATTTCCAGCTGATGATTGCTCAGCAGATAGAGAGGGATGGAGCTGATGGAAGAGCCACGTGGAGGACAGAAATATACAGGGGAGTTCCAGAATTTCCAGGCCAGGAGGTGTGAATGAGTGTTTGGAAAGCCCTGTCTGTGGAGCTCCCAAAGCACTCTGGAACGAGGCCTTTCAGCCTAAACCTTGGCTGTCAGTGCAGATTGTTCCTGTACCACGTGGAATGGCTTAGCCTAAAATTAAATGCCTTGTTCCTGTCAAATTCGGTTTGAGGATTTATTTTTTGATGCTAGATAGAGTAGTGACATGAGTCAAGTTTGAGCTATGAATCAACCAAGCTGCTGAGAGATGAAAACGGTGATTTTGGGGGTTTTTTAAAAGACTTCTCCTCTAAGTCCCCATTTGTGACATTTAAACTTTATATATGATATAAAAATGATAACACACTTCAGTCAATTGCTGCTTGTACTCAAATCCTTTTGGTTGGTGGGTTTTAGGTAGTCTGGTCACGAAGAAGTGAAGTGGAACTTGTTAAACAAATTATTCTCAGCAAAGGGAGCCTTGGTGAAATCACTTTTGTTTAGAATTTTAAATCTGGATTTATATCCTTGCCTGTAACAACTCTAAAGGAAAGAAACAGGCAGAAGCTGTAATTTAGGATTAGCAACTTGGCTTTCCATGAATGTGTGGCCCTACTCTGAGGTTTAAAAAGGTAATTTTGCAGTAATTAGCGAAGAAGCTGCCCCGTGACTCTTTGGACACTGCAGGAAACCTGCACTGCTCCCTGCACGTTCAGGATTGTGGTGGTGTGTCCACGATGGGCAGCAGGACTAGGAGACCTCTGGAAACAACAATCTCTTCATTCACGATTCGAGATCTCCTCCTCTCTTGCAAACCCATCAAATGCCAAGTCCAGAGCGGGCACAGGAAAATAGGGCAGAGAGAGAGGCCGAGTCCCACCTGGGCAGGGCAGAACCCTGGCCCTGGAGGGATCCTGGTGCCAGAAGCACTCCCAGCTGACTCTCAGTATCTCTCCAGGCAGCTCAGCAGCCTGTGATGAGGCAAGGCCTCCTTCCTGTGCTGTTCTGTGCCGTGCCCAGATATGCAGGGCACAGTTATTATCTCCAACAAGCATTAGGCAGCTGCAGAATGGAATTGGCAGGAGGTGCCTCTTGGCCTGGCCGAATGGTGTTTGGTGACACAGCAGAAAAGGGAAGCTGGCAAACAGCTGTTGGAGCAATCTCTCACTCACAAACAGCTGTTTGCCCCTTCCCCTCCTGGCTGCCCTGGGAATGTGTTTGAGAGTAGCTGTGGATTTCTCACAGTCCTCGTGGGAGGGGCAGAAGTGGCAAGTGCAGAAGACAGCTTTTGCAGCCTGGAATTACCCTGGAGGAGCATGTGGGGTGAGGAGGTCTTGAACTTGGCCTGTGATGCTGTGTTTGTACAGCAACAAAGCCTCTGGCTCTGGGTTCTTCTCAAGTAATGTTTTTCTTTAATCTTGAATTTGAAATAGGACCTGTTAGACTAATCTGGAGCTCAGAAATCAAACCCATCTGCTTTCTTTCTCTGTGTTCTCAAGCACCACTGTTAGAAGTGATTACTGCTTGTTCATATGCTCTGTTTTTCTCCTCTTTAACCAGAAGTCCAAGAAGGGAGCATGGACCAGCCCAGTGGAAGGAGTTTCATGCAAGTTCTGTGTGAGAAATACAGCCCTGAGAACTTCCCCTACCGTCGTGGGCCCGGCATGGGGGTGCACGTCCCGGCAACTCCACAGGGCTCACCTATGAAAGGTAAATTCTGGTCTTTCTGAGCATCTCGGGGGGGTGCTGGGAGGAATCAGCTGAAAAGGGAATCACCTTGACTTGCCCAAAACCAGAACCATCACAGTGTGGTTTTTTTCTGGAGAGATGAGAGACTGGGATCTGACAAAGGTAGAAAATGACTGAACTGGTTGCTGTAAAAAAACAAATTTCTCTACAGCAACAAAATCAGAATTAGAGAATAGAATAGAATGGAATCATTTGGGTTGGAAGGGACCTTCAAGATCAGCCCTGTGAGTGGAAGATGGACCTAAGGCCCTGTGCAGTCTGTGTTTTGAGGGTTCAGCAGTCCCTGGAGCCTGTTTTCTTCAGGCCAGCGATCCTGTTTTATTATTGGCTGCAGCAACAGGTATTTTAGCAGAGGTGGCTTTAAAAATACATAAAAGATGATCTAAATTTGAGGTTGGTCCCCATGCCAGCAATGCCACCAGCTTGCTTTGATGCCTGCAGGGACAGGAGCTCAGTGTACACAGGAGGGGGCACATTTCAAGCAGAATGCTGAGCTGTTGAACCTCTGGCCAGGCTGCTTTTGTGACAAGTGCCTCAGATGAACTTGCAGTGTACTTTGTCTTCTCAAGGCACCAAATGCTCTGTGACCTAGTGGAGAATTCCCCTCTCCTGTGCTCCTGACCTTGCTGCCTCGAGGGAATTTAGCCAGATGTGTGTCTGAAGCTCTGTGCTGCTCGTGGATGTCCTTGAGCCTCCCAGGCTGCAGAATGTGTGTCACCATCTCCTCTGAGCTAGATCCATGTGACACCCTTGAGTCTTCCCTCACACTCTGATGTTGGCATTTAATTCTTGGTTTGTACCAAGACGGGTCTGAGATTCACATTGGTCCCATCAGAGCTCTCCTTTGTGTCACACATCTTGCCCATCATGATCTGTAGGAGTAATCCAAACATCCATCAGGTCAATTTGTGTCATAACCAGCCCCAAAGGGGAAAATAACCATGGAAATCAGCTGGATGAAGTTTCCAATAACTGGGTTTGACAGAGGAGAAAAAAGGACCTGGGTTCAGTTGAGGATAAAACTCTCAAAATGAGCAAGAACAGAAAATTGGCCTGATGGAATGTTCGGTCTGTGCCCTCCCTCCAGGCAAATTTACCTCTCTCCTGCTCACCTGAGCTGTTTGGGTGCTGAAAAGAGGCCATGTCCTAAAATGTGACTGAGTCATGACTTACAAATGCTCCATGAGTCATTCCCAAAGTGCCACACCATCCTTTAGAGGAGCCAAACACTTCAGAGCCAGGAAACCTGGAAACTCAGATCTCTGCAGGTGGTTGTTTGCTGCTAGAATCCCTTTCTAGTCATGCACCTGTCAAGTGTTAAGGAGAAAAGGGGCCACCTATTTTGGAAAAAGCTTGTAGTTAAATTTTAATGGATTTTAGTACTCCAGAGGGGTGGGAAAGCCATGTTGTACATGAAAGAGTGTCAGACTGATTGCTTACCTTGCCTCAACGTGGATTTCTTGTGTGGAAATCGTTTCCTGTTACAAATCCCCAGCTTTTTGTCGTGTTTCAGCCTTAGCACAGCAGGCTGTGATTGAGGTCCCACTCCTTGGTTGTAGCTTTGAGCACATTTACCTGCCTGAGAAGGAGCTGGAGCAAAACCAAAGCAGAAATGGAAAGGCAGAGCAGAGAGCTGAGTTCTTCCATGGATGCTGAATGCTCCACATTGAACCTTGGGAAGGGAAAGCTTAGAAAGGAAATGTTTAAATACCTCCTAAGAAATGTTTAAATACCTCCTAAGAAATGTTTCAATACCTCCTGGCTGTTACTAAGCCCAGCCTGGCTCAGAGCAGGAGGATAAGAGAGTCTGACTGTGCAGCTGACACTCCCCTAGTCCTGTGTCCTATCTGCAGCAGCAGCTGCCTGGGGAAGAGCAGAAGTTCTGGCAAGGACTGATAGGAGACAGCCATAAATGACAAAGGACAGGCCTGAAATACACAGGAATAGGTGGAGGAACTGAAGAGCACTGATAGGAGTGGTCCTTCATGTTTACAACCAGGACTTCATGATGGTGTCAGTCATAAAACCCACGTTTAACCTGAGCTCCTCAAATCGCTGTAAATTCTGGCGTTACTGGTAGATTTCTTTTGCTGGCTGTAACATTCATGCTTGGGGCTGGGCTCTGTAGCTCCAAGGCAGTGCTGAGCAGAGGCAGCTGGTGTTTTTCTCTGTCCCAGACCGCCTGAACCTGCCGAGTGTGCTGGTGCTCAACAGCTGTGGCATCACCTGCGCCGGGGACGAGAACGAGATCGCCGCCTTCTGCGCCCACGTCTTTGAGCTCGACCTCTCTGACAACAAACTGGAAGACTGGCACGAGGTAAAATGGTGATGGGCACCTTTGTGGGTACCTCTCACAGCTGTTACTGACTGCAAATGTTGCATTGTTGAGGGTTTCATTTTTGTGGCTTCTTTCTCGTCTCTGAAGGTGATGTTTATTCACTTCGACAGCAACTGAGCAATACATGTGATGAAATTAATCCAGTGTGGCACTTCACTCCATGTGCCTTGTGACTTACAGTCTTGGCCCAGGGGTGGAAAATCAGTATTTTTATTTTATTTCATCGTGCAAAGCACTGGAACTGGCATTTCTAACATCAAGAAGTTAATGAGCAGTTTAATTTTTAACAGAGTGGCAGTTGATTCCCAGCTCTGCCACTGTGATGGTGGGCAAGGTATTTATTCCCTCTCCACATTCGTTGCCTTATGTGCAGAACAGATTTAATAATATTTACCACAAAGGGTGTTTCTGCAGCCTCATTAATTAATGCTAAATGCTGTTGTAAAATCCTTTGAAGTGCTTGGATGAAGTAATGCTCAATAAATGCAATGTAACAGGAGTGAAACAATCTCAATCCGTTCAAGTGTCATTAAGTTCCTCACTGGATTATGCTCTCCTTTTATGTTAGTGTTTCTTGAAGGAAATACGTGGAAAACAACAGGATGTCTTGGGGGTTTGTGCCATCAGATTGTCATGTCTCTAAGCAGGGAGTGAATGCAGTGTTTGCAGTGTCCCAGCTCAGGGGGGCTGACCTCACCTCTGGTCATTCACTGGTCACTCACCAGCTGCCCATCTCACACCCTGCTCTGTGTTCAGTCTCTTTAGGCTGCGCTGGAACTGAAAGGCTCCTGTGTGTGCTGGCCCCTTCCTCTGAGACAGGATTAAGTTTTCACAGCTCGTCCACACCAGATAAATATCTCCCCACTCCTAAAACCTGCCCGTGCTGGGGATTCCAGATCCCTGGGTAGCCTGTTCCCATGCTTAGCTAATAACCTCATGGGCTAAACTGTGTAATTTAACTCTCCCGTGCTGCCATTTCAGCCAATTTCTGCCTGCCCTGTTCTCAGCAGGCAGGAGGAGCATCATCACTGCTCCTTATACAACAGCTTTTTATGCCCACTAAGGAGAACTTTAATGCCTCCTCTCCTTATTTGAGCATAATACTGAAAAAATACCCTTCTTCCAATCGTTCAGCATAAGCCATTTTTTCCTAAATCCTGTGTTTTTGCTGGGCTGATGTCATCCAGTTTGCCTACTTAATTCCCGAGGTGTAGCACCCAAACCATGACATCACCTGAGATGAGGCGTGAAGCGGGCAGACTCCTTAGCTCATGTTTGCCACACTTGAATTCAACCTCTGCAGGAGACAATCACCCTTTGCCAGCAGCTGGACCACTTACTGACCTCTGTGTGCCATGGTCTGCCCCATCTCTGCCCACCCCAAAGCTCTGTGGAGTGGAGCTCTCCAGCCAGGTGTTCTCTGACTCGGAATTATTTTCTAGATCGATGCCCACTGCTGTTGGAAGCTGCTTCCCACTCAGGTCCCCAGTCAAGGAGGGAATTAGGGATTGGCTGAGCTCTGTGGGGAGCAGTGGGAAGCTGGACAAGTGCTCAGTGTTGGCCAGGGAGGCAGGAGAGGTGTCCCTGGCCCCCCGTGAGCGAGGTCTGGCTCCTGGAACACTCAGCCTTGGGGTTAAGGTGGATTTTATGGCCTGTCCCAAGGGACTGCCTTTCTCTTATCAAGCTGCTCCTAGAGCGTAATTAAATGAACTCTTGAGGAGAATGAGCAATTAACCAATCCATCTAGATCAGGAATGGCTGGAGTATGAATTACAGGTAGATATCCTTATGTTTTTCCCCATATCATTGCTTTGTGGTGATTCCACAGGGCCCCTTTTAGGAGGTGGGGTGTTATTGCCACAGGTCCGATTACTGCCTGATACACATTTCTTTCTTTCTATTTTTTTTTTTTTTCCTTCTTCCCTCCCAACTTAGGTCAGTAAAATTGTGTCCAACGTCCCCCACTTGGAGTTTCTAAACCTGAGTTCCAACCCTCTCAGTTTGTCCGTTTTAGAGAGAAGTTGTGCCGGGTCTTTTGCTGGCGTCCGCAAACTTGTGCTCAACAACAGCAAAGCTTCCTGGGAAACAGTGCACACCATCCTGCAGGAGTTACCAGAGTAAGCCTGGGAGTCTGGGGCTTTGCTGCACTCACATCAAGGCTGGGTTATGGAATCGTGTGGTGAGGGGTGAGGGGGCTGTGAGGATGCAAACATCTGTAGAGGAAAAGATGTTTTCCTTTGGGAGTTTGGGAACTGCCCAGGTGAGTGCTTTACGTTGTCTTAAAAACCAAACTTGGGTGCTGCTGCAAAGCCCAGGGCTTCTCCTCCTCCAAACCTAAATACCAGAGGTGGATAATGACCCCAAAAATGTAGGAGGGTCACACTTCCCTCTGAGTCACTGTGCAATGAATGGTGCAGGGCACACCTGTTAAATGGGATGAGACTCTTGAGGGTCTGGCCACTTGTCAAGGAATATTTCATCCTGCTTTTCTCTGCAAAGGTGTTGATTTCTGTGGTTTGGCCACGGGCCACCTTGGCATTCTGCTCCCATGGATGTCCTCAGTGGCTTCATTTTGATGACAGATCCCTCTTTGTGTGGCTTTGTAAGCAGAGATGGTGACAACAAAATGTCCTGTGTGGCCAACCTACACTTCTGTGGGGTTGGGAGAGTTCAGTTGCCTGAAAACTTAGTGAGACCTGTTCTTTCTTTATTGAGATCTGTTCTTTCTTTAGTGGGAATCTTTGGCAGTGATGTGGGGAAAAAAGCATCATCAGTGATGTATCAAAACCCTATTTTAAATGAAGTGTAGAGCACTGGGAGCAGGTCCCAGCCACCACTGGAGTTGGGTAGGTGGCTTTCTGGGCACAAATGTGGAAGACAACCCCAAGCAATCTGTTCCACAGTACTGGGAGAGACTCAGGGAACACTTAAAAGGTTTTGTTTAATCTCTGAAGATGTGGATGGGAGCAGAGATGTAGTTGAAACACTCCACGTGGAGTGCTCAAAGGCCTTCTCTACACCAAGGTTTTCAGAGCTGTTAGAGAAAGTTGTGTTAAAATCCCATAAAATTGATGCCATGATCCTTCTTGCCCCGTGCAGCTTGGAGGAGCTCTTCCTGTGCCTTAACGACTACGAAACAGTGTCTTGCTCTCCAGTTTGCTGTCAGTCCCTCAAGCTACTCCACATAACTGACAATAATCTTCAAGACTGGACTGAAATTCGGAAGTTGGGGATTATGTTTCCATCACTGGACACACTCATCCTGGCCAACAACAACCTCACGACCATTGAAGAGTCAGAAGATTCCCTGGCAAGGCTCTTCCCCAACCTAAGATCCATCAACTTGCACAAGTCAGGTGAGAGCCTGGAAGCAGGGATGGGTTTTGTTGGTTGGTCAGTCTCTCCTCCTGTATAAATGACAAGAAATTAATGTCCCCATCTGTGGGATTTTCCTGCTGCTTTGGGTAGTCAGTCATTATCAAAAGATGGAGTCAGAGCAGTGTGGACCAGTTAATCAAAATGAGCTGGAAAGGTTTTTTATGTTGGTGGTTTTCCTCTGTTTCCCATCCCTGCCTCAGGTACTCCTGGCTGGAGAAGGATAAATAAATGTCTGGCAGTGGAGGGAATGAAAAGATCCCATTTTCCCTTTATTCCCTGTTTTATCTTGGCTAAAATGAGGGCATGTGCAGGTGTGCAGCGTGGATCAAGCATCCCCCAGCAGAAGCTGTCTGTCAGCCGTGCTCAGGCTTCACAACCTCACAAGTGGTGCTGGGAGCTGCTTTTACCCTCCAGCCCCAGAGAATTTCCAGCCAACGCTCCAGAAAGAGAACGAGCAGTTGGAATGTTGGGAAGAGCACCCTGTGCTCGGAGAGAAGGAGCTGCAGGGCAGCTCGTGGGGGCTGTGACGTGTTTGTGTGTGACACATACAGCAGAAATTCATCTGCAGGAGTGCTTCATGCACCAGCAGCTTTTGTTCTTGACAGCTTTACATGCTGTGCAAGTGCTGCTGAAGTGTCAGGCAGGTAGAAGGGACTTTATTAACATGCCCTACAATGGAAGCATCAAGGAATCCCTGTAATAAAAGCTTAACTAGAGGAGGAAAAGCCTGTTAAGCTGCATTTGAAAGCACTGTCTCACCGAGGAACAAGTGCTCCTGTGGTAAGTAGTTTTGCAGTTTTCATGCCAGGTGCTTAAGCACTCTGGGCTCTGTGCTGCATTTTAATGTTTGGGGAGCTCAAAGTCAAATGGGAATCCCAAGGAGCTTGTTAAAACTTTTGGGGGGTTTTAGGGAAAGCTGCTGCACTCTGAAGTTCTGTCAGGAGAAGACTCCAAGATGAGTTGTGTTGATCTCACCACATGATCAGGGCTCTGCTGGTGCTCAATCCTCAGCTTTGTTTTATTTTGCCCTCCCTACTTGCTTTGTTATCTAAGATGTCAGGTCTTGAGGGAGCTGAAAACGAGTTAAAACCTTTTTCATTAAATGCCTGGATGGCTTCTGGGATTGTTTCACCGTTGGGTTGTGGGCAGAAATGGGACCCAGGGTGGTCATGTGTGTGAGGTAAAGCAGTTTGATGGCTGTTTAGTGATGCCTGGAATGAAAGAAGTGCTGGTGGCTTTAACACTCTGAAAGCAGCATCCCTTTATAGACACAACATCACTGATGCTGGTCAGTCCCCAGCAGTGAGGCCAAAGGCTGAGTGGTCCATAAAAAAGCCATGGAGAGCATCCTCCCAGACTTGAAAAACAGCACAAGAGTATTTCAGCTCCTCTGTCTTGTAAGCAAATGTAGATTTTTTTTTAGCAGCACATTGTGAGCAAAAAGCCAACTTCTCAAAGGAGCAGCAGTGACACTCTCCTGTCACATATGTTCTTTGGCTGTGTCTGATTATCTTGGATCCATGATGTGTTTTCTGTGTTTGTTAACACAAATCTTTCCTCCTGAGCAGGTCTGCATTGCTGGGAAGACATTGACAAGTTAAATTCCTTCCCCAAGCTGGAGGAAGTGAAACTGCTGGGAATTCCTCTGCTGCAGTCTTACACCACCGAGGAGCGCAGGAAGCTGCTAATAGCCAGGTCTGTTGGCTTGTTCTGCTCAGCAGAGACATGACAAGGCAAGGAAGGGGTGGGAGCAGGTAATCAGAGGAAGAAGCTGGCAGGAGATGAAGTTCTGTGTGAATGCAGAAAGATTGGAGCTTGGTTTGTTGGGTGGGAGCAGCTCATCAGAGGAAAAGGAGATGAAGTTCTGTGTGAATGCAGAAAGATTGGAGCTTGTTTTGTGGAAAAGTCAGAGCACTGGAGATGTTAAATCTGCCTTCTCTGCTTCCCAGGGAATTTTGTGAGTCTCCTACAAGTCTGTGCTCGTGTGGTGAAATGAAAATGCTTAATTTTGCATGTGCTTGAGAAATTACATGGAACTTTCCCTCTCTCTCCAAGGGACCGAGGCCTGAGCTTCCCGGCAGGAATTCTCACGGTGTTAAAGCTGGGGCACTTTTGATGTGACTGGCTTGTTGATGGGCCTGTCTGGGCTCCCCTCCTGGCTGACTGTGGCTCTTGCTGTGTGCCTGCAGGTTGCCCTCCATCACCAAGCTCAACGGCAGCATCGTGGCCGACGGGGAGCGGGAGGACTCGGAGCGGTTCTTCATCCGCTATTACATGGAGTTCCCCGAGGAGGAGGTCCCCTTCAGGTAGGAATTCTCTGTCCTCCAGTGGACAGCAGGGACAGAAGGGTGGTGACTGAACAGGAGATGGGAAATATGTGCCAGCTGTTCCATGAAAGGAACATCCCTCACCTTCCTCCGGCCTTGGCTCCCTCAGTCTGTTTTAGCTAAAATTGCTGTATTTTTGTTGTCTGATGATTTGTAGGGTCACTCCCGAGGCAGATTTGATCTTAAAAATGCCTGGTACAAGTGCCATTAGACAACAGGACTGTTCAGTTCATGACCTTCATTGTTTCCTGGCCTCTCCCAGGGCTCCCTTCATAACCCACCTGTGTTTGGGAGTGCCCAAAGCCAGGACGCATCGTGCTCTCTGCTGCCAGGCCAGGGCATCTAATCCTCTGGACCATCTGGTGTGTGGAATGTGGCTGGCAATGGGAAGCTGTCCCCTCACTTTTGGGCCTGCAAATCATAAGTCTGATGGGTTTTCTTTGCCAAAAAAGTCCATCCAATGATCTGTTCATCTTGGTAAACTAATGAACTCGGACAGATGCTGTTCAGTCTGTATCTTTTCTGTGCCAGCATCCACTTCCTGCTTCTGATGGGCTGAGGAGGGATCATGGAGCATCAGGCCACTGCCTTTACCTGCCCTCTGCCCTAAAACCCTCATGTGCTTTTGGACAGCAAAGCTTTGTTGTCCTAGTTTTACAGAAAAGGGGTAGGACAGGAGTGTGTGTGTGACTCTGAGGGCACAGACAGAGGTGGGGACACACTGAAGGTCACAGGTATGGCCTGGTACGGATGGGAGGGGTGCAAATGGAATCTGGTCAGTGTTTTCCTTGGCTTAACTCTCAGCTAAAATGCCTCTTGTTTTTCTAAAGCACTGGATATGTGACTTGCCAATCCAGGAAGGGGGTGGGAAGGCTGGAGTGGGCAATGAGGGCATGGCATTTTGTGTGAATATTAATAGGGTCAGTGATTATAATATTTGTTAAAGGCATGCAGGGGTCAGTTCAGAGGCAGAGGGCACTCATGTAGTCAGGGAGACAAGACAGCTGGTCCTTTTTCTGAGGACGAGCCCTGGCTTGTAATTTTAGAAGGCCTTGAAGCGTGACAATTGAAGGAAATATTGGAAGGGATAACAGCAGAGGCAGAGAATGCAGGAGAGAAGAAGGGGAAGGGGAGACAGGCACTGTGAGCTCATGGTGCTGCTCCCAAAAGGGCTTAATTTCCATAGCATTTCAGATTTCTTGTGTTTGGTGGTGGCAGAATGTCCATGATATTGCTGGGAAGGACACAGTGGAGTACAGCTTGAGGCACTCCTGATGCCCAGGACACGGGTTTTGGGGACAGGCTGTGTGTTACACATCACCACACACCGCTGGGATTGGTTTCCAGCTGGGATCTCGTGTAAATGATTACTGACATCTCACCCATCCAGGGAAACCAGGCTGGTTCTGACCACCATGCCAGCTTTATGCTAGAAAAATTACCTCCCCCTCCGATTTCTTAGCCTTTAAACACTGCTGCTGCCTTTTTCATGGTCAATGGCCTCTTTGTCCGAATCTCTTCATCTGTGCAGCGTTTCCAAGAGACTTCTGCAGCTACCAGAGAGGGTTGTTCTGTCCTGGAGGGGTTGGGTGCCACTGCAGACTCCTGTCTAGTGAGGCTGCAGACGGCTGAGAGTGGCCCCAGTGCTGGGTTTCAGTTCCTGGACCCACCATCAGCAGCCCTTGTCCGAAGGGAGACCTGGCATTCCTCGCAGGGGGATTTTGTGTCTGTTTGTTGCTAAAGCTTCCCCTTCCTCGCTCCCAAACCCTGTGTGGTGGCTCCAAAGTTGGTTTGTAATTAGAAACTCATCAGGACACCCATGTCGTGGCCAGTGGTCTGACATCTGCATTGCAGTGCTGCCTCGAGCAGAGGAGAGCAACTTGAGCACGGAAAACTTCCCAGTGGGAGCAGCCCCCCTCCAGACTGCCAAGGTGCAGCCTGTGATAAGCCCTGTCACCAGAACCCCCCTGCTTGCTGCATTCCTGTCTGCAGCTGGAAGGGATCAGGCAGGCAGAGGAATGGAAGGAACAATTTATCTCTGTGGATGTCGTGGTTAAAGGGAGCGCCGGGTGTACAATCCAATATTGGCTGTCTTGTGGAGTGACGTCCTCGTGTCTGGGGGGTTTTAATGAGCCCTCTGCTCGTCTGCTCCACTGTTTATCTGCAGAGTATCACAGACACTTTCAGCCAGGCTCAGGTCTTCAGCAGCCTCAGCGTCTGCCAGGCTGCAAGGGGTGATTAGAAAAGTCCCCAGGGTGCCTATTATTGGGGTCCAAACCAGCCGTGTAATAGCGTGCCTTGGTCCTGATTGATTTGAGGGCAGCCAGTCACTCCCACTCCCCACTTTCTTTGCAGCTCACATATGAGGAGCAGGCTGCAAAGCTCCTTCTGCCTTCCCTCAACACAAGGAAATTTCAGACAGCGTTGCTTGACCCTCCACGTATTTACAGCACATATTTGGATAATCTCAGCTCTCTCATGGTGGTCTGAAATTTGTCCCCCTCTTTGTCCTCTCCCCACCATCAGCCCAGTTCACCCTTAGTGCATGAATCATGACTGTAATTCTGCCTGGCACAGAAGTTGTTGCTGGTCTGCAGCAGCAGAGATGCTGAGAATTAAAGGGATGTCCCAAAGGGGCTGAGGGCTTGAAGCAACAATGGGTGGGTTCCTCTCTCCCTCTTTCCCATGGGATGTTGCTGCTGGCAAATCCTTCCAGAGAAAGAGAAACCCTCCTCATTGGTGACATGTTGGCTGGCACTTGCTCTGCCTTGCAGGTGGGTTATGTGGGGAGAGTGATGTTTTCTCTCAGCACTAGTGGCTTTCCCAGATAAATGGGGCTGATCCCACCACCCCAGAGCCTGTGAGAGCAGGGCACCGTCCCTCCTTCGCACGCTCTGGTTGTGTCCGTGAGACTGGGGAAATCCTAGTGCCTTGTGGCCCTTACCTCAGTGCCCAGCAGACAGAGGGGCTGCTGTTCTCCAGGAACATTCCTGCAGGACTCCCTGGGGTCTCCCAGCCTGCCAGATCCCATCGCTGCTCGGCGGGGGCCGTGACACCGCGCCGATCGCATTCAGCTGCGCCTGGGATCGGGAACACAAAGCGCTTTCTGTGCCGGGGCTCTGAAACGTTACCTGTCCTCGGCAGCTCTCAGCCTTTGTCATCCCAGTCCCATTGTGTTTTGTGCTGCCATTCCTCCTCTTTCCCAGCCAGGCAGGGAGATCCAGCCTGACCCGATGGCAGCGATAGCGGGGGGGCGGGGGTGACACAGACTTTCCATTGCAGGGACCTTGGGAAGGACACTCAGAGAACTTGGCTGCAAGGACAAGGTGACAGTGGAGTGTGTGCCTCTTGCTAGTAAAATTCCCATCTTGTTTTAGAGCAGGTGTGAGGGATCAGCTGGCAAGGAGTGCCCTGTTTGTTATCAGCTCTCAAACTGTGCAGCAGCTCACCTTGCTTCGGTGATCTTGATGATCCTGTGCTCAGTGGAGTGTAACATTTGGGACCTAGCTGGCCTCTTGGAAAACAGCAGGAATGTCTGATAACCTGTTGAGCCTTGAAGCCAGAGATACTGGGAATCTAAACTGAGGGCTGTGTCCTTTTTGTGAGCCCTGGCTTGGTTCTGGCACTCCTCCGTGAAGTGTTTTCAGCGGAGCAGGAGGCGCAGAGCCGTGAGCGCAGCATCCTCTCTTTCTTCCAAATCCCACTGCAGCCACAGCTGGGATTTCTGAAACTGTAGGAGCCCAAAGTGTGCTGCTCAGTTTTGTCAGGAAGCTGTTTTGAGCCCAGTCAGCTCGAACAGCTCGGGCTGGTGGGAACTTCACCTTCCTCAGCAAGATACTCCTCCCTAGTGGGACACTGAGCTCGTGTCAGTGCCACGGTGCAGCCTGGGGGCTGTGGGACAAAGCCACTGGAGTGCTTGGGCTTTCTGGGGCTTCAGAATGTAGATTGGAGTCAGGGTCAATGTTGTGTCATGTGGGGAGCACTCAGACCTGTGAAAAGTGCATTGGCTGCACCATAACTCTGGCCTTGTTGAATTTCCCAGGTACCACGAGCTGGTCACCAAGTACGGGAAGCTGGAGCCCTTGGCGGTGGTGGATCTGCGGCCTCAGAGCAGCGCCAAGGTGGAGGTTCACTTCCAGGACAAGGTGGAGGAGATGTCCATCCGCCTCGATCAGACTGTGGCAGAGCTGAAGAAGCACTTAAAAACTGTGGTGCAGCTGTCAACAAGCAACATGCTGCTCTTCTACTTGGACCAGGAGGCTCCTTTTGGTCCCGAGGAGATGAAATACAGCTCGCGGGCGCTGCACTCCTACGGCATCCGGGATGGAGATAAAATTTACGTGGAGCCCAGAATGAAATAGCCTTTCTGCCCACACCCACACACCCCCACACACCCACACACATGCATTGAGGAGTTTTTGCAAGGTTTTTATTTCGGTTGGTTGGTTGAGGTTTGGTTGTGTTTCTGTAGCAGGTAATTTCTTAGCCCGGAGGAAGTGCCCTGATCTGAGAACCATGCCCACCATCCACTGCAGGTGACCTTGAGGTGACAATTGACTTCAGGACGTGTGTTTCAGTGTGGGCAATACCTTGATGTTTCCTTTGATGCTCCGGTATACTCGTGATTTGGCATGAATGGTCAGTTGTTCAAGCTAAACAATGCCAGGGTCCATAAGGGAGGAGACAGCTCGGTGCAGAATTTGACCTGTTGTTTTCTTTTCCTAAATTCTTTGGTGTTTTGCTCCACCAGAGCTCCCTTTGGCCTCGCTATCCAACTGTGGCTCGAGCTTGCTGTAGTATTTTCTTGCAGCTTGGTGCTGTCTCAACCTTTTGTTGTGCTCGAGTTCACAGGAAAGATCTCCATCAGTATTCTGCTTGATTCAGAGCTCAGGTACTTTAGTGCATCCACTTCACCCCACTGGTTTGGTTTCTGTGAGTGCACAAAATGGGGGAAAGATGAAGAACTTCCTAGAAAGAAACTTCCTTTTCAAAGCGCACGCTCCATATCCACCTGATTTTGGGGGCAAAAAAGAGGTTTTGGCTGCTGTATCCGTCTCACACGGTGTCTGCAGCCTGTGGGGATAAAGAGTGCGTTGGAAAGTGAATTTTGGGATGTGGTGGGCGAGCGCTGCGTTGGAAGGGCTTTTAGAGCAACAGGTCAACCAAGGGGTTGAAGAGCAGCTTCCCCCGTTGGCCATCGTCCATCGCGATGCTGAAGAGATCCCCCGTGCACTTCCCCTTGTACCAGCGGGTGCTGCAAGTGGGATGGCTAAAACTCCTCTCCTGGGAGAGAGGAAGAGTCAAGTTGAAGTTTGTGTTTGTTGCTGTTGCACCAGTTCAAACCTAGCACTTTCCCCGGGGCCCCTGGCCGGGGTCCCTGCGCAGGGTCCGAACTCGGAGGATGCGTTGGCTCGGATCAGCCTCTGGAAGCGGAGGAGCAAAGCAGCTGGACTCACGTCGGGCGTTCAGCACGTTTCACTCCCTCTCTCTCTTGGCTTCCCCCACGTGCCCCTCGTAGGCATCGCGTGCTGCTGCTTCTCGTAGTCCCTGTTTTCTACTGCAGAGCAGATTCCCCGTCCTGCTCAGTGAAATCCTCCTTCCTTTCTCTCTCTCGTTTCGCTTCCCTGTGTCTTCCCTGCTCCAAGCTCAAGACTTTCCCCATTTCCTGGTCACAAGCAGCTGCACAGCGGTTTTTGGAGCCGTGCAGCGAGGGCTCTAGTTACACGTGAACTCCTGACCTTCGTTTTGAAATGCTCCCTTTCTCCCCACGTGCACTTTCTTTCCCGGGATGCTTTAGCCCACATCACCGAGCTCCTTTGGTATTCTTGGAGTTGTGTAATTTCTCTTCAACGTTTTACCTGGATTGTGGGGTGGGATCAGTGGGGAGGGCATGATGTATCATTATCTCATAGTCTTCAGGTGTAGGATATGGGGATTGTTCAGAGGGGATTAGTTCCTTATCCAAAGCAAGGGTTGAAATGGGAGGATTTAAAACAAGTTACTGATTTGTGCCTCATCCCCCCGCCAAAAACAGCAATTTCTTGGCCCCGTTGAGATGAGCAATAGGGAAGGGAGCGAGATTTTCCATAGGTAGCAGAGATTTTCCATAGATCCGTGGTACCTGTAAACTAAACAGCAGGGAGATAGTGGCAGTGTAACATAAAATGATGCTTTTATAAGCTAGAGCTTTACTGAAGATGTATTTTCCATTTGGGCGGCGAAAATGATTTGCTGCCTGATAGCAGAACCCTTAAGCCAACACTTCTGTATGATATATACGTACCTACCAGTAGGAAAAGTTGTGGTTAATAAGATATTTTGTTATAAAGCAAAGTTTTATGAAGATATGGTTGTTTAATATTAGAAGCCTATTTCAGCCCTTGGCCTCCAGTGTAAGTGGGTTGTCCCAGAGTGGCTGCAGAGTCCGAGGCAAGCGACCTATGGGGATGCAAAAGTATCTCTGACCTAATTCTCCAGAGCAGTAATTGCCTCTGTGGGTGTATTTATGGCATTGTACCTGCTATTAATGAGGTGCTGTAACTCCTGACCGACTTCCTCAGCACAATTAAGTGTCTGGGTTTCAGAGAAGGGAATAAACAAAGGCCATTAAAGAGTGGAATGGGATGATAAAGAAGAGCCAAGTATGTGCTTTTGAGTTTGTTTGCCCACTAAAAATTGGGCTGTCCCTGGAGGGGTCGGTGCTGTCACCGGCTCAGAACTGTCAGTAAATCCTGATTTTATTTGTGGCAGACCTGGTGAGAACTGGAAGATGGAAAAAGAAAACACAGAAGGTTAACAAATGCTGGGGGGTTTGGTGCTGACACCCAAAACTGCTCCTCTGGTCTGTTCAGGTCAGGATGTGAAATCACCACCCTGCCACTTCTTCGGGGGAAGGCTTTTCTCAAGGCATTCACCTTGTGTGCAGACAGTGAAGCACTCATGGGGTAGAACCCAAAAATCTTGGTTGGCTTCCCAAGGAGAAGGGCTCACCCCCAAAACCCAGAGAGGGTTTAGGTGTGCAGGTGATCGGCTGTAGGAAGTGGGACCAAACAGCACACAGTGATGTGGCAAAACACCCCAGATCACTTTCCCCTCGTGATACCAAGTGGGGAAGGGTCTTGTGTGTGTGCCACCCAACAGGGACCAAGTCTTGGGGAGAGAGGAGAGGGCTCTGAGCGGGAGAGGGGGTTTGGGTGCTGAGTGAGGGTGCAGAGGAGGCAGGAGGTTTGATTTAAACCGCTGCCATGTCCAGAGGGGCCATGCCAGGCGTTGCCAGCCTGTACCCGCTTCAGCTAAAGGTCCCTGAGTCTGTCACATCCCCTTGAGAAAACAAAATAGATTTACAAGCTTCCCTGGCTTGTGTGTCCTTCAGTCTGAGGGCTGCTTTTGTCGAGAGCTGTTGTGTTGTTCCTGCTAGTTCGCGCATGAAAGTCTGCTGCGGGCAGGGGGCAGAGCACCTGCTCCAGAGGACTTGGGTGACAGCTGTATACCAAAGTGTCACACGGCTCCGTGTGCCGAGTCAGACGCTGTGCTCTTGTGGTTTTGGGTCTGTTCCTGTTGAGTATCCGTGGTTTTGGCCAGATGTTCCGGGCTGATCGTGTAGCGAGCGGTGTTAGGAATGTGCACAGGGTGCTGGCTGGCCTCTGCCCCGTGGCTGGGATTTGTAACTCTGTTTTTTGGGAGCTGCTGGCGTGCAGGTGTGACCCGTGGTGGCTTGGAGGAAGTGCTGCTGGGGACAGGCTCTTGCTGTGCCCTCGGGTCTGGGGTCTGACCGAGGCGCCGTGGGCTCTGCCTTCTCTCCTCAGTGAGATTCTGTAGGTTCTGTGTGTGTGCAAGATTTGAGAATGCAAACGAGGTGCTCAAAGCAGCCTAGAGGCTAAAATCTGTATTCCTGGCAGCTGTGCCTGCCTCGTTTGGATGTGGCACTTTTGTAGGCAGTAGAGAGACGCCTTCCCCAGAGCAACGTTAGAGGGGCTTCAGCCACCTCGGGCTTTTGCCTCTGTGATTGCTTTTCTGCAGTTCCTGGAAACTTCAAATATAATTTAAACATGAAGATCTATTCTTGCTCCCTATTAATGTTGCATCCATGTGTAATTTCAAAGAAGAACTGTAAGTCCATCTGGTTTTTTATCCTGGTTTCTCTCATGGGGGATACACCTCCCGCTCCCACGATTTGCCTTGGGTTTGCTCGCAGACTTAGCGGTGGAATTCAGGCCAAAATAGGTCATTGGTTTGGATCAGTTCAATAAACTTATGTAAGTTTTTACACAAAAAAACCCCGGTGTCCTGAGCTTTGCACTTTTGTGTCCCCTGGAGCAAAAATGTTTCCTGCTCTCACCCCAAAGGTGTGAGTGAAAACTGGCGGGATTTTTTTTGTCCTGCTGATGGTTGTGTTGTCTGTCCCTGAGCTTGGGCACAGCCACCTCGCCTGTGCAAGGTGCCACCTGTCAAAAGGAGAAGTCACGGAGCTGAAGACCCATTCCTCTTCTGGGCTGTATTTCCCCATGCCTGGGACTCGTCCCCACTTCCAGGTGAGGAATGAAGCCCGAGCTCGCTCTCCCTCCTCAGCGGGACTGGCCTTGGGGTTAAAACAAATTTCAGCCTCATGGGCTGCACCACATGACCCTGGGGGAGGCAGGAGGAGGGAGATGCCCCTCTGGATGGGAAACGGCTCCTGGGTAAATCCATTGCCAGGGCATCTCCCATGGGCTGTGCCAGGTCCTTGAGATGGGAACGAGGCGAGGCACTGCCTGTGCCAAGGTCACGCAGCCACAGAAGCCCTTGTGGCATCTTTGAGTGCTTGTTTTTCCCTCAGGCATGGGAGGAAGTTTTCTGCTAGAAGAATTAAGAAAAAAGAAAAAGAAGGAGTGTTTGGTTGTTCAGCACTGCATGATGGGAACATCCCCTGCCAAAAGAAGATAGGCTGGAAGACAAAGTCTTCCCCAAAGAGACAGTGAAA
This sequence comes from Oreocharis arfaki, assembly GCA_013398015.1. Taxonomy (NCBI): domain Eukaryota; kingdom Metazoa; phylum Chordata; class Aves; order Passeriformes; family Paramythiidae; genus Oreocharis; species Oreocharis arfaki. The sequence continues at coordinate 6,507 of VZRR01010931.1, read as the reverse complement.
CCTAATCAAACTTCATCAGTGTACACTCACCCAGGACAAACAGGACCAGAATATTAAACTGACAGAGGAGCAGAGGGAAACCTATTTTCACCAGTTTTCTCTGTGTTACAAAACAGAATGAGCAGAGTCAATTGATTTTCCTGGAGCTGGTTGTGTTTAAAATGTATGGGAGGGAAGGGAAGAGCCAGGCTGCAGGCTGGAAGTAATCTGCCCCTGGAATATCAGTCAGTGCTGATATCCCCCTGCCCTCCTAAAATAGCTGTTGGCTTAGAAAAGGGTAAAAATAAATTTAAAAATGAAAGATTCCTGCCAGCAAGGCCGTGCTCGGAGGATGGAGGGAAAGCAAATTCTGGGATGTGCTGTGGAGGCAGCAAGCTGCCTGGTGCCCTGATGTGCTAAAAGAGACTGCTGAGGTAAGAGACAGCTTTTTGGGGGGAAACTTGCTGAACACGCTGCCAGGAGCACCCAGGGGAAAAAGTCTGGGTTTCTTGTTGGGCTGCTGGCATTCCTGTCTCCTCTCTGTTCCTGACACAGGGGGAAAAAAGACCTGCTAGCAGGGAAAATAGGGAGTAAAAGGCCCCCGCCTAAAATGCCAGAAGGGAAAATCAGCCAAGGTCAGGCTGTTTGCCCACTGCTGGGGTGGGAGCAGTGCCTGTGTGACCCCAGCCTTGCTGCAGGCTGAGAAATCAGCTCTAACGTGGCTCTGCTGGGGGATCCTTCACCCCTCGGCTGCCGTTCCAGCTCTCCCTCTCATCCAGCATGGATATGAACCAAATCAAAGCAGCTGAAATCTTTTTTGGGGTACAGATTGGGCTCAAATGAAGAGCTGTGGTCAGCCCACGTTTTTACCCTTTCAGGTTAGTGGTGTATCCATCAGCCCAGACGCCAGAGGCAGGGAAAATCCCTGTGGAAACTGCAATTGTACAAGTGCAAATGATAATAACGCTCACAGCAGTCCCCCAGTGAAACTCCTCACCACCACCAGTCCTTCCAGAGAGGGTGGGAATGGGAACAGCAAGGAAACCCTCTCTGGGCTGGGCTGGGCTGGGTGAGTTTTTCCCTTTCCACCTGTAAAAGCAAGAATTGGATGCGAGAGCAACTCCATAGAAACTTCAGGGCAGCGCCTTTGAACGGCGCTTTAAGCCTAGCACAGTTTAATGCTAATCCTGTAACTTTATATAGATGGGCTTTTTTTTCCCCCCCCTTTTACACAAAGGAGGAAGGGGCTCAGCTCTTCCGAGGGTTGGGTTTTCTGTTCCCTGAGCAGCAGAGCTGCGAGCCCAGCTCCGTCTGGCTGGCATTTCCATCTGAATCCACCTGAAGGGGGTGAGCTTTTGGGGAAGAAAGAAGCTTCTCTCCCTCTCCAGGCCAGAATCTGATCTCCAGATTAGCCTGCTGGTTATCAATAGAGGAACAACAGTTGTGATTGCAACTCAACACTGCTCCAGCCCTGGAAGAGCCTTGAGGAAAACGGAGTTTTCAATTGGGAGAGCAAAGGACTGAGCCATCGTTTCAGTCATCAGCAATAATTGGCACGGGAGGACGGGCATGCATTCTCCATTGACATAGGATTTCGCCCTGCTCTACCAAGACTGGTCTAAAATTTCAGACCTGATCGCTCCTCTAGCCTACGAAACAGGTTGGTAATTTTTTTTTTCCATACCTAAAAATTTGTAGTTTTGGATGGGATGTGTTGAATGAGTTCTTTGCTCTCTGTCCTGTTCCTCCTGCACTGCCACCGTCCCCACTGGCCACCCCCTGCCTGGTCTCTCCTTGCAGTGACTCAGATTTACAATCTATACAAAATTCTGGTCCTCTCCTTTCACCTTTCCAAGAAAGGGAATTTGCTAAAACTTTTCCTCCGTGGAAGGAACTTTCCCCCGTGGAGAATGCGGTCGCGTTGGTGTGAGTGGAGAACTTTCCTTCCACCATGTTCCAACCTTTCCAAGTAATGAGAGGCAAGTGGGAGTGAAGTGGGATAAATGATGGGATGTTCCCCCTGTAATCCTGTGCTCTGTGAGTGCCCTTAGAAGGAGTTGGATCTGTTGATCCACATATCCCATGAAAGCAGATCCATGGGGAGAACACAAAGAGTCGCTGGGTTTTGTAGGGAGATTTTTAAGGCTGGGGAAGCTGCTGTGGACACCCAGGCTGTCCATAATGCACACAGGTGGTGTGGGAAGGTGGCCACGTCCTTTCCCAGCACACTGGGAGCACCCCAGACCTTCCTGGGAGCTCTCCCTGAGCCGTGCCCGTGCGGCACGAGCGGAATCGACGGGCGAAGAAATCAAAGCAGGTGTTTGAGCAGTATTTTCTATTGGATTAATAACGAGTAACAAATTGCATTAGGCACAGAAGGAATTAGAGCTGGCACAGGATTTCGCTTTCATTTTGTATCTGCTCTCCCTGTCTCTCATTGATTCCTGTGCAAGGAGCTGCCCAGCTGTGTAAATGTTTGTGCTCCTTCCACGCTCATCCAACCCCCTGAGCGATGGCTGTGGCAGCAGCCAGGGCACAGGATTAGCTGGAGCCCCTGGACCACGAGAGCACAGCAGAGCTCTCCTGTCTGGAGCAGAGGTGCTCTCCCTGGGATGAGCCAGGAGAGGCCATCCCTGCACTAAGCGAATCAGGAATTGCTCCTGAGCCCTCAGGAGAATAAAGAGCCCACGCAGAGCCGTGGCTGTTTACAGCTTCCAACATGAAATGAGCTCTTCCAGGCAGTTCTGGGCTTCCTCTGGCAGAGCCTGCAGGTGATTTGCTGCTGTCCCCAGGGAATTCTCCTCACACCAGTCCATGGGACAGCATTTCAGGGCTGCCTGGCAGGTGAGAGACCTCCAGCTCTGAAACATCCCCGTGTTGGCAGCAGTTGGGAATCGCCTCAAGGATGTGCTTTCCTGCCAATGTGATGCACGGCTGGGTTTGTCTCCTTCCTGTAGGATGAACAAGAGATCATTTCTGGGAGCCTGGGTGGCCCTTTTGGTGATAACAGCACGGCAGAGAGGTGAGTAGCTCCCATCAGCAAAACATTCCCCAGCTGGGCTGTGCCCAGAGACCCCAGAGGGCTTGGAAAACCAACCTAGAGGGCTTGGGAAGCCACCCTGGAGGGCTTGGGAAACACCCCCAGCTCCTTGGCTGGAGCAAGAACAACAACCAGGGTGAACTGAGAGTTTCCCACTGGGAAGGAGGGACTGAGAATCCCAAGGGATGCATGCTTGTGTTTATGATTTACATGGCTATGTGTGCACCTGGAGTATTCCAGAGGAAGCAGGAGTTTGGAAAAATCCGTGTTAGGGCTGCTGAGCAGGTGTGGTAGTGTGGCACCAGGAGAGCTGAAGCAGAATTGAGGAGTGCCTGCTGAGCTTCCTGTTTAAAAAAGAAATAAAATCCCTGTCTTGTAGCTGTGCCTTGGCTGTGATAACTCATCAGGTGTGTAACAGCTGTGAAATGATTTATTTTACTGCCTGGCAGGAGGAATTTTGCTGTGGCACTCTGGATATGCCTGTGGAAACAGGGCTGTGGCTTGGAGACCATCAATGCCGCCTCCCTTTATGCCCAACAGGGCACTCAGGTCACACAAGTGTCCTAGGAAATCAGGATGCCAGTGGGCTAGGCCAGACTTCCCCTCATCTGCCTTTTCCATGGGGAATTTGGAGCCTGTGAAGGGTCAGTCAGTGACTCCTTAATGCCCAGCCTGGAGCATCCCCAGGGTTGGGCATCAAGGAGAGCCCCTTCCCTGTCCATGGGAACACAGAGCAACCTGGCCTCAGCTGGAGGCCCCTCAAGAGCTCAGGGTAGGGCCCAGGAAATGAAAGCTTGTCCCGAATCCAGGTGAACAGAGCCGGGATTGTTCCGAGCCCGGGGGCTCTGTCAGCCCAGATTGAATGTCGTGAGGCTCTCCTACATCAGAGAGGGGACAAGGGGGAGGCAAACCCAGAAAAATCCCCTTTTGCTCTGTGAGGAGCTGGCTGGAGGAACAGGACATGAAATGACAGCAGAGGTCTGGGTGGCTGGGACAGGAAGGGACCCGTGTGCCCTGGGGCCTGCAGTGGCTGCTTGTGCCTCAGGCTGATGGGTTTTAGGTTTTGCAATGTGTCAAAAGCATCTTCTGAGGTACTTTAGGGAGAGACAATTGTGTTACTGGCAGTGCCTTTTAGCAGGAAACTGAATTTTGCTGGGAAATGTTGGAGCAGCCGTGACCCCTCAGGCTGCCCCCTGGGCCAGGAGCCCTGGCAGAGGAGGAGCAGGCAGGAGGAAGGTGGGCACTGCCAGGAACGTGGCTCTGAGGGTGGAATTGGGGCTGTTTGCTCCCCTGAGTGCCTCACCACGTGGAGCAGCCAGTCCTGGAGCAGGGCATGGACCTGTTGTCCTCGTGTGAAGCCAAGACTTAGGGGGTATGGCTTGGTCACAGTGCCAGGGGAGGCAGAAGTGCAGCTATGGTGCATCTCGTGGCCACTTTGCTGTGCCCTGACTAACCTGGATGATGCTTTTCCTCCTGAGCCTGTCCCAGAGCCTGTCCTAAAGGCCCAGCCAGCAGCTCTGCCCCGGCTCCAAACACCCTTTGGCTGCTGATGTTGGGTTTGGTGCTGTTTTCCTGTGGCCTCTCTGAAGCCAGGGCTGTCCTGACACTGTCCTGAGGACTCTTCTCCCTCTCCTTCCAGCTCACAGCATGGCAAACCTGTATCCATTCTGGCAGAACGACACCAAAACCCCCAAAGTCGATGATGGGAGCTCACCTGAAATCAAGATCTCTGTGCCATTCATCTTTTTTGGAGCCCCGTACAGAAGCATTTATGTAAGTGGAGAAAACAGACCTTCCCTTCCTCCTTTCCCTTGCCATTATTGGCTGCATTTTAAACACGCTCTGCCTGTCATCAGGAATTGGAAGATTTATTACCAGCTACCTGACAAGTTCTTAGATTTCATGAACTGATAGGTTTTATGATTAAGAAAGTCAAAGGTGTATTTAATGGGATAATGTTCATGGAAAAGGAATCTAAAAGGCAATAAATTTTCTTTGTGGGTGATTAAATGGCCCAGCAAAGCGAAGGGCTTGACACGAGGGACATTATTCCTGCTCCATGACAAGAAACAAGAACATGCAGGACCTGCAGGGGGGAAAAGGGGACAACAGTTTTATGGGTGCCCAAGAGAAGGACAGGCTGCTGCTGTTCCCATGGCACAGCAAAAGCCTGGCTAAGGGGACACCAGGGCTGGGCTGAGAGCGGTCACCTGAGCTCACCTAAACCTTAGATAGGGCCTAAGTCAGCGTGACTGTGCCACACCCCAAGTTTTGTGGTCTCTGTGAGATCAAAACAGAGGCAAAGCCTCATCCATTCCCCAGTTTGTGTTTGTGCATAGCAGCACTGGGAGAGCAGGAATCCCATTTCAAACCCTTGTGTGGTGGGGGATTCCAGCTGCCAGGGCAGCAGAGCCATTCACTGTCCATCCTTTGTGACAATGTTCTTTGGGGGAGTATCTCCAGCAGACTCTGGGGAGGCTGAGGTGGCACCTCCCTGCTCTTGGGGAGCCCCAGGATCTGTCACAGATGACAAAGCCAAAGGCAGTTTTGTTCCATGCAGCCACCTATATCATCATCATCATCATCATCATCATCATCATCATCATCATCATCATCATCATCATCATCCATGTCCCTCAGTGCTGCAGAGCTGCTCTCCAAAGGCTGAGTAACCCCAGGAGCTCACGGCAGCATCTCAGTAGATTTGGGTGCCATCCTGCTCTGATGGGTGCCCCTCAGAGCCCTATTTTGAAGACTTTTCAGGGTTTTGTCCAGCTTTTGGGGCTTCCTGCACCATCATTTGTCCACCACGGGCAGGATGAAGCTGAATCTGTGCCCAGACGGCCGGGCCGCTCCCCCTCTCTCTGTGTATCAACCCAAACCCTCCCGCCCCACATTCCCTGACAAACCAGCAGCTCTGTGCCGATTTGTTGTGCTAAACCACCTTTGCTCAGACAAACCGGGGGTCTCCACACAGGTCAACAACAACGGCGTGATCTCCTTCAACGCCCTGGTCAGCCAGTTCACGCCCGAGGCCTTCCCGCTGACCGACGGCCGCGCCTTCGTGGCGCCCTTCTGGGCGGACGTGCACAACGGCATCCGCGGGGAGATCTACTACAGGGAGAGCACGGAGCCTGAGCTGCTCCGCAGGGCCTCCCGGGACATCCGCAGGCACTTCAGGGACATGGCCTCCTTCTCGGCCCTCTGGCTCTTCATCGTCACCTGGGAGGAGGTGACGTTCTACGGGGGAAGCAGCACGACGCCGGTAAGAGCTGCGCTCCTCACGGGTGTGTTTCATGGATGTGCTCCTCAGGGGTGTGTTTCATGGGTGTGTTTCATGGCTGCACACCTCATGGGTGTGTTTCATGGGTGTGTTTCACAGCTGTGCTCCTCACGGCTGTGTTTCACAGNTGTTTCACTGCTGTGCTCCTCACGAGTGTGTTTCATGGCTGTGTTTCACAGCTCTGCTCCTCATGGGTGTGTTTCAT
>VZRR01010930.1:216945-277415 GCA_013398015.1 Oreocharis arfaki | reverse complement strand
GGGAGGGGGGACCTCCGAGTGCTCCGGGATGTGCAGGGCAGGGGGTCTGAACCCTCAAGGGGGCTGCCAAAATGGGAGAGGGGTATCAAAAGCCTCCTGGGGTCAGTGGGAGACGCGCCGTGTGCCAGTGTCCCCGTGTCCCCGTGTCCCTGTGTCCCAGTGCGTGTCCGCGGTGCTGGCGGTGCTGCTGGCACTCCCGCTGCTGCTGGTGACATTCCCGGTGGTGCCGGTGGCTCTCCCGGCGGTACTGGTGGCATTCCCGGTGCTGCTGGTGGCATTCCCGGTCGTGTTGGTGGCATTCCCGGCCGTGTTGGTGGCATTCCCACCAGTGCTGGTGGCTTTCCCGGCGCTTTGGGATCCGCCGTGTTTGAGCTGACTGCGAGGGGGTTTAAAGGCTGCTTGTGGGGTTCGAAGGGTGTTTTATGGGGTGTTTGCATGAGAAAAATGCTTTGGTGAAGTGAAGTGACATTCCCTAAAAGCTGAGAACCGACACCTGAACCCGAACCGAGCAGTGCAAGGGCAGGAATCGTCCCTTTGCCTTTGCCCCCGTGACATTGCTCATCTCCCCCGGTTCTAGGTCTGGAAAGCCGGGTGCAAGGATGGTGAAGCTGGGGAGTAATTTGAACGACAAGAACAACAAACAACCATCCAACGAAGATGGTTTTCAGACAGTTCCTTTGATCACACCTTTGGAAGTAAATCACCTGCAGTTCCCGGCTCCGGAGAAGGTAAAACAAAATCAGAATGTGCTCCTGCATGGTTGCGCACACGTACGTGCCCCTTGGCTGTCACTGGGCTCTGGTGATTGGAACTGTGCGTATTTACTCAATAAATAAAAAGGGGCTATCTTTCATCGTGTGTTTATCTGTTTTAACGTGGCAAATAAGCACGCAGCAGTCTCCCAGTGCCTTCCCTCCTCAAAAAAGAACCCCAAATATTCATAAATACAACTGGAAAAAAGCTTGGTGCGTTTCTCTTGCAAGCGCTGGGGAAACTGAGGAGCAGTGTGCAATGTGTTATTATCGGTAAGATTAATGGCCTGCTTTGAGAGGAGGTAATGTGATAACTCCGCCGAAATAAGCAGCTGTTTTAATTATCTCAGTAAAGCTCCGTTTTCTTCTCCGTGGCTTTGCAAAGCTGATTTGGACACCGAGGATGCTGATTTCCCTGGGGAGAGTGGCTGAGTTCCTGGGGGACAGCCCAGGGTCGCGTTTGGCCCCGGGCAGGGGACATTGTTTTCCCCTGCCCTCTCAACTCTCTCACACCTGAATGCAGCACTAAAACGCTCAGGAATGTTCGACTGGCTGCGGGTTGTGTTGGGATTTTTTGGCTGCAGTGTGAACTAGGAAATCTTTTGTCTACATCCCTGTGGGGATGATGCATATCAGTGTAACCTGCTGAGGACATGATGAGACTGTAAAAATCCGTATTCCCCAACAGCCCTCACCAAAACAAAGCCTGTCTGCAATGTAGTTCCCAGATACCACAGAGGTGGAGCCAGCCCACCCCAAAGTACAGACAGAATGATTAGATCTCGCAGGATAATGGAATAACAGCAAAATTAACACTGATGATTATTGAACGTGTATCCTGCTTTTACCGTGGTACAAAATGAATTTTCCCTAAATACATTAGGAGAACGTGGTGATGGATGTGATAAACCAGTCTAGGTAGACAAACTGTGTTTATTTTAGGATAGAGCTGAGTCAACTGCCTTGACATCCTGGGAACCAGAGCTGTGCCAGACAAAGGAGCTGGTTCTGTTCTCCACGTGCCTCATGGCAATCAGGAGCAACTTCGCTGCATTCAGGAGAGTTAGACTTCTATGAATTGTTGTGGATCAGAGGCTAAGCCAGCCCTTAGCTGTGACTCTGATAAATAAGGTTAAGCAAAATAATTCAGTCAAAGCAATACGATTCGTCATAAATGTCTGAAAACCTCAGGGGAAACCGTAGGTGTGTAAAAGTCGCTCCTCTGATGCCAGTACAAAGGGCTCGTTGAGATCACCCGGTGTCACATGACAACGTGGAATTTAAATGCCTCGTGGATCAGGTGAGACATAGATTACCCAACAAAGGTCTTTTCAAGCTAATCGAGTGCTAATGAGTGTTCTCAGGACCACCACAGTTCCATTTGCCTGTTGGTGAACAAACACTGGCGTGGATCGGTGTGGTGTGATTCCTTGCTGATTTTTCTGTTTAAACATGCCCATATCAATAATTCACGTGTTGTTAGGTTACATTACCTTCATTAGCATATATTACTGCCAGTGCATCTCCTGACATCCATATTTTTCTTTGCTGGAAGTGTGGGATGTATCTCCGGGCGTGCTGAGCGTGATTCAGAACTCATTAGAGTCAGAGCTATTGATTTCTGCAGGCTGTGGCTCATCTCCTCCGTGCAGCAGGCCCGGAGTTAACGGGCTGGAAATCCCTTCACCAGGAGGAGAGGTTATTTATGATAAAAGCAAAACAATTCACGACCTGTTGTTTCCTTTGCTCGCTGTAGAAGGGGTTCTGGTAGGGTGAGTTCACCCCGGGGCAGAGGGGCTGTTTAAAGAGCTGCTAATAAGGAGCTGAGCCTCGGGTGAAAAGCTTGGGCAGAGGTTAAGTGAGAGGGGCAAATTACAGCTTTGTACTTGAGAAAGCAAAGCTGCTGCTGACTTCAGGCAGGCTGTGCCCCTGAGGAGGAGTGGACATGGATTTCAAGTGTCTCTGGGTGTATTCTTGTTTGGACTTGCCTTGCTCTCAGGAGACTTGGTTAAGAAAACACCTAAAACGGACTTTCCCCCCGTCTACTCCTAAAACCTGCGAGCAGTTGATTTTTAGCCGGGAAGAATGAGCTCATAAGGCAAGGTACTTCCTGTGCCTCGTGCCTGGGATGCTGCAGGAGCGAGCAGAGCCCAGCGAGCCGCGGTGTCGGGTCTGAGGGACAGCTCCGCGGGGCTCTCCAGCCTCGGGGGTTTCCTGCACTGCAAGCCGATCCCGCTGCCAGCAGCCACAGGGAGGCAATGCTGCCGGCCAGCTCCTGCATCGCACCCTCGGCACTCCGCACACAGCTGCGCATTGTCCTGGCACCCTCCTGTAAGTGAAACAAAAAAAAACCTCCAGCCCTACTAAGTATTCACCTTTCTGGGCTTCTCTTCGCTGCCAGAGAGGATCTTCATTTAGGAAACTCTGAGCTTTTGACCTGGATCTCACTTTGGGGTCAGGGCAATCCAGGGTGCGTCAAAACCAGGGCAGGGAGGTTTGGGTGCAGCTCAGGGCTCTGTCCTTGCTCTGTCTGGTAAAGGAGGATAGTGATCCAAGGGTGTCCAAGGTTTGTGCTGGGCAGCCCACCTGCTGTCACTACAATAATGCCTTCACCTGGTGTGTATTTGCAAGTTCTGTTCATTTTTAGGGGTTTTTTTTTCAGTTGAGTCTTAGATACCTGCATGCAAGTTGAAGAACATCAAACCTGTTGTTTGTTGGAGCCTTAAAAGCAGCGCACAAAGCCTGTGGAATCTACAGACTGAAAATTGTGGTTTAAGGACCTTAAATACCTGCTTTTTTTCTTCATTTTAAGGTTGTTTCTGTAGTTGAATCACTTGAGAGTCATTCTAAGTGACTCTCAGCATTAACCTATGTAGGTGTTTCACCAGAGCTTCCATCATCTCTTCCCAAGTGTTTTCTGTGTCTGGCTCCTCTTTCAGAGAAAGGATACGGAGACAGAATACAAAAATGAGGCTTTTGCTGATGTGATGTAATCCCTGAAGTCCAGCTCTTTTCAGACAGTTCCTTGAAGAAATCATGCTGGGGGTGGGGGGTGAGAAAGGAAAACACTTAAAGGTGTGCTCAGATTTTACTGTCTGTCCTTATGGGGGTGCTTTCCTAACAAGCTTGTTTTCCAAAGCACTGAGAGCTTAGCAGCTCCCTCTGACTTCCACCTTGCTGCTGTTGGAAAAATGCAGTCAGGATTTCAGGAAGCTTTAATTTGGCAACCTTCTTTTTTAAAATTGCAGGCCACTGGAGTGTCTTCTTCCTTCTGCCACCAAAGGAGGATGTCCCCTCCTCTTGCTGCTCCCCCTGCAGCATCAGCATTCTCGTCCTTCTGTCAGCACTTGTGTGGCTGCAGGGGGACAAATGGACCCAGGACAGGAATTTTCCCCCTAAGGTGCTAAGCCTGCTGTGCATTTATATTTATTGACAATTTTCAAGCATTTCCCTTGTCCCTTATTCCTTTCCTGGAGCAGAAGGCAGAGACAGGTGCTCTTAAATCATTTTTGCACGAAAAATGGTGAAATCCATCCATGTAACAGCAATAATAGCCCCATCAACAATGACAAGCCCTTGACCTGGCTTTTTATGTCTCTGAATTTCATTCCTTCTGATTCAAAAACCAAAAATCCCTAACAGAAGTCTTTTATCTTTTAGGACAAAAGGGGAAAAGAGGAGCTGTTGCCTTGTTTTCCAAGGCACAGACAAACAGCTTCAGCTCTGATTGTGTCTCTGCAATGATAATGCTGAAAGATGTGCAGCTTTTCAGGGACCATTCTGTTCACTAAAATTCTAAATGAGACCAGCAACTGGGGACTCCTTGGTCTCTTGGCTCGCTTCAGTATAATCCAGCAGGAAATACCTCTGTTCTGGCAGTAAAATCCTAATTTTACATAGCACGAAAGTGCATGAAGGCTCTTGTCAGGCTGAAAAAAACATCCGGCATCTCCTTTGTGGTGAAGGCTGCAGAAGGCTTATCATGTGGTCCATTGTTCTTTATTTTGAATGCATCAAGAGGCTCGAGAATTAATTTCTCTAGTGGCAAATTCCTGCTACCAACCCAAGAAGGCAGAAAAAAAAAAAATTAAAAGTAACAGCTCACTTCAAATGCTTTTCCCACCCCGTGCTCGTGCCCCTGGCCACATCCCTCTCTGAGTGGCTGAGGCCATGCATTTACACAGAGTTCCTGGAAATCACGGGGGTCCCTGGTGTGCACAGCCTGTCCCTGTTGGTTTAGCAGAAAATAACGTTTGGTCCTGGCCAGCTGAGCAGGAATAATTAAGAGTAGCCGGATGAGTGCTCCTGTACCTCGGGGACTGCTTGGAGCTCTGTCCTGGATACCAGTGTCAGCCTGCCCTCTGTGCAGCCTGAAGGCACGAGCTGTCAGGGCAGCGTGGAGCTGCTTTAGGGGAGCTGCTGCTCGTGCTGGGGCCGGAGGCAGCTCGGCATTCCCAGCCTGGGAAGCTGTGGGAGCTCCGGATGCAGCCGGGGACAGGCGGCTCCTGCTCTTCTGCTGTGAGGCTGGTGGGATGGAGCAAATGGCAAAAGGAGGGATGGGGCAGGGGGAGGAAGGAAGAGGGAGGAGGAGTATGCAAAGGGAAAGGAAACATGGATAAAATAAAGGAAGGGAATAATAAATATAAAGGGACAGGCAGGCTGTCTTGCCTTTCCCTATCCTTTCCTTTTTCCTGTTGGGATACTCTGCCTCATCCCCATAAATGCCAAAGTCTGAGCCACCTCCTCCTGTGGCATTGTCCCCATCCCAGACTGTGCAAATCTCTTTGTCCTCTGGGTGTGTATTAGAACTGAACACCACCCCTGCTCATTAGGCTCATTAGTCTGTAATTAATCCTTGCAGCATCACACTCGGGCAGAGCAGCGTTTGGGGGAACCTCCTTGATGTTGTTTGCAGGTTTTGGACAGCTGTGCTTGTGTCCTTGGCAGTTCCTGCTCCTGTTGGGATGTCACTCTGTGCTGGCCTTCCTCTCCCACACCTACCCCTCCACTAGGGCTGTGCACAGGGTGCTCACAGGGACCTGGAGCAGCTTCCAGCAGCCTCCCATCATCCACAGAATGTGCTGCTGTTGCAGAGCTTCACTCTCAACATCCCAGGATTTGTGTAGCCTGGGCAGAAATCTCCCTTGTTAACCGCTCTGCCATCAGTGCCTGAATTAGGGGCTTTAAAGCTGCCTGCTTTTGTGAGCTCCATTACCTCTCTTAAGCCCAGCTATGTCTGCACTGCAATTCCTGGAGCTGCATCCTGCAGAAACAGCAGGAATGGACACAGGGAAGTGTGTAAGGGTTTGGAGGCTTGGCTGAGCCTGTTCTTTTTTCAACCATGAAAGCCCCGTGCTGAGAGGGAAAATGATTTCACCAAGAGTGTCAAGTGAACCCCTCATACCGGTTCCATACTGGTCTGGAAGGGAGAACCGGGCAGGAATCTTGGCTGAAGGGAAATCAGTGGAGCTCTGCTAATTCACCCTGGCCAGTTTGCCCTCACTAGAGCTGAGTGATTGATTCTTTTGTCTGCTTTGTTCAGCCCTCTCCTGGATGAACCTACTGAAATCAATTTTTCTCACCCCACCTCCTGTGGGTTCCGGGTGGCTGTGGGCACCTAGGGATTTGTAGGGAGAATTGGCTGAAAAAAGTCCAAGCTACTTTTGTTCTTGGGGCTGTGCCTTGCCCTTCTCAGCTGCTTTCAGCTCCCAGTGCAGCCTTTGCATTCTGTGCTGCCTTTCACTGGTGATGCCAGGGCTGATTACATTTGCTGTCTTAGTCCTTTTGCGATGTTCCTTATGCCTGGAATATCTTCCTGGCACTGATTCAGGAGACCACTTTTTCCTACCACCCTCTGTGAAGCTCATTTCCAGCACAACACCCGTTAGATGAGCTGATGCTGGGTAAAAAAAATAGCAGAGTACTGACCCTGGCTTTCTCCAGGGACTATGGATTTGATCCAGGGCATATTTTGCTTAAAAATTTCACTTTTTAAATTTTTGCTGCTTGTGATTTCAGTCATTTTATGTATTCAGATAATGACTAGGATGCCATTACCTGCATCCCAAATGCCAATTTTAATACTAACCTTTGGGAAGCCTGCCTGCTGAGATGTGTCCATCCTGTAGATTTGGAAGCATAGCTGCCATTCTTATAGGGTGGGACATAGCCATAATCATTTGGGGAAGCTTTAAAGACCTAATTCTCTAAAAATCTGGGAATTTGCAGCATGGAGATTACCAGGTAGTCTGAGATTTGTCCACTTTATCCAGTTTCTGGCAGTAGCCAGGGCAACAGTCAGGAGGAGGTACAGGAGATGCTGCATGGAGCTGCTCATGCCTATCAATGTTTCATCCTAAGCCTGCAAGGCAAGAGACTGTTCTAAGCCCTGAAACATGATTTTCCCATCTCTTTCCCTATATTCTTTTAGTGCTAAGCATTTTAACTCCAGCTGCTGTTGGCAGTGTACGCATCTCATTTGCTCTTTGGAGCTGGCTCTGTGTGAGGATTGGGCTGGAGAATTGTGTGTGCAGGCAGGTGGTGCATTCCGGCCATTGCTTGGCCTGGAGCACACGAGGGGAGAGCCCACCCCAGTCCCAGCAGGATTAGTCCCAGCTTTAGGTGCTGTCACCTGGCCCCTGCTGCACCCTGAGGTCCTGCTCAGCTGCTGATGCTTCGCTGGGTAACAAAGGCAAAGGAATCCACGACATTGGTGCCAGTGAGAAGTTGGTGTTTCCCTTCTCTCTCTGCAAGGAATGGAGGAAAGTGTGGAAAGGAAGGAAGCTGAGTCTCATTTTCCTTTAAAAGCGAGCATGACTAATCCGCCTGGAAACTGGTGGGGGTGTTACAAGCGTTTTGTGGGACTACAAAGTCCAGCTTTGAACTTGGAAGGAGCCTTTCTCCTTGGTAGCAGCAACACATTTTGTTTATCTCTTCTGTCAATCTGACAGCCACTCCGACTGAGAGACTCTTCATTATTAATAATCCCAGGAAGTAGTATTTTAAATTTTTATGGTTTGCGCTTTGCAGCACCTGAACCACAATATATTACATGCACCGTGGCAGTGGAGTGGGAATTACAGCAGGGCTGCATGTCCTTTTCCAAATGAATAATTTAAAGTTTTCACAATGCCAGTTATGTTAAATATTATTACTCATTTCTTCAGGGAAAACCATAGAGCTCGAACGCAAATATAAAGTGGCAATAAGTGATGTTACATTTAGCCAGCTGGAGACAAGGTTCAGAATTCATATCAGTTCATTTTCTGAAACACTTACTTCATCCCTTTGCTGGAAAATCCTTTTCAAGGTTCCATGCTTAATGGGATATTTTTCAATTTGTCACATTTCACATCTACTCTGCTCCTTCCTCCTCAACAGCAAATGCTTTTAATATAACCCACTTGGTTAGAAGCTTGCTTTCTTTTTCCTTTCAGCAGCCCAAATCCCTGGATTTCCCAGCACTCTCCCACTGTTTACCTTCTCAAGGTTGTCGGTGATGGATTTCCTGCTGGTGTAGGCAGACTCTCATCTGTTGTTTCTCACCTCAGCACACCTATAATTTTCCAAAGCATCGCTACAGAGAGGGTGCATGGTCCTGCATTCATTAAAGCCGAGGAAAGATTTCCTATTGATCCCAGCCGTGGCACTAGCATTAAGCCTGGAATAATAAGAGCATTTAGGTTTAGGACTCGATAAATGTATTAGCAAACAGCATCATTAGAAACATCTTGTGTGGAGCAGGATGATGGATGTGGCTTGTGGTCCTGTCGTGATGGGGTTTCACAATTTCCTCAGGCCGTTCCCTGCAGCCTCCTCTGAGCTCTTCAGAAGTGTTTGAGGGACTGGAATGAGGAACCAGAAGATCCAAGGAAGAGAACAGAATGTCAAAACCTTTCCAGAAGTGGAGAGTTACTACATCTGCTGAGCTGGGATGGCAGAGGGGGACAATTCTGCAGAGAGCTGCTGTTTTCCATAGCTTGTCTGACTTCCTTCCCACCCCATAATCCTTTGCTAGCCCCTAATCCCAAGAATGTGATATTTATGTCAAGAATCTCCTGGAGCTGCTGTTCTCTCTCCTTAATGAAAGTCTGAGAAAACAATGCATGGTAGGAAGTCGACCAACCATGGTCTGAACTCCTGACTCAGCCACCAAGTGGGACTCAGCACATTACTGAGATTCTTTCTTTGTCTTTTTTCCCTACTCCTCCATGAGTAATTTGTGATCCTGGGGTCATGCAGTGTGCAGAGCGCCCTGAGCTCTTGCTGAAGAATTCCCCAGGATCCCCAAGCATCGGAGGTGGAAGTGGCTGTGGGAAGGAGCCTGAAGCCAGCTCCGATGGGCCAAAGCATTTAAATGCACTCTTAACCTGGAATATCCGGCTCATCCTGCTGATGTTAATAGGACTACTTGCACGCTTAAGTGCTTTGCTGAATTGGTGGTTAATTAGCTCAAATTCTAAACAAACCTGGTTAAGGAGGAAGCTGCAAGGACTGCAGTGTGGCTTCCCATAATTAGATGTGTCTTTTTTTTTGCTGGTCCATGGAAGCCCTTTCCTCTCCTCCGATATTCTCACCATCACTCCGCAAACCCGTCTAGGAAGCAACTTTCAAAGAACAGCTTTATTTTAGATGTAAAATGAAGAAAGTACCAGGTAATTTATTGGTGTTCCCTTTACTGCATATGCAATGAACAGCTCAGTTCCTGCAACTTTAAGGTGTTGTATCTCTGGGAAACGGTGTGAAAACTTTAAGAACAGATCACAGGAGCAAGATAATCTGCAGGGAGATTCCCTGAGCTAAATCCATCTGGAAGTTCCCCCTTGGAGCAGCTCTTTTCCAACGTGCCAGCGTCCCAGAGGAGGGAATGAGGAGATGGCATTTCCTTCCCTTCATTTTGCTTTGTATTGCAGCCTCCCCAGGACCCCAATTTCCCCCTCCCTGTCCTTGATTTCAATCCAGAACAATTCCCAATCCAGCACTGCTGCAGAACAGACAAGGAGAGGGGATGGGGATCATTCTGTTGCTGTGGGTTGTAATAAACGGCAGCAGCTTTCCCAGGAAAGCTGTCGTGGTGTGAGATGGATGTTCCTTGTTTGCATGGGAACAGTGGGATTTGGGCTGGCTGGAACTGCTCGGGGGCAGCCGCTGATAAATGAGCGCTGATCATTGCCCCGACTGCGGAGTCAGGAGGATTTTATTACTCCGCGTTCAACAGCAATTTGGGTAGAATTTCTGGAAGACTTCACTGCCAGGAATTTTTTTTTTCTCGCTGACGAAATGGAAAAAGAAGGTGAAAAAGGAGTGATGGCAGGGAATGGGGGAAGGCAAATCTTTCCCACCCTACTCAAATCAGAATGCTGGAAAATGAAAACAGAAAAAGGAAAAAAAAATAAAAAAAAGAGCTAAAAATGCAGAAAGGTTTCTTTAGAAGATTGATTATTCCTTTTCTAAATTTGCACTTTTAACTCTGCAAGAGTGGGATCCATGCTCAGGCTGATTTATTTAGCCTGTGGGGGACTGAGCAAGAGGGAGCTCTGTTCTTCTCAATCTACACCCCATGCCCTCAGCAAAATTGCATTTTTGTCGTTGCTGCCATGATATTGAATGGTTCCCTCCCACTGCAGGTTTTCAGTTTTCTGTTTGACCTTTGTCATTTGATTTCTGTGCTCTCCTCTAAAAAGGAGACTTCACTGCCTGCCCTGTCTTTCTTCTGCTGAGTAATTCCACCGGGTGTGTGACAAAGACACTTCTGGAGAGCAGGTTTTTAACTTGTGCCATGCTAAAAGGCCTTTAGCAAAGGTACTTCTTCTCTCTTCTACCAAAGCTTTTTGATACCTCTGCAAATTTCTCTGCAAAACACTGCACACGGTGACTCTGGCTCTGTGCACATTCATTTCACTGCTGGCACAGTCAGCAGATTGTGTTTCAGGTACCTTCTGATCTGGCTGGGGCCTGAGCTTGCCTATTTATTCCCAGATGTGATAGAATTGCCACTGGACCTGAACCTGATGCCTGGTGAAGGAAGGGTTCATTTTTAGTCTCACTCTGTATCTCTGCAGACAGCATGATTCAAACTTTCCTGCTTGTTGGTGCAATGGAACTGTTAAAAAATAACCATAACAAAATTGATGTTGATGATAAATAAAATTAAATTATAGCTAGAAACAAGGAATGGTTTTAATTTGATTTTTTTCTTATATTCTGGCTTCCTGGTCTTTCATTAAGACCCAGCATTAGAGTTTGTGGAAAAGCCCTCATGTAAATTTTAAAAAAACTGTCTGCAGCTAAGATTTATATCAAGCAGGAAGCATGAATTTGGGAGAATTGGATATTGTCTGAAAACAGAAAGAGAGCAATTTCTAAACACTGGCTGGCAGGTGCTGCTGGCTGATCCTCTATAATTTACTGTACTGGGTTTACAAAAGACCAGGGAGAAGACTGAAGGCCGGCCAGCTGCACGAGTCTGGGTGCACTTGCCTGCTTTTGAGGGAGAAAATGAGGTTATTGCTTGTTTGAAACTCAGAGCTGACCTGGGCCACCTTGTCTTGGCTGCAGAGGGAGCTTTGCTTTATTTTGCCCACAGTGTGCTGGGCAGAGTGGGCAAAATGAGGTTTGATTCAACAGTGGGTTCAGAGCAGGGTCAGGATTCACCCCAAACCTGCCTAATCAAGTTTCTCCCTGTGGGTCATCTCCCATCCTCTGTGTTGTGTCATCAGAAATCCTGAGCTCCCAAATGCTCATGGAAATGTGTTCCAGCGGCTTTTTGTCTCTTCTTCTTCCCAAGTATTAATATTGCAAATGCTCCTGTAATAAATGCTACTGAGAGGGATCCACTGAAGGATGTAAATATTCATCAGTCTTTAATGATTTGCATTTGAATCCAGAAAATTGGCTTATGACTCCTCACTGCTTTTCTCTCCCTCTGATTTTCACATGCATTAAATGCAGGAGGATTAAATACCTGGGGTTCTCTTTGGTCCAAAGCAGACTTTGCTGTCTTCATTTGGAAATAAGTCCTTGATTAGCTGGGAACTCAACCTTGTGCATCACTTAATCTGTTCCAATCCTTCAGCAAGGTTTTGTTTCTAACTAAGAGCTTTAGGATCACTCTTGTCACTTTCATCTGGAGCAGCCTCCACTCCTGGAGTTTTTCATTTTCACCAGGCTGCAGCTCAGAATGGGGAGCCAAAAAGTGGAAGGGTCTTCTGCACTGGTGTAAACCACCTCATTTTGTAAGATTAGTAGGACCTGGATTAATCAGACACGGATCTTAGGGGAAAAGCCAAGGTGATAATACAAGATAAATATTGATAACTTGGAGGCTGAATGAAAGAGCCACCAAATGGCCTCAATTTAAATTGGCTTCAGCAGAACTTGTTTGGACAGAGCTTTTAATTAGTGAGGCTCTTCTTTAGGATGGGCTGTTCTTCTGCCTGTTGAGCATGACACAAAAATTAAATGCCTGGTCCTAAACAAAAGTGGGTGTCAGACATTTTGCTGTCAGCTATTTTAAGGCTCAGTGTGATAAGCTCACTGTCCTAGTTCTGTGTATCTGCCTGTTTATCTGCCTCTCTTATTCCTGAGGGGATGATGGCTTTGTGTTCATTTATGATGCTTGTGTAGGTCCAGGGGGTGGTTTATATAGAAAAGCTTTGAAAACAACCCAAAAATCTGTGCTGTGGGCAGAACCCTCAAAAGTGTTGTTATTTTCCAGGTAATTGTGAAAACAAGAACAGAGTATCAGCCTGACCAGAAGAACAAAGGAAAACTCAGAGTGCCCAAAATTGCTGAATTCACAGTCAGTTTCACTGATGGGGTAACAGAAAGACTAAAGGTAAGAAATGGTTGTTCTGCTGCCTTCTGATGCAAATGCCATTCATTTTAAAATAACCGAATCAAAGTGACAGGAAAGACATAACAAATTTAACACTCCACTCATCAGCGGGGTCAAAGAGAGGTTTATCTGCATGAGTGTAAAGGGGTGTTTTTAGGACAGGCATGAAAATGCCTTCTTAGCTACATCTAAAGTAGGAAATGCTTTTCTTTCCCAAGAAAATGATGAAAATATATTCCAGCCCAAATTGAAACTAAACTAAGTTTGAATCCTTTTTCTTCTCAAACATTGGTGTTTAAAAAGAATTTTAGAAATCCCAGTGAAGATGGATTGAAACATTTTGTTTAGCCATTTAAAACTCCTTTTGTCTCATAGCCAGATATCCCTTTTCTTATTTAAAATACTCAGTTGTTATTATTATTACATTATTATAGATTAAAATCCACTTCAAAATGCATGGAAAAAAAAAGGTGTTAGAGAAGCATTCAAGCTTGTCCTGTCCTGTAAGCAGTTTTGCCTCAAAGGAATTGGAATTTTGTGATGGAAAATGTTTCCTTGGGAAATTTTCAACAGGCTCTACTCAAACATGGCAAGAAACTCATGAATTATTGAGTGCCCTCGGTTCCTGTTGACTGCAGCACATTAGAATGGCTCAGTTCCTCCTAAAATTAGACTCCAAGTGTGTAGCTGCCAGTTTTTCCTCCCTTTTCGCTGGGAAGACCTGGTGCTTTTTCTAAACCACACAGCATGGCAGTGATAGAAATGTGAGATTTGACTGCTCATTTTCAAAGGCAGAGGAAATATCGATAATTTGAGTAGAAAACACAGAAAGTGGGCAGTGCCTGGTTACAGTCCTGCTCCTTCCAAAGCATAATTCATTCTTGAGAGTTGTGGGAATAAATGTTTATGGTTCTTGGCAGGGTTTTTTTCAGTGGACATCACAGTTTGATCTAAAATTTCTTACCTGCTGTTGATATTTACTGAATTCTTCACTGAGCTTATTGTGTGTAGTATCTATTTACCACCAGTGGTAACTCTCCACTGTCCCACTACTAAAGGGAGCAGTGAATTAACCACGGTTAAATCCCAGTCTTGGAAACCACAGCAGACATTTTCCAGTGCGAGCAACACACAAATCACAGCCAGACACGATGTGCCTGAGAACCAACAATAAATTCAGAGTCTCCTGGACTGATGTGCTGTCTTTAACCCGCAGTAAATGGCCTCGTTGATGTTGTAAATGGTGGTGCCTCACTGGGTATTTAATACTCAGTCCTGAAGGGTGTGAAGGCAGTGTAAAACCACTGAAAGACCTGGTTTTGTTATTTTAAAAAACCAGTCAAGAACATCTCCTTACACACTGAGTTAATGTATAGCTCCTATTTCATTTGTATAATGAAAATTTAATGTATAAATCCTGTTTTGTTTACTCCTAAAGAGCATCTTGTTTTTCCCATTCTTGGAGCACCCAAGTTGCTGTTGCATTCCAACCTCTGCTTTCATGCATTTTTTCCTCTTCCCATCCTGTTTTTGGTGCAGTTTCCCATCACTCTCACCAGCTCCAGCTGGGAGCCCTGGCAGAGGTGAGAGCTGGGCCTCTTCCTAGAGAGCCTGGCAGCATCACAGTTTCATTTCTGAGCTATTTCCTTTCCCTAAAGTCCATATGATTCTCATTCTCTGCTCTTCAATGTCAACTTATTCATCAGGCAGCCTCTGGTCTAATACTGGATAAGACTCTAAGCCTCTCCCTGCCTGCTTTTCATAAGGCTTCCATGTATCCCATTAAATTTGTAGTATTATTTCCTGACAAAAATGAGCTCAGATAATAGCTAATATTTATTACCTTTTGTACTTTTTCTTTTTATTGCACCACATTTTTGTCCCAGTGCATATTTTTAGTGAAGTTATTAAAAACCCTGCCCTCTGGTTATAAGCTGGCCTATTATCTGGTACTGATGAAATCATTTTATATTTGTTTTTTGTAAGAGGAAATCACAGTAAATACTTAACTTTTATGATCTCAGTTTGGCTACATTTTTAAAAGCTTTGAAAAGGATAATGTAACTGTGATCATCATATTCTTTTGCACTTCTGAGGGTGGAGAAGTCCTCCAAGACCATCAAGTCCAGCCTGTGCCCCATCCCCACCTTGTCACCAGCCCAGAGCTCTGAGTGCCACCTCCAGGTGTTCCTTGGACACCTCCAGGGATGGGGACTCCAAACCTCCCTGGGCAGCCCCTTCCAAGGCCTGGCCACCCCTTCCATGGAGAAATTCCTCCGGGTGTTCAACCTGACCCTCCCCTGGCACAGCTTGAGGCCATTTCCTTCCATCCTGTCCCTGTTCCCTGGGAGAAGAGGCTGAGCCCCCCTGGCTGCCCCCTCCTGTCAGGTAGAAAGTAGATAGTAGGGAAAGGCTGGATCTCAGGGAAAGGTTCTTCCCCCAGAGGGTGCTGGGCACTGCCCAGGCTCCCCAGGGAATGGGCACGGCCCCGAGGCTGCCAGAGCTCCAGGAGCGTTTGGGCACCGCTCCCAGGGATGCCCAGGGTGGGGTTGTTGAGGGGTCTGTGCAGGGCCAGGAGCTGGGCTGGATGATCCTTGTGGGTCCCTTCAACTCAGGAGATTCTGTGATCCTGTGGTGCAGAAGAGCAGGATGTCTGGAAGAAATTTTGAGACCATGTGAACCTGCCAGCCAAGTTCACAGATGCCCTTTTCCCTGCCTTTTGGGTACCTTTTATTGAAGAAACTAATGAATTATTAGACAACTTTCTCACATGAACAAGCCCAAGCCAGAATTTAAGCTTATGCTTGCATATTTTTCATCCATCCAGAATAGCCCAGATCTGAGCTCTTTAATTATCATAAAGAAGAGACTGTCCCTAGGCAACGGTTCTTATTTCACACCAGCTCTTCCAGGAATCTGAGATAGCTCCTGCAACTTGTCACATCCCCTAATAGATGAGATTATGATTCTCTCTGGCTCAGCACACAGTGTCCTGGAAGTTTGACCAATTAGGCTGATTCTTCAGCTGGATGAGTCAGCCCATACATCCTTTATAACAACTGTTTAAATAGTTGTGTGTAGATGGCCTACAAGAAAATGATGTTAAAAAAGCCTTACGGTCGAGCCATCCATACAGGAAAGAAATTTCTCTTCTCGTTTTACTCCTCCACAGAGAAGCAAAGAGAACATTTTTCTGAGCTGACAGGAGGTGATTTATAGACCTTGCCTTCCCCAGGCTGCTTCTACCTTTGGAGTGTGTTCCTCTCGGAAGTTTTTGAGCTGCAGAGATCTTGTTTTGCAGTAACTCTGTGAGCAGAGCTTTGCCAGGCTGAAAGGGAAGGGTGGCTGCTGTTTGCCTTTCATTTGCAACGCTTTGAAGGGAGCTCCTGTTCCTGGGCTTTGCCATCCTGTGACAACGCTGAGGTGCATTAGAGAGGCTCTGTGAATGTGGTGCCTCTGCCTCTTGATTCCTCTGTGGGGTGACAGCTCTAACCCTTCACATCTGAGGCTTCCTGCTCCTTCTCACCAGTGATACCCCCATGTTACAGCTTTTAAGAACAATCTCTCGTGAGTGAGTAATCATTCTGCCCTTATTTCTATCAGCACTGAAAAGAGGTTGAATCCTTTTTGCTTTTTAAGCAGATTCCCCATCAAATGAAGTCTTGTTACTTCTGGAGGGCAGGGTTTCCAGTGACTCCTTTCTCTTCCAACCAGTCCAGATAGCACAGAAATCAACCAGAAATATTTATTTATTCAGATAGCACCAGAAGAGGTGCTGGAGAGGCCTTTCAGTGTAGGTTTACAGAGCATTGGGTGGACACCTGTAACTGCTGGTCCCTTACTGGTTTTACACAAACTGGTCTCTTTATTACACCAGTCTGAGCCCTTTCTCACCACTGCCATAGAGCTGTTCATTATTTTCAGGGAGCTAATGATTTATTGACTATTAGCTGGGTGATGGTTATCTGACTTCTCAAGGCTTCTACAGTTCTTCCTTTTCATGGATCAGTTTCTTTTAAAAGTTGATGTTTTCAGAGTTGGAATAATTAAACTCTGTACTTGTCTTTAACAGAACAAGTTGGGAGTGGGTGTATGGGGGAGAAGTCGAGATATTTAAGATGTTTTTTGCAAGCAATTTACCTACCTGGAGAAATCATCTGCAAGTATTGATCACTGCTTCTCTGGAGAAGACTGGGAACTTCATTCTTCCTGCTACAGTTTGGCAGGAGGCATTTTCAGAGTCACAGGCTGTGTCATCTGTCCCTGTTGAGTGTGCAATGACAATTATTTCTTATTATTAGATCATCCCTCTCCTCCCTCCACTCTGAAACTGCTCTGACACACACAGATCCAGGAACCAGTGGATGTACTTATTGCCCACACCTTTCATCAGGTCCTTAAAATTTGGTGGAACCCATTCAAATGCTTCTGTTGTTGAAATGCTCATACTGGAAAAATTATTTTCCTCTGACCTAATGTGAACAATTCAGAACAAAATTGCTTTGTCTCCAGCCACACCCTGCAAAACAGACCTTGATGCAAGAATTGTTCATGGTCAAACCTAAGCCAGTATGTGAAATTCTTGGCTCATAATTAAGAAAGATTTTTCTGGGCCAGCGCCAGGGATTCATTTCCTGTTCCTGGCAGCTTTGCTAAATGGAAGATGCTCCCCTGCTTCCCCCACTGGAAGGTGAGCCATCAAATCCCCAGGGAATTCACACTTTGCTGCACACACAGGGCCCCAGATGTGCCACTCCTGCTCCACCTTCCCAAACTCCCTGCCCATGCCATGGATCCTGCAAACTCCTCCTGGGATGTTCTGCTTTCACCTGTAGGCTGTCACTTCATGCTGACAGTTCTTCCTCTAACCTGCAAAGAAATGCCAGAAAAACGGCTGGGGCTTTTCCTTGTGTCCATTCGTAGGTAAATAAATTTACAGTCTCCTTTAATTGTTCAGTTCCCGCGGGGCAGGAGTAACTCCTGGAGAAAGGACTCCTCTGAGTGCGAGCAGGACAGGTTTCCTCAGCGCTTTTTAATCCTAACAGTGCCAGCGTTTCCATGGCAACTGCCACATCCCATCGGTTATCGGGAGCCGCTGCTGAAGGATCCCATTACCCTGGCTAATGGGAGCGGTGCTCCGGGGCGGGGACGCGGGCTGTTCACTGGGATTTCTCTCACCCTGCTGGGAATTGCTGCTGGGGCCGAGATGTTGTCGGGATCCAGGAGAACAAGGGACAAAGCAGAAATGTGGCAGGCACGGGGGAGCAGGCACTGGCACCAGCTTTGGGGCTGGTACAGGGGTTTTCTGTTGAACCTTGCCCTCAGAGAGGGGCTTGGAGAGGTGTCAGTGTGAAGGGGCTCATTCCAGTCCCCAGGCACTGATTTGGAGGAATATTCCCTCCTCCCTTAGGGCGTTCTCATCTGTCACCAGGCAATCTCCTTTCCCTGTGGCTGCAGTGGGAAGGTTCTTGCAGGGGTGTCAGGCAGCTCTCACTGCACCTAAGTGTTCTCCAGACTGCAGTGGCCCGACTTGAGTGGAGCCAAAGCCTTTCCTTGGAGGCTGAATATTTTCCAATGCAGTGCAGAAGGTCACAGGTTCTCTTTTCCCAAAAAACACTGCCCAGCCCTGCCTGGCTTTGATGCAAACTCACACCTCTGTGGCTTCAGGGTCTCACTCGTGGTGTGTGTGCAGGCAGGTGAGAAATGCTGCTCCTCATCCTTCTGCCTGAGCTCAGAAATCCTTCTCCTGCTCTGGCTGTAATGGGAAGAGAAGAGGACAGGTCACATCTGTCCCAGTGGCTCTCCCAGGCTGCATGAGGCAGATTGATGGAGCCGTTTGTGATCATCAGTGACAATCAGGAGCTGTGAGGATGAACTGAGTGGGGATTTGTGGCTCAGCTGCCGGGGAACAAATCTGTCTGATCACATCCCCAGGTGTGGTGCTATAAACCCTGCCAGGTCTCCCCTCTCTGGGTAGGAGTTTTGTAAGAACTCCCAGCTAACTCCTTAATTTTTTTTGTACAGGCAAGGGCCCAAGAATGTCATGTCCATGTCTAAAACACACAAGGAAAATCTATTTTGATTTAACTAGAATGCTCTATGGCTTAGGGACCACCTAACAAAGCAAAGAAAAAAAACCCAAATATGATTTTTTTTAATAGGAAATGGACCATTCCTTACAGTGCATTCTTGTTTTATGTTACTTTTACACACACACACTCTTCTGCTAAGTCAGGAAAAGCCTCTCAACTCTTTTATTTTTGCCATCTGTGAGCACTGACAGAGTAATCAGCTGAAGAGATTTGTTCAGTTTTGGTTTGGGGTTTTTTTTTCATTTAATTGATTTTTGGAGAGAAGAAAAAAGTGAATTGTTACGCACAAAATCTCCAAAAGTGGAAGTCACAGAGAACATTCACATGCCTAAGTATTTGTGGGGTACACCTGCTGAAAGTTCATTCTCCAAACCAGGATATACTAAAGGAAGAAAGGATTTACAGAGCAGAAACCTCAACTGACCCTTGGCTTTGGTAACAAAATGCTTGAAAATATCTCCATGGGCGACCACGTGGGGATACCCCTGGTGCCAGTTACAGGATGTAATTGCAGTTCCCATTGGGGCTGGAGGATTTCTTACACTGCACCTCTGTCTCCAACACCACTCTGCACCTCCCTGTGCCACCCCACAGGAAATCTGCGTGTTGGGCAATTTTCCTGGCAGCATTTGAGGTGAAGTGAAAGATTTAATGCTGGTGTGGCCGCTGTAGCAAAAGAGACCGAGCAGGATGGAGGAGCAGGAAAGAATTTTCAGCTGAGTGAAACCAAAGCGAAGTTTATTGCCTGTCGTGGAGTGCATTTGGAGTCTTGTAGCCAGACCACTGAATGCTAAAGAAAAAATAATAATCAAGGAAGTGCAAAGCTTCACTCACACATATTTTTCCATGCAATGTTTCACTCTCTCTTTCTAAAGCAGCACAGGCTGTGACTGAATGTTAAACAGAGCTGAGCTGCCTCTTGTTGGTACTTGCAGATGTATTAAAGCCTGTTGGGTCAGATCCACAGCTAATGGAACTGGCCTCGTGCCTTTGCAGGCAGCATAATCACCTCGATTATTCATTTCTGCTGTTTGCTTTTAAAAGAGTAGCTCTTGTAAGTCATTTGCAGCAATAAAGCTTCATCTTCCTAATTCAGAATGGAAAGCCTTTTAATTCTTAAGTTACCCAGGGGACACTTTGCTCACCAAGTCCTCACTTTGTTCTCCTATAAAGCACCCACATAATAAGTTTTTAAGGAGAAATGGGTGTACTGGACCATGAATGCAGAAATATGGTTTCCTGCTCATGATGGGAGACATAAATGCTGAAATACAGGTGGATTTGTTGGCCTTCTCGAAGAAACAAACTTCCAAGTGATTTTTTTCAGGCACAAGAGTGCACTGAACAGAGGTGTTTTAATTCATGCAAGCCTGACCTTTGGCAGGGGGTAATGTCACAAAGCAAATGCAGCTCAGCTTTTCCCTAGAGCCAGCCTGATCCTTGGCTCTGGGGTGGTGGTGGCCTTTGGGTGGTTCTGTCCCAGAAAAAGCCAGGATTTGTGGAATTCAGATGCTTGCAGCTTGGGGTGGCTCTCGCTGGGGTGTCTGTGAGTGGGGAGGGAGCTCTGGAGCTGGGCTTGGGGGGATGTCAGGTGTCAGGAAAAGGCAGCAGCAGAGCAGGGAACACAACCTGCAATTCCCAGGTGTGCTGCCATGAGCTAATCCCTGAATCCATTCTTACTCAGGGCTCCCGAAGCTTTCCCTGCACCAAATCCAACATCAGGGAAGAGTGAGAGGGGAAGATTTTGCATTCATGAGACTGTGCAGAGGTTGAATCTTGGCAGGCAAAGGGCAGGCAAGGAGACAGTTTATTGATGACTTGATTTATCTTGTCTTCCTGTTAATGCATTTAAAAAGGGCCTGTGGTGAGCTGAGGCATCCAGTGCCATGTCCCACGTGGAGTGCCCGGAGGAAATGTCACAGCCAAGGCTCTGCCAGGGCAGCAGGGAATGGCTGCACGTCAGGAAGGCTTGGAGAGGATGTTCCTGTCTGCTGCACTCCCACTAATTGAAAAAACACCTCAAATTAGGGTTCTGCAAGGAAGCCTCTTCCAGCATTGCTCAGCTCCTCAAATAGGCTGTCAGGTGTTCTCGGGGTGTGGGTTTGGGAAGAAAAGCTCCTTTCTGAGCCATTCTTGAGTCACCCCACTTGTTTAATTTGGGGGGTTTGCTTCTTTTCTTTTGTAGAATCATTGAATAGTCTGGGCTGGGAGGCACCTCAATGATCACCTAGTTCCAGTGGGAAGGCTTCAGACAGTTGAAAAAGAAAGAAAATATTCTTATAGGAGTGGGGGAAAAACACCTTTAAACACCTGTCTGGTCTGCCAGAATGGCCATGTATTTATGGGGTGTTGCTAGAAACAATCACCAGCCTGCTCGATGAAGGAATTTTTTAATGGCATTAAATGGCAGAAAAGAGAAAGCAAACCCAACAGAGCTTTTTATTTACCTAAATGGAAATTCACTGATATTCATTGGTGAAGCAGCCTTATTTAAAGTGGCATTTAGAACTTCCATAAGGAACGGGGGCTTGGAAACAGAGCCATGAATTTTCCATCCAAGGGGTTTGACTTGGCACAGGGAGATGTCACGCAGCCCGCAGCTGGCACCAGACACTGTTAAAAAGATCTGAGGCTATTAGTGCCTAAACAGCCACTAGAAATTATATTACATGATGGAGACTGGCTAATAGAATCGAGCCAGCTAGTTATTGTGTGCATAATTTAATTATTTGACAAATTGCTTAGAAACACGGTGTGCTCCTTCCACACTCGTGCTGCTCTCACAGCTTTAGGAGGCGCAGAGCAGAGGAATTGCTGGTGGCTGTCCTGGAAAAGAGATGTTTCTTTTTAAGATGTGCGAACTTGGAGAGGTTCTCTGGTGTTGTCACAGTGGGCTGCGGTGTGCAGAGATGAGCAGAGCCCATGGGGACATGGCTGGGAGGGGAAATTGGCTCAGAGACAGCCAGTGGTGTTTCAGGTGGGTTCCTCTGAGGCTTTGGGGTGCTTGGATGAATGAGCCTCTCTGGACTCTCTGAGTGTTTTGGACTTTGATTGCTGGGCTGAAAGGAACCCATGGAGCAGAGAATCCTAGAATGGTTTGGGCTGGAAGGGACCTCAAAGCTCATTCAGTTCCTCCTCCTCACATGGGCAGGGACACCTTCCACTAGCCCAGGTTGCCCCAAGCCTTGTCCAGCCTGGCCTTGGGCACTGCCAGGGATCCAGGGGCAGCCACAGCTTCTCTGGGCACCCTGTGCCAGGGCCTCCCCACCCTCACGGTAATTTTTTTTCCTTAACATCCAATCTAACCCTACCCTCTGTCACTTTGAATCCCTTCCCTCTTGTCCTGTCATTCCAGGCCCTTTTCCAAAGTCTCTCTCCATCTTTTCTGCAGCTCCTTCAGGCCCTGCAAGGCCACAGTGAAGTCACCCCAAAGCTTCTCCTCTCCAGGCTGAACAATCCCAGCTCTCCCAGCCTTTCCTCCCAGCAGAGCTGCCCCATCCCTCTGATCATCCTGGTGCCTGCTCTGGACTCTCTCCAGCAGCTCCAGGTCCTCCCTGTGCTGGGCCCCAGGGCTGGGGCAGCTCTGCAGGTGGGGTCTCACCTGAGCAGGACAGACGGGCAGAATCCCAATCCCTCTCCTGCTGCCCACACTGGGGGATCAGCCCAGGAACAGATGTGAGAAGTTTCTGGCCCCCAGGATGATCCCATCCTCACCTGTTCTTATGAGAACTGGGGCCAAATTGGTTTATGGTTATGAATTCTAAGATAAAGGACCAAAAAAATCCCACCCACCCTAAAACTTCATTAAGAAACCTCGCAGCACTAAGGAATATTTTCCCATAGCCCTGAAAATGTAGATCCATGACTAAGGACATTTCCCTCTTACAAAGCATCTCCTAAACAATGCTTCTTAAGAATCTGGACACCATCTGGAACAAAGCTGTGCTGTAATAATAAAGAACAAATCCTACATCTTCTTGAGCAGTACTAAGCAAATCTGAAGACCCAGTTGTGTCACTTTTTTTGCAGTTAGCCTTTCAAAATTTCGGAGGCGAAGCTGTTGCCAGAAAATCAGCAAAATCAGCAACTTATGACAAAAATACTTTTAACAGTGGGGAGTGAAATGTCATTTTTGAAGAAGTGCAGTCAGATCATTTTCACTGCCAGAGTAGATCAGGGTGTCTGGGTGCTGGGCAAGGCACCACAGCAGTTCTTTGAGAGAGTTTGAACACTGGGGCAGCTCTTCCTGGGGTATATTTGGGGGGTACCTCATCCCCTGCTTGATCCATCTGAGTGTCCTGTCAGCCTGTGGCTCCCTCACTGCCTACACATCTCAGTTTTCATTGCAGTAACAACCTGAATTTGGGTGGTTTGCACTTGGATTCCATCCTGGAATACAGGGAGGCAGCCAGGATAGCTGGATCTAGGAGTTCCCGATCCTTTAACTGTACCTTCCATGTGGAGATCTGATGGTGTCAAGTGTCCCTCTCACTGGCAGCTGGAAGAAGTTATGGGATGAAGGGGAAAAAAAATTGCCCTCCTGAATTTTTCATTGTCAAGCAGAAATCCTTATAATGGATTCCTGAGTGCATGGATGTATTTGGATGCCCTTAGATGATTTTGTGATTTTTTTCTGCAAGTTAACTGGGTTGTCAGGAGATTGATTGGTTTCCAGGTGTAATGGAATTGCCATAAACTATAGGAGAAGCTTTGCTGCCTCTCCAAGCACAGCTCTTAAGCTCTTCTCTGAAATAACCTTGTCAGAATTTCTGCCAATTTTGTTCGTAACAAATTTTGCCTTGTTCTTTGCCTTTCTCCTTCTACAAAGAGAAGATTAAAACCAAGAGAACTTCTTCAGCTGAATTGCCTGTTAAAGGTCACAAAATTTCCCAATACCCAGCAACACTGAAGGTATCTTGTAGAACCAGACATGGCAGCAGCAGTGGGAACTTCTCCTGATAAACTGGAATTTTGTGAAGAGGCTTGGACTGCAGTGCAGGAGCAGCCAGAGGCTTCTGAGGTTCCTAATTCACGTTACAGCTGCAGAGAGTAGGAAAATGGTGCAGAATTTTGGAGGGATTTTTCCATGGTAAATGATCTTTATCTCTTCTCTAGGCCTGGCTGCTTTTCCTGTGGGCAGCAAGGCTTTTCCTGGTTGGCATCTTCTTGGCTCTGCTCCTGTTTTAAGCATATATAAGCAGGGAGAAAAAGTGTCCAGAGTCAAACACTGATTTACCAGGTCTAGAAATAAAATCATGCCTGATATCGAAGAAGTGCCACCCACACTGAAAGAGGGGAAATTTCGGTTGGATGTTGGTAAGAAATTGTTCCCTGGGAGGGTGGGGAGGCCCTGGCACAGGGTGCCCAGAGCAGCTGGGGCTGCCCCTGGATCCCTGGCAGTGCCCAAAGCCAGGCTGGACACTTGGAGCAGCCTGGGACAGTGGAAGGTGTCCCTGCCCATGGAATGAGATGATCTTTGAGGTCTCTTCCAACCCAAAGCATTCTATGATTATATCTCATATGAATAAGGAATAAAACTGTAAAAACCTTGCAGTGGAAAAAGCTGTTAAATAAATGCCCTGCTGTTTGGATGTGCCATTGTTCTCTGGTTGCCTTTCAAATAAGGCTTTGTACTGGGGCGAGAGAGGGAAAAAGGGAATTTTTGATGAAAAAGGAAATCCTGGGCAGCAGATGAAATCAAAGAGAGCAGGGAGGATGCTTCCATGGGCTGCATGAAAGCCAGGTTAGCTGGAACACCACTGCAATTAGACATCCTCTCCCTGGCACAAAACCTGCTGGCACCTGATGTCCTGTTGCCTGATGAGGATGGATCCTTTTATTCATCTGTGCTGTGTGAGGATGCAAACAATGTTCTTCGTCTGTGGGAAAGGGAGGAACCACCCCAAGTGTGCTGCTGTTGGTGGGAGCTTGATGTCATCCTTCATGGATGTCAAGGGCCTCTTCCCACATTTTTTGGAGGATGGGGAGTGTTTTGGTGTGGTAATGATGTTCTCTCTTCTCTGTTCCCTCTTAGGGGAACCTTTGGGAACCATGTGAGATTTTGAGGAGAGGGCAGGCAAATCCCCCCCTTCTTTCAGCCACTTGAGCAGTCACGCGTGACAGATTCATGCCTGCAGCACTTCTAGGTTTTATCTGCTCACTAAATTTTATTTTCCCTCTGTGAATGTTTATATTGCTTAGAGACTGCCAAGGTTCATGTTAATCATAAAAAAAAAGAGTGGAGGTTTATTAGGTATTGCAGCTCTGTGATTCTTTGGTGTTTGAATGTTAATGAAGCTTTGTGTGCTCTGGAATGGTTGGAGGGGTGGATCTTAGCTCTGGCATGGCAGAATATCCGGGGGTGGATTTTTCTTCCCTTTCCTCTGGCTTTTAACATCTCACATGACATTTCATCCAGAGCAGTTTTACACAGTTTATCAGCACGTGTAATATTGTCACACTGTAATTCTGGGAGTGCAGGAAAGGCAGGAGGGTGAAAATGGGCTCGGTTACACCCTGGAGGGAGGGGAGAGCTCAGCACAGGGACCTGCTCCTGGGCCACAATGAATTGGATGTCAGCACTCTGCCAGAACAGAGGGGAATTTATTACATTTAGGGACTCAGCGGGCAGACAAGAGGGAAGGAACCCCTCAAATTGCAGTTCTGGTGGTCATTTCCACAGGCTGTGCATGCACGTGGGATTTAGCAGAAGAGCCATGAAGAGACATTCATTCTCACTCCAGACAGCTCAGTTCTTTCTTCTTCTGAAGGCTGAGTTTCTTTTCTCATTGTACATTTAATTTGGGGCAGAGCAGCCAAACTGGAGAGCTGAACATTTCTTATTTCTGACTTTCTGGCCAGGGCTGGCCCTCAGCACTGGCTTTGGTAGAACAAGATGTACATCTTGCTCTAGTGCCTTCAAATTAACCTCAGAGGACACTTGTGTCATTGTCATCGTGGTTTTAGTACCTACAGTGGAATTAGAGGAAGGACCAGGCCTAGCAGGCTCCCCTTTTAAACGAGGAAGAGTTGATGGACGTGTTCTACAGGGGAAAATGCTCCTCCACACTGACCTGTCATCAAGATTGTGATGGCTCTTTATGGGGGGGGATTTGTTTTTCCCAGGTCTCCTGCTGGAAAAAGTAGAGCATATTTAATCCAGGAAGTGTCTCCTTTTTACTGTGTCAAAGTGACTTAAAAATTTTTTTTCATGTGTAATGCAACTTCTTTTGGGGACAGAAATCACATCAAATTCCATTTGCATCTCCCTTGAATCCAGCTGAGCCTTCTCCCTCTTTATCACCATGAAAAGGGACAGACTTCCCCACGTTGGGAACCCAAGGGCTGCCATAAAGCTGCTCTGAAATATTTCTGTAGGCAATGAGAGGAGGTGGATCCCGAATTTTCTTGGTCAGACTGGTGCAGTTCATACGACTGCACTCCTTTTGTGCCAGATCCCTCTCCAGCACTCCAGGACTCCCTTACAGTGTTCTCTTAGATCCAGCAGTAAATGCTGCTCCCTCTGCTGCTGCCTTTGGCTTAACTGACCCATTTTGCAGCAGATGAGGCCCCAAGGAAAGGTTAATCCAAGCAGCAATGTTAAAAGGCAGGTCATGGCTTCAGTGAGCTCTTTGTCCTTGGCAAAGCCTCTTAGCCCCTGTCTTACCTTTTTACACTTTCTTCTAAAATATTCTGATTTAACAATTAATTAGGAATCTCTCCTGCTAGATAAGAGTCTCCACAGCCCTGTCCTCCCTGAGTTTTGGATGTGATGGATAAGATTTGACACCAAGGCTACAGATTTACCTTCATTCTTTCGTCTTAACCACCAGAATTGTAGCTCTGGATCTTCCTGGAATAATCCCCAGGTGCTGTGTAGGAACACCCTCACCAGGCAGTTCATCTTCCTGTGGGATTGCTGGGAAGGCTTTTCCTGCCCTGCCAGCAATTCCAGTGGCCCCTGGAGTCCGTGCAGGATTGCAAATCCCACTGCTCCCAGAATTGCAGCTGCTGGAATGACTGAGGAGGAGAATCAAAGCAGATTTCAATGTGAACTAATATTAAACCATTAGTATATATATTTAATGATAAAATATTACAGATATTACATAACATTACTAAGATTATATTGATTAATTCTGAGATACAAGCAGCTTGCTGTTTATTAGCTGTTCCTCCTGACAAGCCTGTCCCCTCTGCTCTAGGAATTATCAGTGTTTTCCCACTTTCTACCATCACCTCTCCTGCAAGTTACATCTTCTGTAGACAGACAAGATGCATAGATCCTGCAAAATCCTGGTGCAGCCGGCTCTTAATTCAGGCAGTTGGAATCCAGAGCCATTTTTGCTGCATTGGTGGAATTATGGGACCAAGAAAGCTTGGGGAAAGGGGAGGATGGGACAGGTTTTATGGATCCTTGCTCAGTCCTTCAGGAGTATACAGCTCAGGAAAAATCAAGGGTCAGGGCCTCAGTCCAGACATGGAGGAGGGACAGAAAATGTGCTTTTGGATGGACTATTTAGGAGGGACCTGGAAAAGCTGGAGAGAAGGGAGCTACAGCAAAGAAACAGAAATGTGCAGCAGGGTGACCTGCTGGGGAATGTGGAGAGGGGGGAATATTTGAGCTCCAGGGGGGGAATTGTGTCTGGTACCTCCAACACCAGCACCTGCACTTGGACGTGCTGTGGGATTTTGTCAGTAGTCAGGATATTGTCCTTTTACAGCCTGGAGAAATAGAAAAGGATTCCCTTTCTCCTGCAGGGCCCAGTTTATCCTGGTGGAATCACCCAGGAGGCACAAAGGGATGTGTGCTACAAAGGCCTCATTCCTCCTCCCTGCTCACTTGCCTCTGCTCCCAGGAAAGTGGGATCTGCCCTGGTCACGGGGCACTTTATCCACACACACCAGACCCCAAATGTGCATTCTGGCAGCTGCTGGCTCCTGCTGGGCCAGAGCTGAGAGCGTGGCAACACAAAGGCTCGGAGGCCACCAAATACTACAGCAAAATCCATACATTTGCAAGGGGTTAAACAGAGGAATGTGCCCCGCTGGAATCCGGGAGGGGGATGGGAACGATGTGGGAATGCAGGGTATTGGATCCAGCATTCAGTCAATTACCATGCTTAGTTAAGTCCTGCACGGTGGAGTGAAGGCTGCAGTCTGTTAGAATGTCTGCTCCTATAAGTCATTTAATTATGAGGTTGCTCGTATGCCATTTTAACATATGTACAGTAACGTTATCCCTCTTTTCTAGGTCACTATCCTCATAAGCCTGGCCCTTGCATTCCTTGCCTGCATAGTGTTCCTTGTGGTGTACAAAGCCTTCACTTACGACCACAGTTGCCCAGATGGATTTGTTTATAAGGTAAGGAACTTCAGAAGGATGAATTGCCTGAGCTAATGACAGGCTCTAATTGCCTGCATGGTTACAGCCCGGGCTGCTTTTTTTCTTTTTTTTCGACCAGGCCAAACAGAACATTTGGCAGGGATGTGTTGAAATGGAAAAAGTGTTATGGGAAATGTGGACGTGCATCTGCCTCCATCAGCTACTGTTACAGTGTAATTGTTGGGATTAGCGTTTGCTGAACACTCCAGACAGATGTTCAGCAACAATCCCTCATATTTGGGAATGGATTTACTGCAGCTGGGATCCCGCATTTGCTTCCCACACTCCCCAGTAACTGAGGTTTACTGGCTTTCATTGTAATGCAAAGCAAACTGCTGCAGTGCTGACCCCCCGTCCTTTGTGAAAGAAATCCAAATTTGCCCAAGTAGTTGACTTTTAGGTGCTCTTGAGCCTCTATCAAGAACAAAACCATGTAACAATTGCTAAATCCCCACTGCCCAGTGATTTTATATTGAGTATTCACAGAGCTGTGTGCCTGGTCTGCTGAGATTAACAAAACCAAAATAATTCATTGACCTCTCACTGTGAATAAACTCATAAACTCACAGGAGTCTTGACCACACTGGAGATAATCTGTGGGTTGGAAAATAGAGTAAGATGTTGGTGTATTAATCATGGAGAATTATTCTCTTAGGTTATATAAAGAGGGAGAATTGGGATTGTTCAGACTGGAAAAGAAAAGGCTTTGGGATGACTTAAATGTGGCCTTCCAGTACCTGAAGGAGCTACAAGAAAGATGGAGAGAGGCTTTACAAGGGCCTGGAGTGACAGGACAAGGGGAAATGGCTTCAAAGTGACACAGCAGGTTTAGATGGGATACTGGGAGGAAATTCTCCCCTGTGAGGGTGGGAAGGCCCTGGCACAGATTTCCTGGAGAAGTTGTGGATCCCCCATGCCTGGCAGTGTCCAAGGCCGGGTTGGACAGGGCTTGGAGCTGCCTGGGACAGTGGAAGGTATCCCTGTCCATGGCAGGGGCTTGGAATGAGAAGAACTTTGAGGTCCCTTCATAGAGTCATGGATTTCAGAATCAAATCCAAACTCGAGCTTGTGAAAAGAGCTGACCCATTGGGCCGTGCCTGCTGCCATCCCCCACCAGCTGCTCATCCCACAGGTCAGGGTGACACTCTAAACAGAGCAGCACGAAGCAGCTTTTGCTGCCTCTGCCTGGGTTGGGGATTAATCCTGGCCTCGGAGCTCCAGAGCTGTTGGCCCAGCACGTGAGCGGAGCTGCTGAGCCAGCCCTGCCCGGCCCCAGCACGGCCCCGCTCCCATCCCGCCCGAGCCCCGCTCGGCATATTGGGGTTGCCAAGAGCAACAGGTTTGGAAAGCCAAGCCCTGCTCGGTGCATTCCCAGGGCGCCGAGAGGCAGCTGCAGCGATCTGAGTGCAAACAGGAGCCTGTGAAAGCCGGTGGCATCACTCTGCTTCTCTTGCTCTCCCCTCCCCAGCACAAGCGCTGCATCCCCGCCTCGCTGGACGCCTACTACTCGGCACAGGATTCCAACTCGCGGGGCAGGTTCTACACCGTCATCAGCCACTACAGCATGGCCAAGCAGACCAGCTCCAGGGCCGTGTCCCCCTGGCTGCCCTCGGGCTCGGCCAGCCACGACAACAAGGCCGCCAAGACAGAAGGTCATTAAAGGGAGCGAGCGGCGCTGGGCGGGCGGGGGGGGGACAACACCGCGGTGCTGAGCGTGCCCTGCCCCCAGCGGGGCAGGAGGGAATCCAACCCAAGTGCAGGATCAGCTTCATGGATATTTCTTTTCGTGCGTTGTTCTCGTTGATTTGTAACCGAGTCGAGCTCTTGTACAAAGGCATGTTCGATGTTGACTGTACCTTAACGATGTAAAAATATTTTTAAATCATTGCTTAACTATTTGTTAGAAAAATAAATTAAAAAACAAAAAAAGCAAATTAGGTAGACAGCCGGAGAGGATAAAAGCAGCAAAAGAGAATCCCACCGAGTTTTGTCAGTGCTGGGAAGCTGTGACAGAGGCTCCACACGCGGTGAAGGAAGAGCTGGAATCCTTTCAGGAGGGGTAGAGAGAACCCAGTACAAAGACATTGTGGTGCTGTTTGGTTTGCCAAAGGGGGGATATTTTGCTGTCAGATTGAATCCAGTGTCAGTGTTCATTCACTGATACAGAAATACAAGCATCCCCTCCTGCCCCAAACATGCTCACGTGCAAACACAGACCCTGCACAGTGCCCCGGGGAAATCCAGAAAGTTCCTGGCATTGCTAATGAGCCACCAGAGTGCTGCTGATGCTGGCCAGGCTCTGAGGCTGAAATCCAGGCTGCTGCTCGGAGATGGAGCAGGATGGGAGCAGACAGAGGCTGCTGTAGTGAAATTTGGAATAAACTTTTGAGCACAGGACTCAGAGTCAGGAGTTCAGGGCTCTACTTCTGCTTCTGGCATAGATTCCCTGCATGAGCTTTGGCAATTTCCATGAGGCTTCATCCTTTGAGAACTCTCTCCTGAGGGTCACCAAAACACAAAGAAATGCCATTATGATTTGACGAGCCTCTCAAAAGTGCTGATAGTATTGAGCCTCTTAACTTTTAGCCCCAAATTTTCCCATGAAGTGGGATGCTCCTGCTTCCCTCCTTCAGCTTCAGCTCCTTCAGCATCTCCAGTCATTCCAGGTCACTAGAGAGAGGTACAAATCAAATCTCTGCTTGCAAACCCAGAGCAGACCCCAAGCTTAATCCAGTCCTGCCCAGTGTGACACATCCTCTCCCCACAAATGGCACTCGAGATTAGTGCAGGCTGGTGGGATTTTAAAAAACCCCAAGGATTCTGTTCTTTCAGAGCTGCAAGAGCAGGGAGAGCCAAGCAGCAGGAGCAGAGTGCACAGGCAGGGCAAGGTTCACCTTGCACTGAGCTGCTTTTTCAGATTTTTCGCTAGACTGGGATGGAAATTAGGAACTGGCCCCTTCTTCCCTCGCATTGGGCAGTTTTGTCCTCCATGTCAGAGACACTGGGCAGTGTGTGAGGGCAGAACTCCTCAGTCCTGCAGGCATCATGAGAAATAACTGTATAGTGTAGCTAAAACTGTAGTGCCAAATGCCATCGTCTGACTCCCTCTCCTCCCTTCCCTTTCCACCTGTAAATCCATTTCTCACTCAAAATGTACAAACCACCCCTTCCACCCACAACCCGAACTCCAGCAAAACCACTGAACAGTTTATAATTTTGTGGTGTATTTTTTGTCAGTAGGTAGCAGAGACTGAAGTATTTTTTGGTGTAATTCTTGAACTTTTCTGACGGGATTAAAATAAAGTTCGATGTGACTGAGCGTCTCCGTGGCTCCCGTGGGTTTTCTTGGCACCTCGTGCCCTGGGCTGGGAGGTGGAGGTGCTGCACCCCTGCACCAGCCCCAAGGTGGCTCTGGATTTCAAGAGGCATTTCCAGAGCTTATTTCCCCCTTTAAATGCCCAGCTTTCATTCCCGATGTTCTCACCCATTTCCAATAGGAAAATAATAATTAAACTGCAGCTCATCTTCTACTGGCCGTACAATGGACCTCACTTTCTTCCCACTTTAAAACCAGTGGATTTCAGGAACTTTTCCTGGCAGCAATGTGTCCCTTGCCATCTTTTCCTGGTGCAAGCATTCCTTGGAATGGGGGGTTAAACGAAGGAGCTCTGCAGGGAAATGCAGCTGACAAACCACGGCTGAACGCTGGGAGAGCTGAGCTCTGTACCCAAACTCTGCAGCTTGGTTTGTACCAAACCCACAGCTGTATTCATCTCACATGCTTCAGAAGGCAGATTGTGTTGCCTCAAATCCTTCGGCTCTTTGAAATGGAATGATAAATTGACTCATTCCCAAAGGCTAAAGAACATTCTATAAAACCTTTGGATAGCTTTCCCTCTTAAAAAAAAAAAAATTAAAAAGTGTATTCAGAGTTGTGAAATTGAGCTACCACAGGAGAGAAACCACTCTGGTGTTAGAGGTCAGCACGGAGTACTTGTGAAATGTATTAAAAAGGATCCAGTGCTGTGCAGGATTGAGTCACGGGATAATTTAACCGTGGAATTCTGTTGCCAGTGCCCCAGTAATACTCTGACTGAGTGTTTACTTGAATCTGAAAAACCCAGGAATCAAATCACTTGAATTAAAAGGGTTCTAGCTATTACTAGATAAGTGAGTCAGTGGGGATAACCATTCCTATTTAATAAGGGAAAGATCAAAATCTGTATTGAGCAGAATGAAAAAAAACCCCAAGAAAGACTCAGGGGGAAAGCAAAAGAAACCGAACAACCCCAGCTCTTCCTGCAAGTTCCATGTGAATTTTGTTATTACAGCTTCTGTACAAGCTGCAGTTGAGCTTCCAAGATTGAGCCACGTATTTTAATCACAGGAACGGGGAGAAAATTCGAATTGTAGTGCATCATCTTATTATTTCAGTCTTTAGAAGCCTCCTTCAAGGTTGAGCATGAGTTTTTAGCTCTGATTAAAGAGCGTGGTGGTGATAGCCCAGCTCATCAGGGCTGGCAGCTCTCTGTGCAGCCTGAAGCTCTCGAGGGGCTCTGGAGAGCGGTGTTTTCACGAGCTGTGTCTGGGTGAGGGCTCAGCCCTGGCTGGTCTGAGGAACAAGAGCCTTCCCTGAGCCTCTCCCAGCATTTCTGTGATGGCCACGTCCATCAGCTCCAGCCTCCTCCTCTGTGCCTGACCCTGCCACAGCACGAATCTCTTTGGGTGAGAGCCCGTATAGCAGAGTTTGAACTCCCCACCAGAATTCCCTTGTGGGCCCCTGGGCCTGGCAGAGCTGTCAGTCCTGCAGGGATGCGTGCCTGGGCTGTTTGTCTGCCCCGCTGGGGTGGTGGGAAGGGTGGAAGGAGAACTGCCAGCACAGGAACGAGCTCAGCTGGCAGGGACCAGGGCACCCTGAGCAGGCAGCAGCCCTGGGGAACGAGTGGCAGAACAGGTGGGAAAAAAATAACTTCACCAAAGGTGTGGTGATGCCATGGAGGGAACTCAGCTGTGCCCAGCCCCGGGAAGAGAAGGGAAGGAAGAAACTCTGGCTGATGGAGCTTGAGCAAAGGAGATTGGCACCAGCCAAGGCGTGGAAGCAGAAGTTGCTTTTCTGCTGTAACCCAACGACCCTGAAGCACTGCATCCTCCTTGCCCGATCCAGACTGTCTTGTTTTGGAAAAGCCTCTCCCAACATCTGCAGTGCCCCAAGGAGGATCACTCCAGCACTGACTCCAATCCTCTTGGACTGCCTGCAAAACCAGGGTGAGGAAAAGAGGTGCCCACGGGGCTGGCAGGGCACAGTGGCACGAACAGCTGTGCCTGCCCGGGGTCTCAGAGGTGACTTTGTGCTTTGGATTCCAAACACAGCTCAAGGCACTGCCCTGAGATCGGAAAAGGAACAGTCCCTGTCCCTTTGCGTGTGATTTTTTATTCCCTTTATCCTCCCCCGTGCTTGCCAGCTGCTTCTGGTTTGCAATAATACCTCCAGTGATAAGTGTAAGGGTCGTGCACCGAGCTGTCCACAATCACATTTTATTCGATTAGTCAGGGGTTTTTAAAGCACCCTAATTATTACAGTCAAACCGGATTAAGCCATTCCTCTAATAGATTTCCAGTTCCTGTAAAATAGGCCAGGGAAAATGACTTATGGGAGGACATGGGGGAAGGAAAGGCTCTTCCCCTCCATCCCTTTGGCCTTTGCTTTTTAAAAATGCCAGCAGTGGCAGGGGCACTGCAGGGATCCCACTGGGGGAGTGCCCAGCAGGGTTGGGGTCTCTGGCACTCAGCTCCCCTTCTCACCTGCACTGCTGCCCTTTGAGAGGCAAAAGAGGTCAAATCCTTTCGATTTAAAACGTTCCCTCACTGGGGAGGGCGGATGACAAGCCGTTTGAGAGGTTGTGGGTTGCTCCCTCATGGAAAATAATCCACGGGAAGCACGGCAAGGTGGGAAGTGCAGCTCCCTTGTGGCTGAGCCGCTGTTGCCGGGGGAGGCTGGGCAGGATTAGTGCAGGATTTGTCCTGCAGATGGTGATGGGCAAGAGCAGAGCCACAGGACACGGAAAAGCCTCTTAGCAGCAGGTCACACCGTTCATCCTGGCACAGCCAGCGCCCTGCCCTGCCCCAGTGGGATCGCCTGGTCCTGATCCCACTGCCGGGCAGGATCCATGGGCTGGGTCTGCATCGCTGCCTCCAGCCAGGGCTCCGCACGGGGCAGAACCAGCGGCCCTGGGGCTCCCCCTGCCCTGACACTGAGTGTGAGCCCCGCTGGGGTGAGCAGCAGTGGGAACCTGCAAACAGCAGCCCCTAAGAAAATACTGACCCCACACAGACAGTTTGGGACAAATCGTGTGTGGGGGCTTCCCGTGCACTCGGGGAGGGATGGTGACATTACCCCTCACGGCTCCCTGCCCCTCCCAAATCCTCACAGGCCGTGGAAGGACAACATTCTCCAGCACCAGTGGCCAGAATCAGCCCCTCACGGTGCCACGGGCTACCAAGAGCCACCGTGCTGGGGCTGTGAGGTCACAGCGAGCCCTGGAGCCCCCAGCCCCATGGCAGGGGGCTGCTCCAGGGGCAGCACAGAGCAAACCCGGGGCAGCATTTGCTGGGGCAAACGGGGCGATGCCAGCAGCAATTCCAGCAGATCCCAGCCCCTGCTGAAGGCAGAGGTGGCACCCGGTGCCTGCAGCTGGGGCTCCACCAGTCCCACGTCCCTGCTGGGTCACTGGGTGCCTCCCCATGGCCTTGGAGACCCAAAATCCAAGCTCCCATGCCTTGCATCACCAGATTCCTTCTCCACAGGCTGCCCTGCAGGGCTGGGGGTGCCCCCAGCTCACCTGGAGCAGAGCCAGCCCAGGCCACCAGCTGTCCCTGTCAGCTCTGGGGCTCTGCTGAACCCTCCCTGCCAGCCCCTCCAGCCGTGGCCACGTTCCAGTGGTGGGTAAATTGATTTCTGTGTGTATTTTCTATGCCAGGTTATTACAATTACTCTTCAGGATCCTTTGGGATGAAAGGCTATTACAGAGATGAAAGCTCATTAACAATAAATATAAAGGGTCAAAACTCCCCATAAAAATGTATTAGAAGCAGATTTTAGTTTGGAAATGTAAATATAGCATTTGGCAGCAAGCTGGAGTGGCTGGGCTGGTGTGCAAGACAGCTGAATCCACTGGGAAGATGGGGCTACTTTTACAGCAGCCAGCAGAATTACTTGGTGAATTATGGAGTTTTGGCTCGCTGGAAAACCAACTTCTGCCCACCATCAATTAAAAAAAAAAGGAATTGTTGCAGGGGGGAGGAATAAGATTTCTCCTGCTAAAAACGGGATTTTTGTGCTAAAGCTGAAGAATCTGTGCGAATTTACAGGTATAAAAGCTGAGGGGGGAAAAAAAATAAAGGTGAAGTGGATTTTGAAGTGATAGTGGTAGGAATGAAAGCACCTAAACAGTGAGAAAAAACCCCATCACCTTCTTCAGGTTTGTTTTCATGAATTCATATACGAAGGGGAAGCTGAACTTGTATTTTCCCGGGAACATTTGAAGCACCAACACTTCCAACACTTTTCCCTTTGACCTCGAGCAAATTCCAGCTGCCTCACCCACACAGGGGTGTGAATGAGCCACGTCCCCCCAGCTGATGATGAGCCACCCTGGGGGTTCCAGGGCTGCTCCTCATTCCTGCCATGGGAGTGCATCCGTGGGGAATCCGTGAGCAGCGGTTTGGGGACAGGGATCCAAGCAGAGCTCAAGCACAGCCTCCACTGTCTGTGCCAAAGGCTCCCAGCGGGTTTCGGGTCACACAAACTCGTTTGGAGCAGATCTGTGGTGCCTTGGGGGACTCCAGAGGACCCATTTTGCCCCATGTCACCCTCAGGCTGAAGGTCTGGAGGAGCCCCACGGAGGGTTTGGGACTTTTGCAGAGGAAAAGGCTCTGTCAGCAGCAGAGGGGTCCCAGCTCAGCTGAGCTGTCTCAGGCTCAGCTCACGGAGGTGCTGCAGTCACTTCATGTTTAAAGATGCAGCGTTCCCTGCTGGCTCCGTGTTGTCCCCTGGGAATGCATTTTTCTGGTGGATTTGATCAATCACCGAGCCCTTCAGATGAGTGATTAAGACGTTAAAGTCTCCTTCTCACACCAACTGCATTAATCTGTGCACGCTGTCACCCCTCCCTGCAGCCCACCCCGTGCTCTGCTCCCTCCTGTGCCTTGGCCGTGCTTAAAAAAATACCAGTGAAGCTTTTTCTTAAAATAAAAACCAGCTAAGACACGCCACTGTAACCTCCTCAACCTAAATAAACAAAGAAGGGGAGAGGAAAAGTGTATTCCATGCCTTATTCAGCTCTGGGTTTATTGCTTTTCCCTGCTGTCTGGCCTTGGGCACTGCCAGGGATCCAGGGGCAGCCACAGCTTCTCTGGGCACCCTGTGCCAGGGCCTGCCCACCCTCCCAGGGAACAATTCCTTCCCAATATCCCATCTAATCCTACTCTCCGTCAGTTTGAAGCCATTCCCTCTTGTCCTGTCCCTCCAGGCCCTTGGAAAGCCTCTCTCCATCTTTCCTGTGGGCTCCCTGCAGGTCCTGGAAGGGCACAGTCAGTCCTGATGCCATGGGGGAGCTGAACTCTTTGCAAAGAGCATCCCAGTGGCTCCACAGCACTGGGAAGGGGCCAACCTCAGCTCCCTGAGGAGCTCCCCTTCCCCTGCCACCCTCCCAGGTCCCCACATGGGCGACGTTCCCTGAGGGCAGCTCTTGGTCGTGTTGAGATCAGCAGAAAATCTTCCATCGACTGAATGCCCCCCACCCCAGATTTCTTCCTGGCTGATTTTCAGGTATAGAACGACGATTTTTATGTAATTTCAGGTGTTTCAAATGCTTTTCTTTGCTTCCTGCCCGGTGCTGAGGAACCTTGCCGCAGGGTTTAGTGGCAAATCGCACAAAGAATTTATTTTCAGTTTCCTAAAACACTTTTCAAGTCGGTTTTGGTGCCACACACAATGTATGTGATGAAGCAGAGTGGCTGAAGGAAATTTTCAGCTTGTTGTAAGAGTCAGGATGATTTACTCCCAGCTCCTGAATTCTGTGCTCATCCCAAATTACAATGAGGGGGGGGTTTTTTTGTCTCATTCTCGTCTCTCCCTTCAAAACTGTCTTGCTAAAGCCCCTGTGTGATCCCAGCAGTGCTGAGGACCGAGTGAATTCGTATGAATGGAGGAACTGGCCCTGTGCTTTTCAATAATTCACACCATCGATTTTTTTCCCCGCCTGTGTTCCCGCAGTCACCTGCAGCTTTTGCAGATCAGAAGGCGAACCCAAACCGGGCCGCACTCAGATCTGTTTTCCTAACACAGCCCCATCGTTCCTGCCCTGCAAGGCCCCTTTATGGCAGCCATAACTCCTTTAATAGTTCTGTCCATTTCCAGCAATTTCCCTGCTCGGGAGCTAAGAAAAACGGGAAGGAAATGATTGAACTCCGAGATGTTTAGAAGAGCAATCATTCCTCCTCTGTTCGTTGAAGTCTTCTCTCCTCTGCTCTTGTGAAAACACCAACACGAGGCAGCCGAGCAAACGCTTGGATCCCGTGCTCATTGCATGAACGTCCAAGCTGAAACCTCCGGCATTCCAGAGGGAAAAGGCACTTAAAGGATGGCTGCTGGGGCCTGAAGTGACGCATTTCCCCCGACCTTGCTCTGTTTGCTGCAGCCACGGGGCTCTCAAACCGGGCTGCGAGGATTCCCAGTTTATGGAGCCTCCTCTTCCTCCTCTTTGCCGTGGCAAACTGGGATGTGCAGTCCCAGCATTCGCGGGAAATTCTGCGGGAAAACCTCCCACTACCTTTTTCCCCCTTTTTTTTTTTTAGAAGAACGGCTCATTTTTATTATTTTTTTCCCCCAAAGTCTGAAAGTTCTCAGCCGTTCCGCTGCGGGGAGGAGGCGGTGGAAGGGGGTACAAAGCCGGGGGAGGAGCTGGGGATGGAGGATGTTTCTTTGACACTCTCCTTTTCACATCACCGTTCTCCTTTTCTTCCAAGTGCCGCAAAGTTTCGCGCTTCCACCCACTGCCAGCGGGGGGTTCGGAAAAAGAGAGAGGGATTTTTCTTCCGTGGCTGCCTTTTGTTCCAGCCTCTTCTGCCTTGCAGAGTCTGTGCGAGCCCTGATAAATATCAGGATGAGATCCAGGATATTTAAAAGGATTTCTGCTTCTCTTAACCAAATATCCTCTTGTCTCTCCCAGGGAACCCCAGTGATGGAGAGGGGTGGGCTGGGCTGGGAGAGGGTCACCTCCAGCCCTTCCTTGGGCACCTCCAGGGATGGGCACTCCGAACCTCCCTGGGCAGTGCCAAGGCCTGAGCACCCTTTCCATGGGGAAATTCCTGCTGCTGTCCACCCTG
The DNA here is from genome assembly GCA_013398015.1 of Oreocharis arfaki. NCBI lineage: Eukaryota > Metazoa > Chordata > Aves > Passeriformes > Paramythiidae > Oreocharis > Oreocharis arfaki. The sequence continues at coordinate 238,964 of VZRR01010930.1, read as the reverse complement.
AGCCTGCCCTGGCCCAGCCTGAGGCCGTTCCCTCTCCTCCTGTCCCTGTTCCCTGGCAGCAGAGCCCGACCCCCCCTGGCTGCCCCCTCCTGTCAGGGAGTTGTGCAGAGCCACAAGGTCCCCCCTGAGCCTCCTTTTCTCCAGGCTGAGCCCCTTTCCCAGCTCCCTCAGCCGCTCCTGGGGCTCCAGCCCCTTCCCCAGCTCTGTTTCCTTGCCTGGACCTGCTCCAGCCCCTCAATTTTCTCCCCTGGACACGCTCCAGCCCCTCACATTATCCCTGACTGCCTCTGCCCTTTATGGAAAACCCCTCACCCCAAACCTCCCTTCGCTCCTGACAGCCCCTCTGGGTTAGGGAGGAACAGGCTGAGATGTTTTCCTGCCTCAGCTCAGCTGTTCCGGGCTGCTCAGCCCTGCAGAGCCCAGCACCAGAACTGCCCTAAAAGAGGAAAAAAGAGAAAGGGAGGGAATGTAGAAATGGGATGCAAGATGTGAACCATCCTCCTGCACCTTTCAGGGTGGTTGAGGATGGGAGCACGGAGTCTGATCAATTCCTTCAGCCAGGGTCTCACCCTGCAAAGGGCTGAGTGAATCCTCACAGGGGCAGAGGGTTTTCCTCAACGCCACACAGGAAAGGGGACCCCAGATCCCATCTGATCCTGACAAAGAATTCTTGTAGGGAAGCAGCCCTGGAGAGCTTTGCATGCCACGAGGTGATTAACAGATCACAGGACCACTTGGGGCATGAAGGACTCAGCAAACCGAAAGGGCTGCAAGTTCTGCCAAGGCTAATTCAGCTCTGATGCATTAAAAAAAGGAAGGGAGAGAACAGAAATAAACAGGCCCAAAGTCTCTCACACAGCAGCTCTGAGCTATTGCTTTTTTCTACCATCTGAAATCTTATTAACCTGCAAGTTGTTGGGGTTTTTTTTAAATTCTTTTTTCACTGCTCTGTCTTCTCTTGATTTCTTGGTTTGTACTACAGCCAAACGACTCTGGGGTGAACGAATTCCAAGAAAGCTTTTGAAGTAGTTCGTAAATGCAGTAGAAAATAGTTGTAAACTTAATTGAAAAAGGCAAGAAGAAAGCACTGTCTGCCTTTTTAAAAAAGCATTGTTCCCTGGCAACATCAAATGTACACTCAGCTCGTTTTGCACGAAGGAATTAAAAAAGAGGAAAACAGAAACGCTCCCGGGCTTTGTCCTGCTGGCCCAGCTGAGGTGCAGGCACAGAGAGGTTCTTCTCCAGTTTGTCCCCTGCCTCCTCTCCCCTCTTCTGTCACCATCTCCCCCTCCCCTCTTGCCACCAGCTGGGCTTTTGGAGGTGCAAAATAACCCAGAGCATTTGCTGTTCACAGCTCAGTGTCTCACAAAAGCAGCATTTCGGCCACCAGGACCCCATGAGCTGCCAGCAGCTGGTCAGAAGATATTTTGCAGTGATGCTATCACGGAAATGTCAGGTAGCAGAAGCTTTGAAATGAATGTTTTAAAGGGCTTAAAGGTCATTTTCAAAGATCTCCAGCGGCTACAGACCCAAGCCATGGATCTGGACCCTGTTCTAGGCCCAGATTTCAATTTCCCTCAGTTCTTATTTAACCTTTTTTTAAGGACTGATGGCTCTGTTTTCCAGCTCAAAAAAACTCCTTTTTCCAGGAAAACCAGAGTCACAGAAAGTTACAGAAAACCTTAGGAGGAGACACTGGGAGCAGTTTTCTTGTCAGGTCAGAGCAGCACTGAAAAGAACGAGATTTTTTATTGCTAAGGACTTCTTAGATTTGAAATAGGATAAAGCAGAGCAGGGACAGGGAGGGGTCATTTTGGCTCTCCCCCATCCCTAAGGCTGGGACCTCGTGTCTAGAGAGGCTTCGAAATTCAGGGCAGGAGAGGGAGAAGAGAGAAGGAAGAGAAGAAGGAAGAGAGAAGCAGAGAGAAGAGAGAAGGAAGCATTGAAGCCATTCCTGCTCAGGGATTTCAGTCTGGCACCCTGAACTCACCCTGGAGATGGGTGAGGAGCTCCTGTCTCGTGGGATTTCCCTGTGTGTTTCCAAGGAAATGGAGGGGAGATGCTCCCAGACTGGTAACTCTCTGCGGGTTAAGAGAGAAATAATCTTGAAGGTCCCTTCCAACCCCAGCCATTCCCTGGTTCTCTGATTAACCAGGAATGCCCTGCCAGCACTCTGGTAGCCAAATTCGGCCAATTTTCCCTGGACTGCAGTCACTGGTATCTCTGCTTGAGCCAGGACAACGAGCCCTTATCTCCTATCACTCAGCCCAGCTGATGGATTGCTCTTTTCGCCACAAAACCCCTTCCTCCAACGCTTCCCCTCCCGCCCCCGGAGCCGCCTGATGCCTGCCAGAGGCTCCCCGGAGTCTGGGGGCGTGAGGAGCAGCTCTGAGGGCCCGTGGAGCATGAGGAAATTGCTTTTCCTTCCCTGACATCTCTGTTTTCCCATAAGAGGCTCGGACAGCTCCGTGCCTTGGCTGGGGGCAGGCGTTGGGGTGAAACCCCACAGCGGAGGTGCCGTGGGACCTTAGGTTTGCTCAGCCAGCAGAGCTGCTCTTTGTCACCCCCCTGGGGACAAGGCAGGACTTTCCTCGTGTTAAAACATGCTGGAGAGTTGGGGCCGTATTTTATAATTCAATTTTTTTTTCCTGATGCTGATCAGATCTGCTTTTCCTGTTGGGAGTAGAAGGGCTGAGGCGACGTCAGCGTTTGATGCCACGTAACTTCCGAAAACGGGACGTGGCAGAAGGGCCAGTTGGCAGGAGAACAGCTGGCTGGTCTTCAAAATAAAAGCTGAAGTGGAAATTTTGGCTCTTTCCTCATCCCTGGCTGTCCAGGGAAGAGATTGTGCACAGGACTTGCATGCTGCGAGGGGGAACAGGCAGTTTTTAATATGATAAATAATCTGATGTCCCAGATCCCTCCTGCAGAGTGGAAATGAGTAAGATTTTTAGGATCCTTTCTAAATCAACGTCTTCATGAACCTCCCATCACTGAACTGTCTGGATGCCACAATAAATAATAATCCTTTCTCCAGAGCGTCTTCATAAGACTTCAAACATTTACAGAAATAAAGAAAATAAACCTGGTTATTGTCTGAGTAATCACTTGTTTATTGATGGAGACAAGCCCTCTCGTTTTTCTTGCTCTCGGGTGATCAGATCATGATAAAATGTGACATTTAGTGATAAATTTGATATGGTTGGTTACATGCAGTTTAAAAAAGGGGCCATCCAATTATTCCTCCCTGTGCTGGTGGAGTGCTTCGGCCACCTGTGCAGGAGATTGGCTCAGTTACGAAGCAAAGAGCAGCCTCTTCTCCAAGCAGCTGTGACAAATGCAGGGGTCACATATGTTCCCTGGCCCATGGAAATCGGTTTTGTTGTCTCCCTTCTCACATTCCGGAGCCCAAGCCAGAACTGTAATGAAAACTCTGCACTGAGTGAGCAGAGGATGAGTGTAGGGACAGCCAGGACCGAGCTGGGAGGGCCAGAGAAAGACAATTTCACACTAATGAGGACATTAGCTGGGAATTAATCCACCCAGAACATCACTTGGGAAGAGCCCTCAAACGGATCCCAAAGAACAACCCCCCACGTGGTTCCTTTCTTTAGGCAGAGCTGAAGTTTGTGCTTTTTAACCCAAAGCCAGGACAAATCTGCAGCCAGAGTTTGCAGTGGGGATTGCTGGCCAGGAACTGCTCGATGTCCCTGCGAGGAGCGAGGCCCTCTGAGCCTCACGGGATCCCCTGAATCCCCACAGGCAGCAGCAAAGGAGCTGGAATTCCTCTTCCTCCCTTTGGGGACAGCCCCGGACTCCGGCCTGTGAGGCACCACCAAAGACCTCCCGCATCTCCCCTCAGGTCAAAGCTGATCTGTGCCCCTTTACCCACGTCCCTGGCACTCCAGAGCCACCCCTCGTGCTGCCAGGGCCAGGCTCTCGCTGCTGGCAGGTGCAGGGATGAGCACAAACCCCCAGGGACGGAAGGGAAACAGCTCTGTGTCACAGCTGAGGAGGACACACGACACTCACTAATTCTAACATAAAAGCGTTTATTCCAAGAGCCAGTGCCATATATAAACACTTTTGTATGTTTATCATTCGTGCTCATTGTCCATGGGTTGCTCAACTACTACAGTGGATTCGTTGGCTATTTTAACTACACCATTATTAGTTATCTACAACACAGACATCCCAAGAATCCAAACAAAACTCCAGCTGCAGCCTTGTTGCTGCTTACTCCCTCTGTTGTTTTGAATTTCTTGCTTCTCTCGACTAGATTTCTCACAGGTAGAAATGGACTGTGCTGAGACCAATGTCAGACTCAGACTCAGACAGGCTTTCTGGCCTGCTGTTAACTCCCACAGCCCTGGACACGACGTTCAGTTTTACAGCAGTGTTTGCCCTCTGGAAAAGGAGCCATCCACGGGCAGCCCGCCCTGCAGCTCTGCAATCCACCCAGCCCTGCTCTTTTCTGTTGGTGGCTCCTCCTTATTTCCCAGCCGCTCTGGTTCTGTGAGTAAAATCATCTGCAGCACCAGGATTCTGCAGCCATGAGTGTGAATTTTAGGATGCAGCAGCCCCCTGGCAGGAGCAATGAGGTGTCTGGGCCGGCCGAGGAGTTAAACTGTGCACACAGAAGTGATCGGGATTCGTTTCAAGGAGGAAAGAAACCTGCAAGCGCCTGAGGGTGCAGTGCACGGGACAGGCTCAAAGGATGGCACGTAATTAAATTCTTGGCGGTGTGTGAGGATGAGAGGAACATTTTCCTTCGTCCTTCTCTGCTCCTTGCCCGGGGCAAAGAGCCCTGTGCGAGTTTGTCTGCCCTGAGTGGTGCTCTGACATGGGAGAGCTGCTTCAGACCCTCGGATCAGCTCCTTCTCCTTTGGGTTTGCTGCTCTCCCAGCTGGGTTTCGATGCTCAGGAGGTTCAGCTTGGTGCTGGAATGAAGGTCCCTGGCCCTGGGCTGCCCCATGTCCCTGTGCCCTTCCCTGCCTTTGCCCGTGGCTCGGCAGCCTGGGAGCTGCAGGAGTCCTGGAGGAGGGACTGGATGGGCTGGGCTCCCTCGCTGTTCCACCACCTGGATCCCCCAGCTTCCAGCCTGGGAACGGGAGCATCACAAAACCCCTCCTTCCGCAGGGCACTGCCCCCGCTCACCCCCCTGTGCTGCTGACCTGGGCCCTGCTCCTCTTCTCAGCTCTCAAAACCAGCTCTGCTCTCCCATCTGGAGCCTGCACGTCCCCTCTGCTCCTCAGCAGCTCCCACAGCCCCTTCTCCTTGCTCTGGGAGCAGGGACCTGCTGTCCCCAGCCCAGGGAGGACCTGGAACTGCTGCAGAGAATCCAGAGCAGGCACCAGGATGAGCAGAGGGATGGGGCAGCTCTGCTGGGAGAAGAGACTGGGAGAGCTGGGATTGTTCAGCCTGGAGAGGAGAAGCTTTGGGGTGACCTCAGTGTGGCCTTGCAGGGCCTGAAGGAAGCCCACAGGACAGATGGAGAGAGACTTTCCAAGGGCCTGGAGTGACAGGACACAGGGGAACGGGTTTGCACTGACAGAGCAGGGTTAGATGGGATTTTGGGAAAAAATCCTTCCCTGTGAGGGTGGGGAGGCCCTGGCACAGGATGCCCAGAGCAGCTGGAGCTGCCCCTGCATCCCTGGCAGTGTCCAAGGCCAGGCTGGCTGGGTTTGGAGCCACCTGGGATTGTGGAAAGCACCCCTGCCCATGGCAGGGGGTGGAATGAGAAGATCTTTAATGTCCCTTCCAGCCCAAACCACTCTGCACTCCTATAATGATTCCCTCGGGGGTTTTTTTCTCTCCTCCCCTGTTGCTACGGCCCTGAACATCCCATCTGTGCCCCTTCCACGGCCCCACAGCACGTGCTGCCCCGGGAATGTGATGGAGCAGGAGGCACCAGAGCTCTGCTCCTGCCTTTGCTGCTCCGGCACGCGGGGCTGGCACGGGCGACGTTCTCTGCTGCTGCTGCTGCCCTGCAGAACAGAGCAGCAAATTGCAGCACATCCTGCTCCCAGACGGGGCTGTGACACCCACCTCGGGTCAGGGGACAAGAGTGGCCCTGGCAGGAGCAGCAGGGGCTGCTCAGGTCGTGCTGAGCATCATCGGGAAGGCGCCAGAGCTGTGGCACCTCTCGTACCACACCTGGGCGACTCCGCACCTCACAGGGCTGGGGTGAGACCCCTGGGGCTGAGATGAGACCCCTGGGGCTGAGATGAGACCCCTGGGGCTGAAATGACACCTCTGGGGCTGAGATGAGACCCCCGGGGCTGAGATGAGACCCCTGGGGCTGAATTGACCGAGGGGCTGAAATGAGACCCCCGGGGCTAAAATGACACCCCTGGAGCTGAAACGAGACCCCTGGGGCTGAGATGAGACCCCCGGGGCTGAGATGAGACCCCCGGGGTTTAAATGAGACCCCTGGGGCTGAGATGAGACCCCCGGGGTTTAAATGGGACCCCCGGGGCTGAAATGCAGGCTCTGATTTCATCCCCATTCACCACGGCAGGAGGAGAAAGGGCCAGCACAGCTCTGCTGTGTCAGTCCCACCCCCCAAAGCAGCGACTCCTCCTAACAACAGCAATAACAACAATAACCATCGTAAGCATTCCGGGTGTGTGCCAGGGAAACATGGAACGGGCTGTGGAGTACAAATAATTCATCCTCACTCACCAGAATATTAATTCATGGTTAAGACAGGGGTATTTTGTCGTTGATTCCTGGTGTTTTTCACCCTGTGCTGCTCTTATTTTCTTTTAATTACTTCTGAATTCTCCCCTTTCCCCCTCCCAATTTAATACCTAACGTTTTATTTCTCCTTGCAGCTCTGCATTCCTTCTGTGTGTCATCCTTTTTGGGTTTCTTTTTTTCCTTTTTTCTTTTATTATTTTGGACTCCTCCGTGCTGTTTTCTTTCCTCCCACCTTTTTTTCCCCACCTCAGCCAGAGAATCCAGCAAACCATTTAAGCTTGTGATGAAGTGCTTCCCTCAAGAGCAACAGATTCAAATCCTCATTTCCTGGAGGACACTCGCAGTGTAAAGGAACCTGCCTCAGCCCTTCCCTCGGGAATCCTGCTTTTCCCCCATCACCTGCTGTAGTTTTAAGGCAGCTGAGGTATAAATAATCCGTATTTCCAGTGGTGAGGATGAGTAGTGGAGCCTCAACAGCCCAGCGAGGCACAGCGTGGCTGATTCAGGCTTTAAAATACCCCCCAAAATGGGCATCAATTCACTGAGCACCACCAGCAGCCCTTTCCAGGAATCTTTCTTTGCCAGCCAGAGAATGGGAAATAGCAGATAAACAGCGTTGTCCCGAGTTTCCAGGCCATTGTCCCAAGAACTATACCCCCGTTTAATGGCTCATCCAAGAGATCTTTGAGGATGTCTCCTATCCACACCCCTCAGAGTTGATTCCATTTCATGCATTATTCTGAGTTCAGCGCCAGCCTCGGCCCCGTGGGGGACTTCCAATGTTTTGACTCCTCGGATCATCAACCTGCCTTGGAAGCGAGACAGGTTCCCTGCCATATATTTTGGGGGGTTTTTTGGTAGAGGCCAGAAATATAAAAGAAGAGGGAGGAATAGGGACACTTCCCTTGCTCCTGTGGCTTTGGAAAATCAGTTATCGAGAGGTGGCCTTTTCTCTGGGAGATTCAACTGATATTACAATGTTCAATTAAGCTCATTGAAGGAAGATTAAGAGACAATTTAATCACAGTTTGTGAGTACCTGCACAGGGAGAACATTTGATACAAGAGGATCCTTTAACAGGCAAAGGCATTGAGTTTCCAGCTGAATTCAGCAAAATTAAATTCGAAATAAAATTATTAATTCTTTTTTTTTTAACCAGGGCACTTTACCAGTGTAACAACGATCAGGATAGTCAGGAAATCCTGGCTTTGGATGAGGATGAGGTGAACTGATGTGCTGCATTCCTTGAGCTGCTCAGGTTTAGGGTCAGGAAGTGATGATGAGCTGGGTGCTGACTGCAGCTCATGGAATCCCAGAATGGTTTGGGTTGGGAGGGACCCCAAAAATCATCCTGTTCCACTCCCTGCCATGGGCAGGGACACCTTCCACTATCTCAGGTTTTCCCTTGGAAAGGTGGGACCTGAATCCAGGCTCAGACCAGTCTGCAGTGCCCAGGGGAGCTGGCAGTGGCTGGCGGGGAGGTTTGATGAGTATCACACAGAAATCGAATTACTCTGTCAGAAAGATGACACTCTCTAGCCCTGTAAATTCAAGGATTATCCTGACCAGAAACATGGACTGCAAGGAAATTAAGGAGGAAATGCAAGGGTCTTTCAGCCAAGATCTGAAATCCTGACCAGGTTCCCATCCTGAGTTGTAAAAACAGGAGATTCCTTTTCCAAGCAGCACAAACCCCTGGGAGCCATAAATCTCCCAGAAGGGAACTTCTTTTTCCCCTAATTTACATGTTATCTGCAGTCCCCTGTCTCCCCACTCCCAGTTTTGGCAGCGAGGTGTAGCAGTGATGCAAACATCAATATTTTAATGTCAAAGAAGAATACAAAACGAAATTGAATTCCAGTAAGTATAAAGGAAACACAGCAATGGCTCTCCTATTGAATCCTCTGCAGATTCCAGATAATGGATTATTCAGAGACCTCCAGCTCATAAAAAGGTGCCCTTTATTCCCGGAATTTGATGCAGTTCTCCCTTAAACTGTGATTATTTTCTGATTCTGTTACCAAGTGGATTTTGACACAGTGGTACAATTTCCTTATCTCTCTCTTAAAAGTCGCTGCACTGGGCTGTGCAAATGAAAAGAGCAGCACTTTCCACGTGGATCTTCTCCCATCTGTGTGATGTTTATTAAAAAGAATAAATCTGAGGGACACTTCCCAGCACAGCAGAATGGGAAATGCAGCTGTTCCCTGCAGGTGCTTCCAGCTGATAAACAAACCCCACTGCCTGGCCACACACAGCAAGGGATTGTCACGTGCAGGAAAATCACCTGGAACTCCAACCACCGAGCTGGAAACGCGGCAGAGATGAGGAATATCTGCAATGGGAGCAAACTGATCCCACTTCAGGCAGAAATCATCACTTGGCTGCTCTAGCACCTCCCTGAACACTCATTCCCCCCAAAATCCAGTGTGCACACCAACTTCCTCGTGCTCGGGCCTTGCTGGGGGTGGAAACCATCGGCTCAGGGGGTTTGGGGTTGTTGTGTTCAACACAAGGATCTCTCTTGGCTTGGCTCTTCCTTGGCAATCTCATGGAAACTCAGAAATGCCAACCAGGAATCCCCTGCTGGCCGCTGAAATCTCTGCTGCTGCACAGGAGGGAGAATTTGTCTCTCCCAGATCTAGAAGTTTCCAGCAGTGCCCCACATTTACGAAGAGGTTTTGTTCCCATGGCATTTTTTTAGATATAAAATTAGGGTCCAGACTGATTTCCCACTTGGCAGCATAGAAAAATCACACAAAGGCTTTTAATTTTTTTTTTCTTCATGAGTTTTAAAAACCCCTGCTGCCTACGGTCCAGCCCATTATTCTTGGAGGATAATCCTGCATTAAAAGGGGAGAGACTCGCTGCTCTCACAGGCTTTTCCCCTCCCTTGGCTTTTATGATCCTTGACCACTGATGAGAAGAGTGGCTTTGGACAAACTGGACTTTGAGGGCTCCATTTTCGTTTGGGAAACGCTCACTAATTTGAGATGGCTTAATTAATATTGCAGACCTTTGGTAGGCTCAGCTGTGAGGCCCGCCTGAAGAACTGGCTGTAAAGCAGATAAAACCATCCACTATTCCCTCCTAGTGAATTCCCAGCCCTGATCAATGGGATTGGGCTGCCTCCTTGCCTCCCAGGCTGCAGCCCTCTGGGATCCTGATGACCTGTTAGTGCCACTTGGAGGGGAAAAGCACAATTAGGGCAAGTTTAGAGTGGAATGAGCTCCTGTTTAATGACAGAGTTTACCAGAAGCTGCTCACTTGGCAGAACTGCAGCACGAGATAATTGACCTTAACACGGCTCCGTGCCTTTGCCTTTGATTTGGGCCACACAGCTGAATTTGTGGGCAATTACAGAGGGAGCAGGAAGACATAATTAAAGGTTAGGACGAGGTGGACACGAAAGGAATGGCTCTGGAATTAAAGTGCACTAACTCACTCTGGCTGTGGGGACACAAACAAGATCTCGGCTCTGCAGGGTTCAAAGGAGAACTCTGGGGTTACCTGAGCAGGTAACCCCAGCTCTCAGAGAGCTCAGGGCAGCAGAGACACGACAGTCACATCTCACTGAAGGGATGAAAGAAGCGTTTTGGGTGTCCTTTACATTAGAAATTACACTGTCAAATAGAGAAAACTGATTTTTGTGCTTTGAACCATTCAGCAGCCAAGACACAGAACTCCAGCCACGCTCAGCATGGCTTACAGACATTTTGATGCTCAGGAAAAAGCCCCCAGTGGTGGTACATCCATGGACAGCCCTCTGGATAAGGAGGATGCATCATCCAGGGTTAAAATTAACGAAGTGAGATTTAGGAAGTCAGAGCTATATTTGATTTCATGTTGCCATGTCCTCTTCAAGGTAGTTCCAGCACGACCTTAGATAGGTCACTTTTCCCCCTCATTATTTCAATTCCCTACCCATAAAGTGGTAATAATTATGTTTATACACCTCCAAGGAGTGCCACAAACCTCGTTTAGTGATGTACATTCAGACATCTTCACATGGAGCTCAGTATTTAGAAAGTGTTGCAAGAAATGTTTCCCCAAAAAAAAGTTGGTTTTCAGGGCTTTGTGATCCAGCACAAGCCAAAAAAACCCAGCCCTGAAAGAACCCAGCGTGCAACACTGAAATGGGTGAATTCCCTAAGGATAAACTGAGAATTCCTGAGCCTGCAGCTGCCTGGAGTGTGCAGAATTCCTGCATTCGGGAGGGGTGGGTGTGTACCTGTTGTGGGATGATTGCTCTGGGATGACGGGAATGCAGAGGAAGCAACGCACCACCCGAAGGATGGAAAGCAAGGAGGACAAGTCCACTGGAAAAGCAGCAGCCCAGCAAACGTGTGTCAAAAGTGAATTATGGAAACAGCCAAAAGTGAATTATGGAAACAGGATTATGGAGAAAGTGAATTATGGAACGGCAGCGCCACAGAAACATTTGGGTAACGATGAACGCCCCAGAGCGCGACAGCAATAACGGTGCCCAGAATTATTTCCACCAATATGTCCTGTTCAAAGAGAGTCATTCCAGTTCTCTCTTTGCATCTGTGAATGGGGGCTGGATTGGTGATAAATACAACCAGAGCAACGCAAAGATTTTGCATGGCATTCTACTGCCTGCCCTCTCCTCCTGCCTGGAAGTGGCGTGGAGAAATTCCTCACACCGAACTGCAGATCGCTGTGCCCAGTGATCCGTGGTTTGTACACAGAGACCAGGAGGCTGGGGAGGAGCAAAAAGCCTCTCAGGTCACTGAGAGATCTCCAGCAAGGTTGTGGGGATCTGTGTAGCTTCAGTCTTCACTGGAATGCAATTTCCCTGCTGGGGTCTCCAAGCACTTTGCAAACATTGAGGCTGAGAGGTTATGGGGAAATTGCCAGGGGTGAGTCCTGCTGCTGCTCCAGAGGCAGAGAGGGGCTGAGGGGCCTTTGTGAGAAGGCAGCACTTGGGATCAGAGAAGGGAGACATGAGAGGAGAGAGGATAGGCATGATACCAGTGAGAGGAGATGTGGTATCATTGAGGGTGGACATGATATCAGCAAGGGTGGGCATGATATCAGGCAGAGTAAATATGATCTGAGACCAGGTAGATGTGATATCAGAGAGGGGAGATGTGACATCAGTGAGAGACATCAGAGAGGGTGGGAATGATATCAGTGAGGGTGGACATGATATCAGACAGGGTAGATGTGATATCAGAGGGGGGAGATGTGATATCAGAGAGGGGAGGCCTCGGTGAGAGCTCCGTGTGCAGCTGGACAGCAGGACAGGCTGCCTCACGGCCAGGAGCAGCCACTGCTGGGCAGGAGCTGTGTCACCTCCACCTGTGACTGTGGAAGAGCAGCAGCCTCAGTGTGACACAGGGTATTCCAGGCACAGGAGGTTTTTCTTTTCTGGACGCAGCTGGGAGGTGGGTGAAGGGCAGCAGGGACTGCCCAGGCCTCCCTAACCCTCCTCTGGGAGGTGTGAGTGCTGGAGCAGCCCTTCCATCCCCTCATCCGCTCAGTGAGGTGCAGGAACACTCTGCTCTGTGTGTAGGGCACTCAGTGTCACAGGAAACCCCACACTCCTCCTCCTCCTGCCGGCTCCATCACACAAATCCCTGCGAGTCAAGTGACCTCACCCTGTGCTTTCCCACCGGCGTTTAGAACCCGAGACTCCCAAAACGCCCTGGGCTCATCTTTCCCCCTCTCCTGAGGTTCTCGTAAACCCACGAGTGTGTTTTAAACCCCAAATCCCAACCAGGCAGCAAAACAAGCTGAAATTCAGCTCATGTTTAGGCAGGCAGCCTCGCTATCAGCATCCTGCCAAATGCCAACTCTCATTTGCCTCCTCCAAGGCTCTGCTCCTCTACCTGCACGTTTTGATTGGATTAGGATCCCTCACTCCAGAGCAGAGCCATTTGCTGCTGTTCCTTCAGCAATTCAATTTTGCCCGATGTTGTGGGGAACAGCCTGCCTGGAGAAGTGAGTCAGGGCATTATTTTACTTTTACCAGTCTGCTTTAAACAAATATTAGAGAGCAGTGCTCCCCTGGGTACCGTTACAGCAAACAGCAATTTTCAAGCCAGCTCCAGAGTAGATTGCTCCTGAGATGCTTCTGCACTTGTAGGATGTCTATTATGCACTTATGGCGCTTGTGAGAGGGGTGATGGTGGGGAAAATTTCCCTGGCCTTACGCAGGAATAACAGAGTGCCAAGGTAATAAACTCCGCACTTCCTGGAAGCGTGTGGGGACTGCTCCACACAACTTCGTTTTTCATTTCCTTTTGGAGTGCTCACGGTACAGCCCCCTCTGCACAAAGGATGTTTGCTGTCCCTTCCTGTGACACAGCCAGCCCTCTGTGCCCATGGGGACAGCCTGAGCAGCAGCAGCATCCCCCTGCTCCAAGCAGCGTTCCTCAGCCCTTGTTCCCCTTCTTCTCCGCCCTGCTCGGCTCTTGCCATGGAAATTGTGAGGATTTCCATCCAAATCAAACCCCTTTCCCATCTCACATCCCCAGAACACTTTCCTCCCCTGGGTCTTGTGGGGTGGCAGGGTCTGTCTGCCCCGTCCAGTGGGGTCCTGCTGGGACAGACTCCCTGGAGCAGCTCCAAGAGGGGCAATTCTCCCTCAAAACTGCGGGCAGGCAAGGAAATATCACAATACATCTGTTCCTCCCGTCACTGAGCAAAGGGTGGGTGTTTATTAGACTTCAGAACCTGTAGCTGAGCTCTCCTGCATCAAGGGTCTCCTCAGCAGAGCTCAAAGGAAAAAAGGGTTGAAAAACGAATCTGTAAGGAGACCCTCACACCAGTTAAACGTGCTCGTTCCTAATCAGCTGCTAAGCTGGGTGAAAGACTGAGCTGGGAGAGAATTCCAAGCATTTCTGATGTGTCTTTGCAGAGTGAGAGCCCACCGAGTGTTCTCCCGGTTCCTAGCTAAGGGGGCTTGGCAGTGCTGGGCTGGAGCTCGGGGCTGGGTGCTCTGCCCGCACAACCACCCCCACATTCCAAGGTCCAGCTCTTCCCCAGTGCTTGGAAGCTTGGCCTGTAGGGCACTGGATTTCCAGGAGGGATGAGAGCGTTCCTGAGAGGATGGGGAGGGGAACAAGCATCTGGAAGAGTCTCCAAATCCGGGATGAGGGCGGCCAGCAAAACCAGAGCTGCTGCCTCAGCTGTGCTTCATTGGTATTCTGGAGGCAGCCGGGCTAGAGACTGCACGAAATTATTTTCAAACAGGAATTACAATTGGAAAGGCAAAACGAGAGAGACGGAGAGAGGTTTGGGGAAGGCATTTGTCAGCTGAGAGCCTCAAGGTTGCGCTCAAGCTGATGACAGAGCAAACACCAGAAAAGCCGAAACAAACGGCGCTCCGTGCATCAAAGCGACGAGACCCCGCCGCGGATGCTGAGCTGTGAAAGGCTTTTCATTGCGGGAAAAGGGAGTGATTCCGGCGTCAAAAACAAAACCCTCTCCTGCTAAATGCAGATTGGCAAGGGGGAGTGCTGGCTGGGATAAACCCTGCCTGCCCCTCCGAGGGCGGATTCCTGCGGGGAAGCGGCAGCGCCTTCCTGCAGCCCCGTTCCCTCCATGCCCGCTGCTGGGCTGACAGACACGAGGCTTCCTTCTGCCAAATTTGTCAGCCTTGACCCGCCAGTCTGATCTCGGGGAAATTCTATTCATTGCTGGATAAATAATGCATGGGCAGCCATGCATTTTTCATGCTAAGACTTTTAAAGGCCACTGTAGTGATGCATGTAAATTCAATTCCCCCCCCACCACCACCACCACAACCACCACCCAACTCCTTTCTCTGCACACTCAACTGCTAAATAATTATTAACATCTGACTCGGGCACGGCGAGGGCTGCACCAGCCACTGAATCCACTGCTGCTCTGACACTGCTGCCTCCTCTCCACCCTCCAGAAAGTCGGGGAGAGAGAATTCCAGGCAACACCAGAGCGATCTGGCTCTTTTCCTCCCCCTCCCCTGCTGGTTTTTGGTGGGGTTTTTTTGTTTGTTTCTGGGAGTTTTTTGTGGGTTTTGGGTGGTTTTTTTTTTTAAAGGGTTATGTTTTTTGCTTTTTGGGGGTTTTTTTTTGGTTGGCTGGTTGGTGTTGTTGTTTTTAATTNGGGTTTTTTTTTGGTTGGTTGGTTGGTGTTGTTGTTTTTAATTTCTTTTTTTTCTTTCATAAAGCCCTACAAAAACACATGTGCATGAAGTGGAGCAGAACAAAGGGAGCGGCTCGTGGATCTGACATTCTCCTGGGAGCACATTAATCCCTCCCAGAGGAGCAAAGCTGCTGCCTTCCCTTGTAGCTGGTGGCCAGAGTGTGTCGGGGAGCTGAGCTGGCCGTGGGGCTCTGGGTGACCCAAGGGCGGAGGGGCAGGAGGAGAGGGAAGCAACGCTGCTCAACAGGGCTCGGGAAGCCCAGCCAGAAAGCAAATCTGGCACAGCCAGAAAGCAAATCTGGAAAGCAAAATCCCACTGGAGGCTGCAGTGGGAATGTGAAACCCCTCCAGGTGAAATCCCTCTGTGCTGGGGGTGAGATGAGGACAGGAGCTCCGTGGGGCTCTGCGTTCAAACCCAGCACAGCTCTGCAGAGCCCTCACGGGGAAGGGGCTGGGGTGAAGGAGCCAGTGGGGTTTCTCCCAGCTCCAGGTGATAGAAAGGGTCAGGAAAATCCCCCCTGGGCCACCCAAGCAGCTCTGGTCTCTTTTTTTGGGAGGGGCTGAGGCAGAGAGCTACGAAATCTTCGCTGACTGAACCAAACAGCCAGGCCAGCCTTGCAGGGACTCTCCAGATTGCTGGAGCAATAAATATGGAAAAGGCAAAGTGCTGAAATGCATCTCAGGCCTCATCCCCTGGGGAATCGAGGTGCAAATTTACTCAGGGATCTGCTGCAGCGAAATCGAACAGGCAGCAGGTACAAAGGGATGGAGAGAGGACAACGCTTGGTGTCGATGTTGGCATAGAGAGTAAAAGATAAAACACCTGGATTTTGGGCACTTCCAGAGCTATTGGCAGGAGCAACGTGCTGATACAGGCGCTGCAGTTGTGTCTGTGCTTGAATAATTTCCTCTATAAAGGTTTAAAGCTGACGATTTTGCCTGAATTGCCTGAATTGCCCTGGTCAGTTCACACAGTAACATTTTGGGCTACCAGCTCCCCAGTCTGGCAAGAACAATGTAATCTTTCCTCACCAAAACTGTTTCTGCACACAAACCAGAGAGATTCCTCAGATGCTTAAATGAGAGCTCATGCTTAAATGCTCTGCTGCCTTGGGACCTGGTTTTACCATTATATGCTTAACTTGATGACATTTCAGACCTAAAATCTGATGTGAAGTCAAGGTGAAGCAGACTGAAGGCTTGTTTGCTTCAGTGCTTTTTTGGGCTCTTCTTATGAAATTTGTGAGGCCGTTCCACAGGTCAGAGGAGGTGAGTTTGCTTGTTCGGAGGGTTGCTCACAAGAGGAGGGCACAGGACTGGATATTTATGTGGAGAACTGCAGCGTTTTTATTCACCAGGGGCAGAGAGAAGGAGCTGAGGAGGAAGGAGAGAAAGGAAGATGAGTGCTGAGTCTCTGTGTCCCTCACTTGTCCCCGGGGGATGTCACCTGTCCACAAGGACCTGGTCATCTGTAGTAACAGCAATGTGTAGAAAAGAAATTTATCCAGATGCAATTCGTACTTATCTCTGAACCAGCAGCCTGCACAGAGAGATTTGGGCCGAAGCCACTCACAAAAGACGAGCACACACAAATATAAACCCATTTCAAATTCTCCTCTCTGCGCTGAAAAGCCTCTTGGAATACGGATGAGAGCTGCCTGCGAACACGTCCTGAGAACTTGGAGGGAAACCTGAGACAAATTATGGAAATGAAATGCCCATCTTTACAGATCAATGCCAGGGAGTCCCCGCTGGGGAGTGTATGGATCATTTAAAAGACTTCTCATCCTGTTCACTGGGGTTCAGCTCCGAAGTGCCCTGGCTGATGGGGAGGGTTATTAATAGCACCGGCATCAGGGAATCAGCCACCTGTACCTTGTCCGTGGCCTTTTTATTTTAGCCTCACTCACAGGTAATGGATTTGCATTTAAATGAGAGTAAAACTGGTCACAGTAAGGACAGGGAGGGAACAAAGGCCCTTATTGACCCTGGTAGTGAAGCCTTCCCCTCAGCCAGGAATTGACAGCAAACATGATAAATGGCCCAATCTGCCTAGGAAAGGGATCAAACTCCTTGGTTTGGAATTGGTTTTGGAATGTCATGGCTTGTGCTGCTTTGTCCACGTCCCTCCTTCCCCCCTGGAGCAGATTTGGGCTGTGGTTTGTGCACTGCAAGGGAAGGGCTCTGCCAACACCAGCTCTGCTCTCCTGGGTGCAGATTCACACCCAGGGACAAAGGTGCCTCCTCTGAACGGGGCCATCCCTTTGTTAATGTGCCAAAATTCCTCCCCTGGGGCCGGGCTTTGCTCTCCCTTCGAGGGGAGCTCGGGCTCATTTCGGGAATTGCATCCAGCACGGTTTTCGGTGTTGGTGATGAAGAGGCTGAGGACTGGCGTGGAGAAGCTGTTAAATAAATCACAGCCATGCTTTGCATTTTGAGAGGTGCCCCTCATGTCTCATGAACTCTGGGAGATCTCATTGTTCCTCCTCAAAAAATGGCAAAAAAGGAGAGAGAGACCTGGGGAAATCAAACTGCTGCCTGCAGGTGAGGGTCAGGGGAAAGGCTGCAGCCTTCCTCCCCTGGCCAGCCTTGGAGGGAGGGCAGCTTGGAAGAGCAGAGCACTTGGAAGAAGGGCCAGGAGTGGTCTGAGGGGCTGAAAGGCCCCATCAGGGAGCCAGGCAAGGATGAAGCACCACTGAAGCTTCCAGAAAAAGCCCCGTGGGTTTTTTCCATCCTGCAAGGACCATAAATTGCAGGAGGCTTCCTCTGGTCATCACTGAATCTTTGCTCTGCAAAGATTCTCTGTGAGAGAATCTGTCTCTGTGAGGGACAGGGTTGGTGACAAAGTGTGCTGGTGACACAGAGCACACAGGCACCGTGCCAAGGTGCTGTGACAACGCAGGCACTTTTCTGCAGGTGTAACCCTCTCCTCCCCGGTTCTGACACCTTTCAGGTCTTGCTTCCCCCCCCTCGAGTGCCAGTGGTACATCAGCACCCAAAATTCACGAGAGCCAGCTGAAAATCCCTCTGCTCCACAGAAAACTGGCAGCAGGACGGAGCCAGAAACGCAGCAGCAACCCTGG
Organism: Oreocharis arfaki; assembly: GCA_013398015.1. Lineage (NCBI taxonomy): Eukaryota > Metazoa > Chordata > Aves > Passeriformes > Paramythiidae > Oreocharis > Oreocharis arfaki. The sequence continues at coordinate 221,025 of VZRR01010930.1, read as the reverse complement.
GTGAATCCTGATTTTTGGGCATGGATGGAGTGCTCTGCCCATGCTGCTGCCACTGCCCCCACCCCCAGCAAAATCAATCCTCCTCTCCTTTTTGCCTGGACCAGCCTCAAATGGCTGCACCCTGTTGCTAGGCTACCTGGCTGCCTTCCACACATCCCAGAGCTGCTGGAAGCCTCGCAGCAAATCGCAGCTCACACGGTGGGTTATTTTTATCTTTTTGGGAAGACGGGGGGATGAATGGACAGTGGAAGGGAGGAAGGAAGGAAGATATCCCAATTCTTGGATCCTCTGGTTGGCTCATGACCAGAAAAGCCTGGAAAAGCTTGGGAATATGAACGTTGAGTGTTTCTGCTTCCTTAAACAGGTAGAAGACATGTGGGATCATAACGAAGTATCTGGCTGGCTAATGAATATCAAGTGCCACCTTTTGTGCTATTTTGGATCCTCGATAATTTGTCTTGTGTTCTGCCACAGCCAGAAAAGAGCTGGGAAGAGCTTCCCAAAATGCACTGGTGCACCAGCAGCCCCGTGAAGGGCTGGCAAGTGTGGGATAAAAAGCCCCTGGCATTTGCACAGCCACGAGATCCTCACGTGCAGCTTGGGTTGGGATGATCTCACCGGGGAGAAGGCAAGAAAATGGGGTGGAAAAGTGACAAATGGTTGCAGAGGAATGATTCCCATCCCTCCCCTATGTCAGGAAAATTAATCGACAAACACCAGAGGTTTATGTCCAAAAAGGAGACAGAGGAGTCCCTTTACTTTATTCGAATAAAGGGAGAGGTCCTGGGGCATTTCCCCTGGAGTCTCTCAACATTTTGGAGGTTGCAGCCTCCTTTTTGTCCTATTTTCCCTAGTTTCCCAACATCATTTCCCTCTCTCTTTCCCCACTGGCTGAGGTCCTCGAGAGGTACAGACTTCCTGGAATGCCTAATATCTAAAAATTCCCTTTTAATTTATAACCCCCCCTTGTCAGCAGACCTTTGGTCTGTTTGAACATGCATATATCTTTAATTCATCAACCAATGGAATCCTTCCCATTGTCTTCCTTATCTCATTGTGCTAGCCTTGTCTACCCACAGCTTGTTTGTAAAGACAAATTCTGCATTCCTCTCCCCTGGGAACACGGGGAACATGGGGTTTTAGTCCCTTGTCCTGAGCCACCTGTGTCACCCAGCCCTGGGGGTTCCTGGGCTGCCACACGTGGAGGACCCAGCAGGCCTAAGAGGAAATCCACGAGCAGCACTTTTCCTGTTCCAAGCGCCTTATCCGTGCCTCTGCTAACTCACAGCATCGTGTTTTCCCCTCTGCTTTTATCCACGGGTGGTGGAACTGGGGCAGGCAGAGCCTGGCTGAGGAAAACCGTGGCTGGATCCCACCACGGGCCGTGTCCCCTTGAGTTAAAAAGACCTACAGAACAAATCACCTCATTGCTTCTGTGTTGCTGCCAGGACTGAGGGTTTCTGTGCAGACCAGCAATAAACTGCAAGAAAATGGAGTTGCTTTATGGTTTTCCCTGTCCCTTTTCTTCCCATAAGATGTTCTGCAGTCACATGAGGTGAGAAACCCGCTGCAGCTCCAGTCACCCTCACTGCTCTGTGCTGGGGTACAAAAAGAGCCTTTTTGACCCTGTTTTCAGAAAGAAAATGGCTTAAAAGGGGTGTTTGAAATCCCTACTCTTCTCCTGCTTTGCATCAAGTGAGGTCCTCAGCTGGCAGGCGGATGCAGAGCACAGGGTGACCTCTCCCTGGTTATCAAGGGATCAGGAGGGACTGCGAAGGAGCCACTGGGAAATGGCCATTCCCAGGCAGCAAAAAGCCCCTCACAGTTCCTGAGATGCTGTTCAAAGAGGGGAAAAACAGAAGGGAACCCCCCCCATTCCTTCAGATCCATTTAAACCTCCCCCTCCAGAAACCTTTCCCAGCACTGTGGCAGAGCCCGCTCCTCGCTCTCAGCCAGGGACGGATTCTCCCTGAAATCGCCAATTAGAAATGAAATAAACCCCAGCCACAAAACCGAGCCCAAAGCAGCTTTCCTGCCCTCCTTCCCTCTGTTCTCTTGAACATCAAGCAGCCCCCCAGGGCTGGGCCCTGGCACTCCCCACGGGAGAGGTTTTGTTGGCGGCCGCAATCGGGGGCTCCATCAGCGACAGGGAGATTATTTCTATTTTCTCAGCAGCTGTTTGAAGGGAAATAATCCTGGAAGAGCCTAATGAATTAGCGTTCTGAGAGTTATCTGAACTAATGAGGAGGAGTGGAAATAGGCTGAGGAAAAGGGGCTGCTTTTCAAAGCAATGCAGTGCCTTTATTGGCTCTCTTCTGCTTTGGATGTTCAAAGCCTCTCTTTTTCTTTTTTTTCCCCCTACAGCAATTTATTTCCTGAGTGATTGAAGAACAAAAACAATTACAAACTGTACCATTTTCTTTTTTTCCCCTCTGAGCTTTCTCCTTTTCACTCAGTGAGATGCTCAAACTTCCTTCCCACCTTCCCTTCCCCCTTCTGCCGGACCAGAATAATTAAGGACTAGACACAAAACCTAACCAGAGTAGCAGAAGTCTTCTGAGCTGTGCAGGGTTAGGTACTGAGCCACCCCATGCTAGTGAAATTTAAATTAAAACGGGAAAGGAAGGGGGAAAAAAAAAAGAAAAAACATCTTTCTGGTGCTTCTGAGATCAAAGGAGCAACCCTTGAAATTTGATGGTTGGGAACTTCTGAGGAAGGAGGTTGTTAAACCATTCCTGACTTCTGTGGCTGTTTCATCAGCAGGGAGACAGTGACATTGTTTGAACTAGACACTGACTTTTTCCCCACAGAGGTTGTGTGATGACTCCTGAGCGTGTTCCCCGAGGCTCGGGGTTTGCTGGGGGAGATCAGGAGCAGGGGAGCTGCTTCCACTTCAAACACATTCCGCAGAGGCAGCCCAGGAACGGCAGCTCCGGGCACAGGCCTTTGCACAGCTGCGGACCTCACACAATTCTCACTCCTTTTCCTCTCTCTTTGCCTCCTCAGCTTCTCCAGGGCTCACAGCACAGCCTTTGCTTCCCTGCAAAGCACAGCCCTCCCTCCTGCTCAAGTTTTTCCCTCCTCAACGCCAAAATTATTTCACAGGAAAGTGTTCAGCGTTTGTTTCTCTGCGCGTTAACACTGAGAAAGCAGGAAAGGGCTGATGCAGGTATTGAGGGAAGGATTTGAGTAAAAGCAGCCCTGGAGCTGAAGCACCTCCCTGAGCAGCTGGGACTGACGCTGTTGGACACAGGTCTTCTTCTGGCACCGGCTGTGGAGGCTGGAAAGTGTCCCCACCATCTGCCACCCAATCCCCACTGCCCTTTGGCTGTGGCTGAGCTGCTGGTGTGGTCACTGCCTAATGACCTTCAATTAAAACACATTAATTTAGCTGGGATCTACTGTTTAAGTGAGCTCATCTTTTCTGGAATAGTCTAAAGAGCAGCCAGAGGGGCCCAGGCAGGCAGAGGTGGGAAGCTGGCTGTCACCTGCTGGTGGGACAGGGTTTGTGGCCCAGTAGCAGCCCCGTGGTTATAGACCTGTCACTCACATGTTCCCCCTCCCAGGATATCCCGTTATTTGCATTAAATACATTTAATTTTTCTATTTAGACAGTCTACACACAGCTTCTGCCTCACACACCCTCCAGCTCGCTCACAGAGTCCCAGGATGGGTCAGGCTGGAGGGGACCACAGAGGGTCCCTGGTGCCACCTCCCTGCTCCAGCAGGGCCATCCCAGAGCACAGGGCACAGCAGTGTGTGCACACAGCTCTGGAATATCCCTGGGGAGGAGACCCCACAGCCTCTCTGGGCTCTGTTTCAGTGCTCAGTCACTGCACAGTGGAGTTTTCCTCATGAACTCTGCATGTTCAGGCTGTATTTTCCCTGTCCCACTGCTCTGATCCTTGTCCCTGCTCCAGCCCAGCAGCTGCTGGCTGTGCAAGAGCTTTGTGAGGTCCAGCTCTTCTCCAGGGCACAAAAAAATCCCTGAATTACATCTCACCTGCCTCCTTCACCCGACCTCATGGTTAATAAAATGTTTCTCTTTTATCTGGGTAAATTCTAGCAAGGAAAAAAAAA
>VZRR01010930.1:172294-215193 GCA_013398015.1 Oreocharis arfaki | reverse complement strand
GCAGCTGCTCTCTCTCTCTCTTTTTTTATATATATATTTTTTTTTTTTTCCCCCTGAGCAGTGTTGACAATTCTCACTCAGGTTAAAAGCTTTTGTCTTCCTGTGTGCACACACTCTGTGCTCAAATGAACATCTAGAGGCAGAAGGGAGGCAGGAAGGGGATGATGCAGTTGTTTCAGCTGGCTTTAATCTCAGCCCTTGTACACAGCGCTGTTCAAAGGAAGAGCACTAACCCTGCATCACTTCAGATTTTTCCTTCCTGAGGGGGTGGGTGGCTGTGGATTGATCAGGAGTAAAGAGGAGACTGCACAGGCAAGAAAAGGCTGCTGCTGGTGTTCAGAGATGTCCACAAGAGCCCTTGATCCTCAGCAAGCCCTGGGCTGTGTGCCCGCCTTCCCTTTCAGCCTTACCAGGGGCTCCCATCACTCCTGATCCCTGCACTCCCCCAGTTCCCACCCCTCACAGGACGGCTTCCTCCAGATGAATTCACAGATCTGAATGCTCGAGGTGGTGGCTGGACACAGACCTGACTCAGGCACTGATGGGGGGAGCAAGGCTGCTGCCCCTCAGGAGTGAGTAAAGCCAGATGAAGAGCAACCACTCAGAAAACCAAATGCCTGCTTTGCTCTTTCTTGCTCGCCTTTTGCTCCTCACCACGTCAGCTCTGCACAGTGGAGGTCAGCACCCTGCACTGCCCTGGGGGTGCACAGCTTGCCGTGCCACAAAAACGGGGCAAGGTGACAACAGAGGGGCTGCTTGGAGCCTGCAAATGTCCCTGCCTTGCCTTCTTCCACTTGGGTTTGAACCAAAGCCTTGCTGAGCTGATGCCTTGGGTTTTCACTTTTATATTTTCCAAATCCTGCCCTGCCTGGTGTGTAACTGTGGAGTTTCTTGTAGCCTGTGAGCTGCTGTTCACTTATGCTAAGGTAGACAGAACAAAGCCTCTCCAGGCCTGCTCTCCAAGGACACCCAGCCCGCCCTAGGCCCAAAATGTGCATCCCAACATCTTGGGAAGGGGGAGGAGCTTGAAGAAATTACGTCATTAGCTAAAGTTTTAATTGGTGAATTTCTGCTGAGATGCAGATGGACCAAACCTATAAGAGCGTGAAGGACTCGTGACTTGTCCATCTTGGGGTCCTTTTGGATGTCGCCTTTGGATCCCCAGGGTGCGCCTTTCAAGGCCTTTCAAATAAATACCCACCTTTATCCCTCACTCCTGTCTAGGCTCTGTTTCTAGGCAGCCTCCCAAGGCATCAGAGCAGTGGGGAGGCCCTGCTCTCCTCCCTGCCTTGCAGCTCGTTGATATTCCACAGTGCAGAGCTGGGTTTGTTAACTCCTGCCCCTGCCTGTGCCTTGGGTTTCCACGTGTGTGGGAGACCCTCGGAGGAAAGGAAAGCAAAGCAAGAGAGGGGAAAAAATAATAATGCCACAAATAATTGTCTTGGCATTCTGGAGAAGAGAGGCAGAGGTTTGTGCCTGGAAAACAGCTTGTCATTTGTCCTTAGTGCAGGATGATTGCAAACAGATTTCCTGCAGACCCTGGCCACATATTGCACTCATTAAAAATCGTGTTCTTGTTGCTTGTTGCGCTCTTCCCCCCCGGCTGCCACACTTTGTCCCCTCCTGGGAGGTTTGGCCGTGGCACCCCCGAGCTCCCAGGGTGTTGCTGGGGGTGATGCCTCGTGCCAGGCTCAGACAGAACCCCAGGAGAGCTGCCAGGCTGCACTGCACTGCCCGGGAGGGGACTGAGGATGATAAGGGATGATGAAGGCTCCCAGCTCCTGTAGGGATGCAGATGAGGCTGGAGATTCCTCCCGGTCCCGTTGCCTTCTCTGTTCAAACAGCCCTGACAGATTTGTCCCTGGTATCAAAGGCTGTGAGATGTTTCAGCCTGTGAGATTTATGTGCTTCTGACCCCGCATCCCTGATTCTGCTCCCGAAGAAACACCGCCCTGGTTCACTCCGGGGTACCAGGGCTGAACTGCACCCACCCGGCAGGAGAGCAGCAGCCCCAGCCTGGGGGGATGAGTGAGAGCTGAAGGCAGCGCTGAGAAGCCCCAAAAGAGGGGCTACAGCCCCCCCTACCATCCAGCTCCATCCGTGCCTGCCTCGGAACACGAACAGGCACACAAACAAAGCTGTAAATGAAACCACAGCGTCCCAGACGAGGCTGTAACACCCCCCTTCCCCTCTCCCTCGCTGCCCGCAGAGGAGAGCGTTGCCTCCGGGGCTGGGTGCTCTCCCACACCCGGCCTCGTCCTTCCACCCTTTTGCGTTCCCACTGTCCTACAGCTGTCCCAGGAGAGCAAAAAGCACCTGCCCAGGCTCCCTCCACCTGGGGACAGTGACATTTCAGAGCTGGGCATGGCAGGTCAGGATGGGACTGAGGGTTATGGGGCGCAGAGCAGGGAGCTGCAGCCCTGGCTGGAGCAACGCTGGATCTCTGGTGTGACAGGGAGCCCAAAGTGACCATGCTCCTGATGCCCACAGCTCCTGCCCTGCATGAGACTGGGTGAATCTCAGACAGGCCGTGGTTGCTTCCTGAAGCAAAATTTCTGTTGAAATTCCAATGAACCATTCCACTCTGAAGCTCGTGTCGAAATTTCGATAAATCACTTCACTCTGAAGCCAAGGACCTCACCAGAAATTGACACCCGTTTCTGAAGTACCTGGGAAGGGCCTGATTGCTAAAAAAAACCCCATCCTTTTGAAGAAACTTCTGGAAGCTGGCCTCTGCCAAGCCACCCTCGGGAAGCTGAGGGCCTCCAAATCACCATTCCCTGCTGAAAATTGCCCTCTCAGAGCAGCCCGGGGTATTTCAATGGGAGAAAACCGACTGAAACAGCAGCTCCACAGCCCAGAACGGCAACACCAACCGTGTCACTTCAGCGAGGGAATGTCAGAGGAAAGGGTTAATTCTGTTTTCGTGCCTTTTAAAAATAATTATTTGTTGTCACCGTGAAGAGTGACTGATAATAATAATTACAGCTCGAGAGCGCTGCTCACTTGCTTCCCATCAGAGGGGCTGAGTGCAAATCAGCCGGTCCAGGTTCGTTTGAGAGCGCTCGTAATTATGTTCCTGCCATCATATTCCCCCTTTTCTTACAGAAAAGGGGAAAAATGCCTCCTGAAGTATCAGAGGGAGTTTTGCCTCATAATAGAAGCTTGTTCTTGAGTGATGTTTGAGAGCCAGGGGGGAGGGGGGAGAATGAAGCAAACAAGGGCAGGATTTATCCCGCAGCATCCACGCATTGGGATTTCTCTCTTTAATTTTTCCCCAAGTTGCCTTCTAATATTTTAAAGAGAGCCATAAAATGGTGCTTAGTTTAACACCATGCAGAGCTCAGCTAAATCTTTTCCCTGATCATGGCACCTTCTCATTCAGTGCCCACAGAGTTTTTGAGACACAAAGAGGTTTTTTCTTCACCGTTATACTTCACACAGAGTGTGGAGATTGCTCTCGAGTCTCAAATATAATGATAAACATAAACATAATTACAAATATAATGATAATAATAACAAATATAATAATAACAAATATAATATTATCAAATATAATAATATCAAATATAATAATAATACAAAATGTAATAATAATATCAAATGTAATAATAATTACAAATGTAATAATAATTACAAGAAACAGGCTGCAGAGATGCTGATTAGGGAGCTGAACCCTGCAAACACAAATAGCCAAGGGAAGAGAGTGGAGAAAGGGCACAAGGAGATGTCTGTGAACAAGGAAAAGGAGATGTTTTGGTTGAGAGCTCCATGGCAGTGTCAGCTTTAATGGGAAAAGCCTATGGAGTGTCCTCTACCGATATTCAAAACAGAAAAAAGAGAACAAAAATTCCTCCCTGAGAGGGTGGTGAGGCCCTGGCACAGTGGGCACAGAGAAGCTGTGGCTGCCCCATCCCTGGCAGTGCCCAAGGCCAGGTTGGACACGGCTGGGAGCACCCTGGGCTCGTGGAAGGTGTCCCCGCCCGTGGTGAGGGGTAGAACAAGATGATCTTTAAGGTCTCTTCCAACCCAGACAATTCTGGGATTCAATGCAAGGAAAACACCAAAGCCTGCGAAATTACCTGCTTTGGGGTGTTTTATTTTGTCCACCTGAACTCTTGCCTATTTCTAACAAGATTCGTTCAAAAAGGATCAACAATTTGAATACCAAATCCTTGAAAAATGCACGGGGATCCTCCAGCCTGAGCTTCCCCCAGGAAGCCGGCGCAAGAGCGGGTGGTTTTGTGGCAATCCCATGAAGCACGACTCCTCTGGAGAAGGGAATTTTGCGAAATGCCCGGTGGCCATGCAGACAATGAGGGAGTGTCCGCACTGACAATGCAAAGCACTTTCCCTAATGGGAAACATCCTCATCGTTCATCCCATGCCCTGCGCTGTGCCTGTGCGCTGCCGGGGTGCTGAAAGGCAGGGCGGATCCAAGATTTCTAATTGCTGTTAATGTTCCCCTCCTTGGTGGGCGCAGGAGACTCGTGTGATGAGGAGCAGCGTGGGCATGGCAGCGGGATTGTGCCCCAGGGCACCGAGGGAAGGGAAATTGGGGATGCCAGGCACTGCGGCTCCCCTGCCGGGGCTCCCTGAGCGCTCGGCACAGGGTGTGCCACAATCCTCGCGAACGCAATTAGGGCGAACCACGGCACAAGGAGGAACCGAGGGTGAAAAGGGGATCTGGTTTCTCAGGAAGAATCTCAAACTGAAACCATCCTCTGCACCCCTTTCAGAGCTGGGGTGGTTTGACAGCAGAATGCCTTGGGTTGGAAGGGACCTTGAAGATCATCTTGTTCTGATGCCTTGGGTTTTAACTTTTATATTTTTCAAATCCTGCCCTGCCTGGTGTGTAACTCTGCAGTTTTCTGTGGCCTGTTAACTTCTGCTCTCTCAGGCCAGGCAGGCAGAACAAAGCCTCTCCAGGCCTGCTCTCCAAGGACACCCAGCCTGTCCCAGGCCCAAAATGTGTAACCCAACATCTTGGGAAGGGGGGTGAGCTTGGGGAAATTCCATCATTAACTGACGCTTTAATTGGAGAATTAACCCTGATACGCAAATGGACCAAACCTATAAAAGTGTGAAGAGCTCATGACTCAGGGTCCATCTTGGGAGCAGCCTCTGGACTCCCCAGGGTGATAAATACCTACCTTTATTCCCTTATTCCTGTCTAGTCTCTGTTTTTTAGGTGGCCACTTCAGGCATCAGTTCCATCCCTCTGCAGGGACACCTTCCACCAGCCCAGGTTGCTCAGGGTTGGGGCACCCACACCATAATCCATTGCAATATCGTGAATTTCTGTTCTTTGTCCCAACACTGCACTGTGGCCATGGAAGAATTTCTTATTTTTAATAACAATCATAGAATAACCATCTTCGAAAGGCTCCTCGGACATCCCAGGCCGAGCACCCGTATGGTGCAACACCAAATTCTCACCAGCAACTTCTGTTCAAGGCAAATGCATCCTTGTCACCCAGCAAGGGATGTTCTTAGCTTGGCATGTTGGAGTTTGGCTGGACAAGCAAGGCACTCTCAGCAAATACTCCCTTCTGGCAGATTTGTCTGGGAGCCCAAAGCCTGTTTGCAGCTCTCAGGGTGCATTTACACTAGCAAAGAAGTGTGGATCCAAGTCCCTTCTGCAGAGCAGACCCCGGTGGGGATGATAAGCCACCCTGTCTATGCTAAGATGCCTGCATAGCTCAAATTTCAGAGCTCTACAGCCAAATCACGCCCAGTGAAATCGTGTTTTAGCATGAAACCCAGCACTTATTCACTCGGCAGATGATCAGGACAGGAGCTGCCACTGCTGAGCACCTTCCTGCAGGAAGGGGAAGAAAAGGGCACAGGAATTTACACTTATGGATAAAACCAAAGCCAGACATCCTGCCCAAAGCTACCTGGGTTTTGTTGTGGCCTTGGGAGAACACAACTCAGCCAGAGAGACAGCCAGGAGAAAAATCAAACTGGGAATGCTGTTGCCTTTCCCCAGAACTCATCTCTGCACTGGTGGGCAAATTCCGAGCAAGGAATTGTTTTACCTCTGTCACTTCTCATCCGTCTGATCCAGTGGAAGAAATGCTGTTGTTCCCTTTTTGGAATATGCATTAGTTGATTTTTAAGTACCAGGCCAGCAGCCCCCAAGGGTGTACTAGAAAGAACCAACCAACCAATTTCACAGCAAATAATTTATTCCACAAACATTGCTCCCCTTCTTCCCCAGCTCCTGAATCGGTTCTGGGCGGCTCACAAAATTCTGAGATTTATTTGTTATTCGGAACTGCTGATAAATTTCTTCCATGAATAATGAAATCGGGGCCGGAGATTGTTCGCTAACAGCCTTCTGTGAGCAGCTGTAATTCACTGTGCAAAACCCATGTTGTGATTTGATGTGTTAGCTGTGTTTGGTGATCTCCGACTGGATGAATTATACGGCTCACCGGGGAGCGTGGCAGGTATCGGGGTTGTAAAAGTCTTGATTGGCCATTCCGAGGCAAAGTGGGGGAAATAATCTAAGTGTGGATGTTTGTTAGTGGCAGGGCTGATTCTCCATCCACTTACCCTGACATAATTGGGAGATTTCTTGCCTGATATCAGCAGAAAGGCTGACTGTAAAACAGGCAAAAGAGGCATTACAGGCAGCGTTCCTGAAATAATGGTCCCGAGGGGCTTCCCAGCCGGCAGCTGGCTGCAGGTGAAAACGACAGCAGGATGAGAACACTGTTAGCCATTGTCTCCTATCATTGATAAGGGGTTTTTCCCGGTGAAACTGGTGCACTTGTGAGTAACAGAGAGGGTTCCTGAGGCTGCTGGAGCTGCTGTTTGTAGTGGCACAGCAGGAACCGAGTGTTTTGTTCCAATCGCAGAGTTAACTCCAGGTGAACAGGGGGAACAAACACTGGGTTAAACCATTCCCTGCCCTAAAATCCCTCCTCAGATCCACAGCTGGGCTTCTTTGTGCCCCCTCCCCTCTGCTATTTTCTGGCTCCCCCCCAGCCTGTCATTCCCCATGCTTGTCCTCTCCAGAGCTGCGGCTGTGCCTCTGGGGACAGGAAGCAGAAACGCCAGGGATCAGCATCTTCCCTGCCCTGCACGAGGGCTCCAGAGGATCTGGGGAAAAGCTGAGCCCCTCACAGCTCCTGTTTTAAGGACACATTTTCACCTCTTCAGTGAGACCAAAGCCAAACTCCCCAAACTGGGAACGCAACAGCTCTGCCTCCCTGCTCCTGTTGCTCCAACAAAACCACTCTGAGGAGAGGGTGGTGGGAACATGGAATCTCCAAGCTGTTCCCACAGCAGAGCCCGTGCATCCCTCCCTCCTCCTCTGTGTGTGCAGGAGGTGTTTCTTTTCCTGAACCCATTTGATTCGATCGACTTCTTAAACGGTGTTTATTTTATTTGTCACAAGGGCCTAGGGCAGCCCAAGGTGAGAGGACGATAAAACACAGCCCTGCTTTCCAAACCCAACAAACTCAATTCCCGCGCCGGGAATATCGAGCGCCGAGGCTCTGAGAGCAGGAACACACACACACACACACACACACACACACACACACACACACACAAACAAAGCTCCATCACCACTCCCCACGTGTCACCTGCTCCCTGCACGGTGTTCACATCACCAGGAACCCCCACTGTGAACACACCAGAAGGTTTCTCACTCCCAGCTCTCCTCTCTGATTCTGGATTTTGGGAGATGGGGCTCATCTGAATGCTGAGTGCTCTGCACCAGCCATGTTCCCTCCTCCAGTGCATCCCCACTCTGCATGTTTATGATCCCTCCCTCTCCAATTCAGAGGTACAAAAGCATTTGCTGTATTTTTTTTGGTCTCAGGCAGTGATGTGAATTTTTTTTTAAAAAAACACCTTTACAAATGAGAAGAAAACTCCAAGCTTTGGACTTTCCCCAAAAAACCATGCGGGGGAGGGAGATGCTGCTCTTAATTTGACAAATCTTTCCTGATTTGGGGGTGGGATTTTTTTCTTTTTTCTTTTTTATTTTTTTTTGTTTTGTTTCCCTCCCTTGCTAATGAAATTCCTAAAGATAAGAGGGGTTGTTGTTGCCATGGAAACCTGGCGCTGGCAGAAGCTAAGACTGCAGATTTATTCATGCGGCTCGTTAGTCAAACTTGATGCAATAACACAGAATTAATATTTCGGTCTCATCGAGATCTTGCAGCTTTTACCTCTCTGCAGAAGCTGGGAGCAGAAGGAAATGCTAAACTCTGCACTGAATGCCTCGGTCCTCTCCAGACATCCCACCAAGGGCAGCTCTGCTTTTTGCACCCAAAGTCCCTTTGCTGCTGCTGGCCACGGCAGGAGCAGCCTGAATGTGGCTGCAGGAAACCTGGCCTGGTCTGCTCCCCAAATTCTCCAGGATGGAACTGATTCTGCCACTCGGAGGCATCTCGGTGGGCAAAGGATCTTCACCCCCTCATGGCTCACACAGGGGTTTTGTGCTCTCAGTAAAGTGCATTTTGCAGCTCCTGGTGGATGCATGCTTGGGATGAGTAAGGATAGCCAATATTTATTGGATTAATAAGCATTGATCCTCCTGGGGATGGCAGATCGAGGTGCTGTGCCCATGGCAACTCCAGCTCCATCCCACTGAACAGAAGAGGGGAAGAAATTTAAGATCATTCCTTAAATCTGAGGGCAGGTTACTCCTGCCTCCATTTGCCCTCCTTGAGCTTTGCTTTTTGGTGATCATAAGAATCCTAAGATGTGGAAATTATGTCTGTGTAGGGTTCCCCTTCAGATGTCACTCTGTTTGCTCCCACACAGCTCTAACAAACACCACAGATGTTTGTGACACCACAAAGAGGGTTGTAACTGTAAAATGGGAAATGGGCAGCAGTAGAAAAGTCCTAAGGGGTTACAAATAGGAAATCTCTTGGCCATGGAGTCTGGTGTTGGAGCTCAGGTGACTTATGGTTCTCGGGCACGAAGCCCAAGGGACACCCTGAGCCTCAAGCCACTTTTTTATTGCCCCTGACATCAATGAGCCAAACAGCACAAATCTGTGGCCAGAACTGCTCAGTAGGGAGTGAGAAATCCTGAACCCCTACAGCTCAACACAGACTTGCTCGGCCAACTCAGAGAGTTGAGCCTTTGGAGGATGAAGGCTCTTCCACTTCTCGCATCCCCCAGCACAAAAGAAATCAGTTTTGAGAAGTTCTCCATTTCAAGCTTGACGACCTCTAATTTATTTTTTAAATTGGATGAAATGTGGCTTTTTTTAGGTTCCTTCCAGACCCCTTGGTGCACTCTGAAACACAACACACCCGGCAGCTAAACAACACGTGGACACAGAGAAGGGAAGAGCAGGGTTTGGCCACAGAGAAGAAGGGAAGAGCAGGGTTCGGCCACAGAGAAGAAGGGAAGAGCAGAGTTTGGCCACAGAGAAGAAGGGAAGAGCAGAGTTTGCCCACTGCTCCGATTCAACTCATGGATTTCAGCCAGGATAAAACCCAGCCAAAGCTTTCTCTTACCCCAAGGCCACCCAAACATGAGTTTACTGCAGGTATCTCAACAACTTAATGAGTTCTGGAGGGAACCAGGAGTGGTGAGGGTCATGCCAAGGAAATGCTGCTCCCTGTGCGTGCCTGGCTCTGCTGGCACCCATTTGTTGCACCTAAATAGATGACTTTGCCCTTTTGCAAAAGGCAAACTGCAGCCCAAGTCTGCCTGATGGATCCCTGCTATAAGGATGGAAAAGGGCACGCTGAAGGCACTGGATGAACTGGCTTTGAATCATAAAAGGTGAAGGACATTAATGCCCCCCTGGGATTTGAACTCTAGAGGATTACACTGATAGAAGCACACTTGTATTTTAATAAAAAATACACTTATTTCTGACACAGGATTAACAGTCTAAGCCCCTCACCAGCCTCTCCCTGTTATCATTCCCCTCAAGGAAGCTGCCTTTTCTCTCTGAGATGAGTGACTGCTTTTTTATAAAGATGGAAGAGGTTTTTTTTATGGAGAACTCAAAGCAAGGAGGTGCTCCTGCTTCCATCTCCCTCTTCGAAGATTGTCAGTGCCATCTGAGAGGGCTCAGCACCCACCACCCCTCTCCCAGGAGCCCTTCAGTCCAAATCCCCCTCCACAGCAATTGATATGTCCGAGAATTCAAATCTGAAATCAATAAAACTCTGAGAGCAAAGTCTCTTATTTATAATTGCTTGGCCCTCGAATTGCTCAGGATACTTCAGGATTAGGTAAACTAGGCAAGATTTTCCGCTTCTCTATTTCACTGGAGTTCCTAGAGGTGCAAATCTGTGCAGCATCTGCCCTGTAATCATTAGTAAAATAAATTAGAATGCTTGAAGGAGCAGCCTGATTAGGAAGTGAAGTGATCACTAGCAACTATTGTCAGTGTTGTGTGCTTTGTTCCACTTACAAGGCTAATTACTGTAACAAAGTGGATCATTTAAAATGGAAATTCTGGATGGCTGTCAATGCAAATGTTCGTGATTTTTTCCTGGATGCATCGCAACCGCATATGGGGAAACAAAGGACAATGGAAATGATCAAAACACGACTAAATTGAAGAAACTATTCAATAGACTTTTGTTAGAGCTCATTAAAAATGTGCCTTTATCCTCATTCCTTCGGAGTGCTTTGTCTGAGGGCCCCTATCAGGCTCCACCATCTCCGCATCTCTTTGCAAAACAATGTCCACAAACGAGCCTGCTGCACTTTCCGACTTCAGCCAGAGGAACCCAGTCCCTTCCCAGGGGAATCCGTGACCTCCTGTTCCTCCCAGTGCCAAGGGCTGAGCAGAAATTCCCCTTCAGTCACACCCTGAGCTCAGAACACAGGGACACTCTCACTGAGCAAAGCTCCTCAGGGCTGAACTTGGACTGAAGGAAACTCTGGGATTCGCACGTCCAAGAGCTGAGCCCGGAGCCCTGGAATCACCACCTGAGGCTGGGCAAGGTCCTGCTCCTGTTTTCATGGGCTGAGCTCGGTGATGGGACAGCTGGGAACGGCAGGATCCAGCCAAATGTGGCTTTGTTTTCTTGGTTCGTAAATGGGTTTTGGGGCAGGGAGGAATTCTAACAAAAAAGATTGAGGAGTAATACAGTTCCCAAGAAATTCTGAGCGTGCTCACCTTGAGTGGCCGTCAGTATTTCGTGGCCCTCACCCATCCACTCCAAAAGACCTGAGGGTGTTTTTAACAGGGAATGTGCTCAGAGAAAACTCATTTCCATTTGACTAAATCCCTCCCGGCCTACTCACTCATTTTTAGAGGGGAAATGGGAGAGGAAAGCTGTGCCTTTAGACAATGCATGAGAAGGCAGTGAAATCATTCCCTGCCAAGGCAAAATCAGATTCTGACGTTCTTCTTTCTCTCCTCTGTGTTTACTCCTGATTTGAGCTGTAATGTTTACTCGTAGGAAGAGCACCCTGGAAAAACTGCACGAGCATTACTCTGCATAGGAAATTTTGGCAAGCTTGGGCTGACAGCTGTTAATTCTTTCAGTGAATTCACACATCTGGGGACAGCACCAGGCACAACAAAGCCACCACCTTGGGCCAGTTCTCTTCCAAGTGGGGTTCAAAGGACACAGATCAGACACAACGTCCCACATTCCCACAGCTGATTTCTCTGGAGTTTAAAATAACACCATAGCTTCCCTTTCATAACCTTTTTGAACTGATAGATCTATTTTTCTTTCGACGGATTGCAATCAGTCTCACCACTGTCTGCACCAACAAAAGCCTGCCTTGGTGCCAGAGATGCATCCAGTGCTGTCAGAGCTGGGAAAGTGGCATCCAGGGGGCCTGATCTGAAACCAAACAGCAAAAATGCCAACATATTTCTTGCAGAGGGCAGGTGCAGAAATCCCAGCTCTTTAGATGGTCCACAGAGGGTTCAATCCATCCTCACTGCATCAGACGTGCTGCAAAGGCTCACACCAATTGTGCCTGCACAGCAACTCTGCTCCAAACCTATTGTTTTTACTCTTTTTTAGGACCTGCCAGCTTGGTTTGTCCCTCTATAATGGGATAGAAGTGAAGCAAAAGAGCTGATTCGGGCTGTTTCATCCCAGGCAGTTCTGTCTCTATAAAGGGGGAGAGGAAGGAGGAGAACGCACTAAACTTTATCTGAAATCAGTGTCAGACACTTTCCAGGCCACCAGTGTGGTGGTGTCAATGGTGTTTTACTGGTCTGAGCGGGATGTGAAGCCAGTGAATGAGGAGCAGTTATTGTGATCCCTGTCACTGTGTGCTGAAAAAGCAGTGTGAGTGGGATGGGAGCCGGCCAGGCTGTGCCAGCAGAAAACAAATGTTTGCAATAAATTGCAGCTTCGACTGGTGTGGCTTTCAAGGATGGTACAAAATGGATGTGACTCCTCCAGCACGGGCAGCAGTGGGGAGGAAACAAATCAAAGGAGTGAAGGGCGATCACTGAAATGCTTGATTGGCTTTGCGGGGCTTTCTGACATCTGTGGAAATCCACTGACTTCGACAGAGTTACCCAAGGCAGCTGAGGGTGGGAGGAGAAAACATTTCTGCGCTTTGAAAACCGGTAAATGGAAATTATTAGGGGAGAAAGAGGAAAATTGATGAGTCCAAGAGAAGTCGAACTCCTTGTCTTTCCTAGAGGAGCTGAGTAAGGCACTGGTTTCAGGTGTGTCTCTCTTCTACACCACCAGACTTCCTGGGGTGAATTCGCTCTGATTTTACCAAATGAGGGGTTTCTAAAGAGACTGAGGGTGAGGAAACCTAGGGAGTGGTAAACCTGGGGGAAATAAAGATTGATATTTTTGTCCTAAGCCAAATATTTGCTATTCTCAATAAAATATTAGTCTGCCACCATTTGCTCTGGGTGAAACTCCAGTAGTCACTGGGACACTGCGAAAAATGCTCTTTTAAAATTCATTCTGTGGGACCACATTGGGCTGAGTGCATGTTCTGCGGGGCTCTGCCTGATTGAACCAACACAGACAAGCTAAAGCCCAAATCCATCAAAAACAGGGGTTTGGGTGGTATTTTATCTCTGTTCATCATTTACAGCTCAGGACAGTGAGTTAATATAGCACAGAGACTTCCCTCATACCTTCTGGTCCTCAAGAACCAGGAGGTACCAGACACCCAAGGCCTACAGACTTTGTAGAGAGTTAGTACATATATTTTGATGGGTTTTTTAAAGAGAGAAAGCATTGCTGTGATTTGCTGCTGCTCCTTGGCCGTAGCTTTCATAGTCCTGCAGATTTCACAGCAGGAAACTCAGGAGTTTAAAACCACAGAGAGCTCAGAAAGAAGCACCAGTGAGCAGGAAAAAAAAATCACTGCCGGACACAAGTCCCCCTTTCCCTGCCAGCGCCGTGACCACGGCAGGGGATAATTCCGAGCCCCCGTGACCTCAGGCAGATCCCTCTGGGATTCACGGGTGTGTTGGTGCTCTGGGTAACCAGCTGACATATTTTAGCAGTGCTCCAAGCAGCATCCCCTCCTCGTGGCGCTGATTTGGTCGCTTGATCCCAGCCTGTTCTGCCGTGACCCGCGAGGACGTCACACGGAAACGAGAAGGTCACAAATCCTGCCCTGCCGTCACCAAGGAGACGTGGGGAGTGAGTGCTGTTATCGAACTGAGCGGGGTGGGCGGCTCTGCACGCTTGACAACGTTATCAGCAGGGCTGGGGAGGAGAAGGGGTGGACAGGTGAGCCCTGGGGTGGGGACCTGCCACTGTCTCACTTCATCTTCAGGCTTCACCTCCCTCCCAGTCAACACGAGGCAGGCAGGGGCTCAGCGGCCGCAGAAAGCTAATTATTCTGGAAGGCACCTTTCTAATCAGCTGGCATAAAGCCTGTGATGCATGTTGAGGGTGATTATCACTTGCTCCTTGTCCTTAAATGTCTCTCACAAACGCCATCAGATGAAGGAGAAGGCGCTGAGGATCCCCGGCACAAAAAACACGCCAGGAAAGAAGCAGCCATTTCCACGTCTGTCAGAGCAGAGCCTAAGAATGCTTTTTGTTTGTGCAGGGATATTTTTAGGCTTCGGAATTATGCAAATGGTTCTCCTAAATTACACACAGCCCTGTGATAGCAGCTAGTGGCAGTTGCAGCTGTCAGTGTCATATGGTGGTGAGCGCCCAGCGAGTCGCGAGAGCGAGCGTGGAAATGGTTCTGAGCCTCAGGAAATGGTTCTGAGTGTCAGGAAATGGTTCTGAGTGCCAGGAAATGGTTCTGAGCCTCAGGAAATGGTTCTGAGTGTCAGGAAATGGTTCTGAGTGCCAGGAAATGGTTCTGAGGGTCAGGAAATGGTTCTGAGTGCCAGGAAATGGTTCTGAGTGTCAAGAAACGGTTCTGAGAGCCAGGAAAATGTTCTGAGTGCCAGAAAAATGTTCTGAGCATCAGGAAATGGTTCTGAGGGTCAGGAAATGGTTCTGAGAGCCAGGAAACAGTTCTGAGAGCCAGGAAAATGTTCTGAGTGTCAAGAAACAGTTCTGAGCATCAGGAAAATGTTCTGAGCATCAAGAAACAGTTCTGAGCCTCAGGAAGTGGTTCTGAGAGTCAGGAAACAGTTCTGAGCATCAGGAAAATATTCTGAGGGCTGGGAAATGGTTCTGAGCGTCACCACAGCCCCAAATACCTGCTCATGGATGGGCAAATCACACACAGAGCTGATGGGTCTGATACAGGAAGGGAGAGAGCACTGAAAAGGGGCCTCTCCACCGATATCTGTCCACGGGACCTCTCACTGCTGGTGTTGTTCCACGTGCTGCTTCTCTGTGACTCCGGGGGGTTTGGATGCCATTACGAGCACAAACCACATCGAACAGTTTTACTACCAAGGTCAACAGTGCCATTAAAATACTTCCAGGCATCAATCCTCCACTCCTAATGGAAAGCAACACAAAATAAATACTCTGACTGTTTAAGCAGCTGGTGGAGAGGCAGAAGAAGGATCGGACAGGATGGCAGCTTTGTCTCATCTCTTTGGTTTTCAGGAGGCAAATCTTTGGAGGGTGTAAATCTGTCTGTCCTACAGGCAGTACAACAGAAACAGAAGCGTCAGAGGAAATGCTACTGAATTTTGCTGAACAATTTGTCTGAAGTGGCTTTTTCCAGGGGCTGCTGGGGACTGCACTCCTGAAGGAATTGCCTCCAAATCTGGTGTCCTGGTACGTGGCTGTGACGCACTGCTGGGGCTCTAGAGCTGGAAATGGGGGTGTGGGGCAGTGGTTCCTCGTTATTGCCCTGCCCAAAGTCCCCCTGAAAGGCTTTGGCCAGGCCCAGAACCAGTATTTAAGAGCTGATGACTGAGAGGGAAGTTTGTTTGCAATCAGCCAAACTTCCCTGGCTGTTTTACCCTCATGGCAATCACTCCATTTTCTGTCTATAAAACCTCCTCTATCACTGACCTCTGTTAAAGAAAACCACAATGAAAGAAAGAACAGAGGCAAGCCCCGATAGGAGATTAGCATTAGAGGTGGTCCTTGGTGGAGGTTTAGTTCCACTGAGCTCAGATTTATCAATGAGTAGCAGGAGTTGGAGCACCAAAGATCTGGAGAAGCCTCTGACACCCCACAAGCTCGACAGGACTTCTGGCTGAAGAGATTGGGGGCATCTGAACACCCCTCACTCATGGTTTTATCTGATCATGACCCTTAGAACAGGTTTTACTCATGCTGTTACCCACTTCTTTAGCCACGAGCAATGAAAATCAGCTACCTTTGTTTTTTTCCTGCTCTTTACAAGAAGAAAACCAGAAAAACCAGCAGCCCAAACCAGACAATGGAAGAGAAATGGACGTAAATCAGCAGGAAATATTTTAGGGCTGCAGAGAGAGTGCTGGAGATGGGTAAATGGGGCTGGAGGGTCAGCAGCAGCAGATGTTGGGAATGAATGGGATGGCAAACAATGGCTCGGGAGGGATGGGCAGGTTGTCGTGATAAGTCTTGTGGATAGTTTACTAAATTCTCTTTACACTGTAAACATTTTGTTCAGGCGCTGCTAAGAAGATTTAAGAGAACTGTGTAAAAATGCTCTCTGCTCTATAAAATGCTACTGCTTTGCCTTTCTTGCCTGGAGAGCAAAATAAACGAGAGCTGCAAAAATACTGCTGCAACCAGCACCACACACATCATTTTTCAATTGTTGAAACAACTGATCCGTGTGTTTCTCTTCCTTGTGATGGAAAGAAATTACAGGGAGGGGGAGACAACACTTTGGAGGGTCCCAAAGTGCTGTGACAAAGGGTGTCACTTGGGATCTTCTTGCCTCCTTCTGTGGCTTGATTGTATGAAGATGCATCATGTGGTCGCAAAGCTCATTAGCAAAATGAATTCACTGTGCTCTGTTCACGATCCTGACACAAAGCCACGGAGCGTTTTGCATCTGGAGCTGTTTGAAAACAAAGCCACTCTCCAAATGCTTTCTTTGGTTGCTTTTAGCAGAGCATAAATGGGATGTGGGTGGAAACCACAGATTGTCCCTGCGGTGGGGTCTCCCCTTCACAGAGAACAGATAAATGCACAAACAGCAAAAGAATGAAGAGCAAAAGGGCAAGTGAGAGGCCTCCCTAGCTCAGGCTCAAAGAGATACCTGGCTTTGCTGCGATAACTGATTTGCACAGAGACACGAGACCATCCTCTGCTTAGGAGGGGAACACAAGTGGGAAGCCCTGACTTGCCAAATCCAGGTGTTTGGTAACCACAGGCAATCCCACAGAGGTTCATAAACGCCTAAAACAAAACGTGTGGCGCCTTTGTGGAAGGCTGAAATCACAGATGGATCCAGGTTTTCTCTCCTCAGCAGCAGGACAGGTCTGTGAGCTGACAAAACCACGAGGTTATCACACCTGGAAGAGAAGATTCACCCAATGAAGGTGAGCAGACAATGGGAACTCTGGGGAGAACGACAGAGCTCTGCTATTGATGGGAGAGAGAACAGGAGTGAGGGTGGAGATGAACAAACCCTCTCCTGCCATGCTAAGCAGAATTCCAGGCACAGCAATTCACAAGACTCCTCAATCACTCTTTTATTGTGTTCACAGTCTAAGGTTTCGGTCAAATGTTTCACTGCTGGGGTAACTTTTTCATTTGGAGCCAATCAAAACCTGTAATAAACGTAAGCTCTGAGCACTACATGGACATTGCTCCAGGCTGGATTCTCCCCAACTGCTCCTGAGGTCTCACCCCGGGAAATTCATCAGGGCTTTTTCTCCAAAGCCATTAATGGGTTCTTGTGCAAGACACTCCTCCTGCCCTTAATTAGCTCTTTGTGTGGGCATTTATTTATCTACAGACATGAAACCAGGGCCAGACCCCCGGATAACTTCATGGATCCAACTCCCTTTTTACCCAGCCCAGATCTCGAAGCTGCAGATACCAAACTCCCAACTCGTGGGTGGTTCCCAACCCTTGGCTGTCGTTTTCCTGCCTCATACAGTTTTGTGATTTAATTGCTTTTCCAGGCATTTGTGTTTTAGGGATATTTCTTTTTTCCTTCTAACAACTCCAGTTGCTCTGGGAAGAGTCAGTTGTCATGGCTCCCTGCTTTTAAGGCTTCTGCTGCCACGTTGCCTGACAATAAGAGGAACAGAGGACCAAAGCAGACAGGGGGAAAAAAAAAGCTTAATTATAGTCCAGACTGCCTCTCTCTCTAAGGTGAAGGGAATGTAAATTATAATTCCTGGATACAAAATCAAATAGAATTACTTATCTCTTGAAATCCCCACTGATCTGGCCACTGCAGTTAAGCAACCAACCTGCTGCCTCATTATTCCAGTGACATACTGCTGCAGGAGAAACTCCCAGGCACGGCAGTAAACCAGCAAAAACGCAGGAGATGGCTCAAGATTTCCCTCCTCTCCCTTTCCCAGGTAGCTTTCCATATTTCTCTCTTCAATTAAATCATACCTGGCACCTCTCCCCTGAATTTCTAACGAGTTTGTTTTAGGGAGAAATATGACCAAGTGGCCCTTGGAACAGCAGAGAGTGGAGAAATTAGAACGTGGCCAGAGTGCAGCAGGGAAAGCCTGAATTGGGATTTCTGCTTCCTTGAACAGGTTATTTTCTGGAGAGCACTGGAGGCTTCCAGTTCTCCTGTTGTCTTTTAGATGTAGAAAGCTCTCTGATTTTGATGCTGCGCGGAAAGGGATGGTCAATACTGCACATGGTTTGCTCACATGATGGAATAAATCCATGGCTTATCCAAGCCTCTCGCTGCAGCAGCAATTTATAAATTCTCTGGAGGAACAGAGAGGTGCTCATGGCAAAAACACCACGCACTCCTTATTTCTCATTAAGCCAGCCGGGCACAGGAAAAACTGAAAGGATCAGGACAGAGAAAGGAAAATGCAGTTGAGGGGAGATACAAGGGGCCTGGAGAAGATGAACAGCAAACAAATCTACCAAAACCCCACGTCTTTGCCCTTTTAATGCTTGGCAGGGGTGCCAGCTTTGGTGGGACCCAAGGCAGAGGCTGCCACCGGGGCAGCTTGGTGTGAGGGAGAAGAACCCATTTGTGGGGGCTCTGAGAGAAAGCCCTCTGCAGGGGAGCTGTGAAATCGGCCTCGTTGAATGCATTGGCAAGTGGCTGGAAAACTCGGAGCACGGCACACACTGCACTGGATTTCGTGACATTTCTCTTGCGGGGCTGGGAACAGGGCACCGGAGGATTCAGGGGATGATGAACTGTAAACATGAAATACAGCAGGGGAGCTGCAGCCTCCAAACACAAACCAGCCCTCCCTGGGAGCGTTCAGTGGCACTTTCAAAGCCACCAAAAAAAAAAATTTTAAAAAAATGAAATCCCTTCAGCCACGGGTTACAAATGCACGGAGAGATGAGGGATGGGTTATTCCTGACCTCTCCTGTGGGTTCAGGTGAGTCCACACTCCCCAGCTGCCATCTCCCTTCCAGCCCATGCAGAATGCTAAATCATAATATTAAATAAACCACCCCACAGCCCACGCCCAGCCCCACACCCTGAGGGAACCCCCCAGCCCTGCTCTGCACCCCCAAACCCTCTTTGCTGGTTCACAATGATTTGTGTGAATGAGAGCCCAGGCTATTCACTTTGTAGATCTCCATGTGCTCAGCACTGCAGCTCTTTTTAAGGGAGCAGATCCAGGGATTTAGGAGAAAACAAGATTTCTCCTTTCAGCCTTTACAGGATATACTTTGGAGGCAAGGAAGATATGATAAGATCTTGGAAAAAAAGGTGTGAGGTAACTGTGGGCTCCTCCCCACCCCAGACCTCAAAGGATTTTCTGCATGAGGCTCCTGAGGCACCTGCAAAAGAAGGATCTGCTGCCTTTACTCCTGCTGGGAAGATGCTGTGAATGGTGTGATTGGCCTGTGAGGCACACACAGACACATCTGAGAGCTAAACAGGTTAAAAACCTGACCGTGGCCACTTGTCTGCACCTCTGCCTGCCCCGAGACTTGAGGCAGAGAGTGATTAAACATTCCCCACGTGCTCATATGGACACGTATCCCCGGTCACGCTCAAAGACACGTGTACGTGTGCAAAGCAAAATTGCTGGAGAAAGTACCAATGATAAATATCTAGCAGTGGTCTACGTTTCTCCCTGATTTCTTGCCTCCTCCTTGATTGCATAATTCACTTTCCCAGTGGCATTAACTGTTCCTCAGGCATCACCTTGGCAGTTTAAACATGAGGTGGGTCTAATATATTCTGCAAAGAAGCTGTTCTGCAGAGCAGGCTCACGGGGAAAGATCTGATGGATCCAACCCCCCTATTTTTTTTTTCCCTCCTATCAGTCTCAGTCCTTTTATTTCCAGTTCCTACCTCAAAGAAATCTAGAGAATTAAATCAATTAGCTCCTGGTAATGGGGATTATCATTTTATCTCTTTGATAGAACTCTACCCATACAAATGAGACTCTGCACCAAAACATCTTGGCCACGGCTTGGATTGTTGCAGCAGAGCTCGAGGCACAAAAAATACCCATCAGAGGGACAGAGAGACTAAATATATCCCTCAGGACAGCCTGGCCATGTAAACCATCCACTCAACTCAGGAAATCACACAGCATCCACAAATTCCCTCGCAGAGGATCAGAGCGAAGGAAGGAGACAGCCGAAAGTATTGATGTTGTGTAACAACAAATGTTTCTATGGAGACTTTCCAGCCACTCTCAAAGGAAGGCAGAAATGCTGTTTCTTTCCTGCTGCTGAGCAAATTGTGGATGGAGTTTGGGGGGGTGCTGGCACCTCTAGTGTTATCCCAGAGATGGAGCAGCCATGGTAACACAGTGGGTGTTTCTGAGGGGAAAAGAGCTGGCGTGGAACACCCTGCAGCACCTCCCCAAGGCAGGCAGGAAATCAGCCATGGTAATGCAGAGCAGGCTCTGTCAGAGGAGTTTGGGGACCTGGCAGGGAGAAGATTGAATTCTGGGTGTAATTCACTCTCACCATGCCAAAAACACAGGCCAAAGCGAGTCTCACTGGGACCTCTCCTCCTTTTGTACATCCTTCCTTCACCGGGAGCAAAACTCCCCCTTTTGATGCATCCGTGGTGGTGGGTGGGTAAAAACCTCCTAAGTGGCTCAAAATTCTTATTCACAGCTCCCCAGATAAAGCAGATGAGCAATGAAAGCATGGTTATTAGAAATCCAAGACGTTTGCAGGAGATCTTCCTCTGTACAGAGCGGTCACCTTGCACTGGACACAAGCCATGGCGTGGCTTCTTACTCCCTCTGGCCTTTTGGCTGAGGCAGCTCCAGTCATTTTGTGTTTGGGTGGGTGGGTGAGGGCACAACCAACGTGTTCCACCTTATAAAAGGGAAGGACAGACTGGAAAAGCAGGACAAAACCGTCCAGAAAACAGAGATGTTTTCCCTGAGATGTCCCTTTGGAAGGCCAGAGTCAGTCCCACCCCAGGGCATTACAACACAACAGGAAGTGCAGAAGCTCCCAAATCTCCAGGATCCTCTGGCTGCTGCTGGAAAAGGGAAGAGATCAAGGAGGGATCTGCAGAGCCAGGCAGAGGGGTGTGAACCTCCTATGGATGGAGATTAAAACACATCAAAGCAGTGCAAAGAGCTGCAGGGGCCCTTTGGGAAAGGTGCTCGTGCACACGAGGCTGCCAGGGCTGAAACAGAGAGGGACAACTCGGCCTCACATGGACCAAAAGACCCTAAAATCCCTGTCAGGCAAGTTCACACCTTCCTACACCACTGCCACCTTCCAAGAGCTTGGTTTTCACAGGTAAATTTGAGTGCACTGAATTGTGTGGAGCTGGGCAAGCTAAGACACAGAAAGCCCCGCAGGGTATCAACACCCAGGTTTTAAAGAAGCACAACCTTAAAAACAAACCAGCCTCCGTTCAAATATATCAGAAAAAGCATTTCCAGGGAGGCTCCTGACCCCTGCTTTGCTGCTGCTGAGGCTCCTGGGAATAACAAATCCGCAGTTCAGTGTATTTTTCTATTTTGCCTGGGTGGCAGAAAGGAGAGCGCCTACTCAGCCAATTCCTCGTGCTTTCCACGCTGCTGGAGCACTTCATCTTCATGACAACTCTGGTTTCTCTCCGTGCCATCACACGTTTATGTACATTAACCTTGTGCTAAATTCCAAAGGCTGCAAGCAACCACCTAAATCATGCTAATTAAGACAAATTGCTGGAATGCTCGGAAGAACGCCGGGAAATGCATTTTGCTGCACGGCACAATAATGGAAACAGAGCTCGGTTCCATAACGCTCTTAAGTGTGCTTGTTTGCAGCCCTGTCTTTTCTCTGGTCTTTTCTGGTTTCCAAAAAATCTCTTCCTCGTCCTTCAAGGGTAAAATTTAAATTAATTCCCCCAGCAAGAGCTCAAGGAAAGTTCATCCTCGCTGGAAGCGGTCGTTCGGGAAAAGTCAATGGAACAAATCCATCCCCAGGTACAACACCTGAGTTCTGCAGAGCTCCACCAGGATGAGCCCAGCCCAGGTTGGAGAGATGAATTCTCGTTAATTTCCTGACCTCTCTGCTTCCCTGGCACCATGAGGAGGCTCCAAGGAGGCAGGAGCAGCCCACTGGAATGAAGACAAACCCCCCGCTGCCAGATTTGTTTCAGCGGCTTCTTCGTGGCCTCTCCGTGAGGGAATTTGGTGGTGGGAAGAAGGCGAGACCTCAGGAACGGTGCAACAGCAGAACAGCAGTGCCCTACTGTTCTGTTTCCACTGCTTCAGGGATTTATAAAAAATTAACTCTAAATTTGCATGTGCAAATGCCCCCGGTAATAGCGAGACCGAAGAAATGTGACCCACACCGACTCCATCTCTCCATGCTGTGAAGAAAAAAGAAAAACTTCCCATTCCCAGACTGTCTGAGTAGTCCATCACTCTAAAAACCTGAAATGAGGGGGAAAGAGCAGCATGAAGGGGGAAAGCACCTAAGCTTTACACATGGAATTATAAACAGGATGGCGCAGAGGAAATAAAGGGTCCCTGCATACAGCAGAAATTAATTTTCTCCTAGAAAAGGCCCCTCTAATTATACTTCTCTGTCACCTTTTCCTCTCTGCCACATAATCAAACTTGAAGCTGCTGCTCTGGGAGTGAACTCTTTTTCTCAAATGCTGGGAGAAACGTCTCTAAATTATCATCAGAAAGAAGATAATGGATGCTGACTGCTCCCTGAAAGTAATTTTTGAGTTTTCTTTTTCCGAGCAGGAGCTAAACAGTGCCTAGTGATGTTCATTAAGCAGTCAGCATCCTCCTCTGAAGAGCTGACGTCAGTTTGCAGCCCAGGACCTGCAATTATCATCCCTTGCCATTGAAGTGGATGCTGCTTAGTTACAGCACGCTGGGAAGTCTGAAAGGATGTGGCTGACACCAGCTGCCCTCCCTCAAAAATTTTAAAGTGGGAGGTAGAAAATGAGAACTAGACCAATCTACTCGGTTTTGACCTCGGGAAAAATTTACTGGGTCGTGTTTCCCCCCCTCTCCCACCCCTCACTGTGTTTATCCCTTCTTTGCTCGAAGGCAGGCACCTGAGTGATGCAGTCAATTTAAAGCCAGTTTAGATAAGCATCTGAACTTCTGGATCTAAACTCCAGACCTCAGGGGTGTTTCAAAGCCCTGCTCGTCAATACACAGTGGGGAAACAAAGCTTTTCCTCCGTCAGAAAAATCCCCAGCAAAACTCTCTGCTGTCATTGGCGCTGTCGGAGTGGGAAGGGAATTCCAGGAGCAGTCTGGGTGTGAATTGGCAAAAAAGACTCTGATGGTGAGCAGGTAAACTCCATTTTCCCAAGTTTTCTGCCATTAAAGCCAGGAGCTTTAATCACAACTGGATAAAGCCACAGGATTAAAATGTCACCCTCCTTTTGCACGTGAGGCCTGGCCTGTTAAACAAGCAAATTGCCCCAAACCAGGTTGTAGGATGGAGCATTGAAAGATGACAAAAGAAACTGGTTTATAGCAGCTAGGGGTGGGGGCTTGGCATGAACAGTGGATCTGACTTTTACCTTCCACCTTGCATGAGCTCACCCATCCTTCTTCGGTGGCACTTCCCGCTAAGGACTCCCATTTGTTTGATGAACATCTAAACTCCATCAGACATTCCTGCTCCTGTTGTTTTCTAACCATCTCACTAACGTTTTGTTGCTATTAACGTCAATAAATTACAGCCTGGTATTTGCATTTGTAGCTCTGAGCCATCCATCACTAAGCTTATTTTTTTGCTTGTTGGTTTTTTTTTTTTGAGAGAACTACAATTATCCACCTGCTGCAGGGACCTCAGAGGGGAGGTGTCTCCTTTTCTCCCTCTGCTTTCTCTTCCAGCAAACCCCGCAAACATCATCAGGAGGATCAGAAAATGCTGGAAACTTTGATGGTAGAAATTAAGAGAACAGTTCCCAAGTTGTTTCTGTGCCTAATGCTCCAGGATTTCTCGGGAGGATGATCAAAGATACCTGAGCAATGGAGGTGCCAAAAGATATCTAAAGTTTAAAAATCCCTCTGGACAGCTTATGGATGGCCCACAGTTTGATATATTGTGTCAGACAGATCCCCCCTGTGTTTCAGACTCGGTAGAGATGACATGAATCACTTAATTCTCCATTGAAATGCAGGATCTGCTGGGTGGAAGGCAGGATATGGATTTTCTTTCAGGGCATTTCATGAAAAGAAATAAAGAAGAACTCCATAAAGCCCTGAAATTACAGGTGGAATGCAACAATGTGGGATGCAGGCTGGCCAGGACAATTTCTTGCTGGAATTCGTGCTCTGGGTGGTGATGGTTTTGCTTTGACAGGACCTTGGCTTCACCAGCGAGCCCAGGGGCAAAGACAGAAGGATGGAAAGAGATGCTGATTTTCTGGCACTGGGAGAAGCAGGGCAGTTTTTTTACCCAGATCAGTCTGAGAAGTGAAATTAGTGACGCTGGGGATGATTCATCCCCTCACGTCCTGCGGGTCCTCAGGAGGTCGCTCGTTTGAGCACAGTGACAAAGGTCTGTGATGGGACCGCCGCAACAACCGGGCCTGAAACCTCCTCCCCTGCACGCCCAACCCCAGCAAGAAATTCCATCTGAGGACACCACATGGCTGACAACAATCAGGAAGAGCAATTTTATTTCCTGGCAGGTTATTTTCAGCCCGCATCGTTTCCGTGACCTGCTCCGCAGCACATCCCTGTGCGAGGACGTGCTGCCAAGATCCAAGTGACAGAGACTTGGGAATGGCAAGGCTTGTGCTGGGCTGCTTCCTCATCTTCTGCACAGCCATTTCCGTGCCCTTCCCTCACCACGGGTCACTCCCAGCTCTGCTCAGACAGACCCCACACTGTGAGAAGCAGTGGGGAGATGCCAAGCAGGCCGTGCTGATGCCGTGCTGATTTTTTGCCTTTTCTTTTATACCCCTTTTATGTGCTCTTTTATATAACTTTTATGTATTCTTAGCGCTTTTTAGCCCACATACTGATAATTCCTGAAGTTAGATAGCCCAGCCTTTGTTAAACCAGGGGACCAAACATCCTGGAAGCCTTGCAGTCAGAAAGCCCCAGACACCAAGGTCCTCTCCAGAACACATCCTGTAAATTAAGACAGGCCCATCCAGGGGAAAGTTCCTCGAGATGGGGGTTCAAAGGAGACTCTCATTGGGGAATCTTTGATAGATATGCTAATTTGTGAAGCCTATAATTATATGTGCTTTTCTGGGGTGTGTGTGTGCATTTAGGGGTGCATTTCGGTGCATCCCACCAGGACAGAGTGCTGCATCATCTAAGTATCCTTCAATAAATACCGAGGTAAAACCCTTTTTTTCACTTAAACGCGTCTGGCAGTTAATTTTAAGACCAGGAAAAGGCAGCAGGGTTAATTCAGGTGTTCGGGCTGCTGCTCTGAAGCAGAGCTGGGCACATGACGGAGCTTCCTGGGATGATTTATGCTGCCTCCGGGCGCGTTCTGTGGAGACAGGATGTGTAATAGACTGCGGGGAGGTTGAGCTCAGTGTTTTGTAAAGAGATCGCCTGTGTCGCAATCTGTATTGTGCCTGAGCAGCCCAGAGTCATTCAGGGAGCTGGGGAACTGCTGTGCCTGTCAGCTCCTGAGGAGCATGGAGCACATCCAATCTCCAGCTCAGCTCAACGACCCAAAAGGATGAATTGGGCTGAGCTGGTGCTGAGCAGCCTTTGGCAGAGGATCCAAGCTGAAAGGATCATCCTGGGGGAAGCAGAGGCGTGCAGGCAGGCGCTGTGCTCCCGTGCTCCTCGCCCAGCTCCCCGTGTGACACGGCCTCACCTCGGGCTGCCTCGCACGCAGCTGGCCCAGAGGGGGCACGGAGCAGGGATGGGTGCTGCCACCTCAGCCCGGAGACAGCCCCGGAGGGCGCTGCTGCCTGCCTCGATTTACCCCAGCCACAGGGGGAGATGAGATTTACGGCTCCCTCCCTCCCTCTCTTCCGTGCCAGACCCTTCTGTGGCACCCCAGAAGTTTGCTGGGATGCTCTGCAAGGGACAAAGCTGAGCTCTGGGTGCCTTTTCCATCCTCCTGCCTGGGAAGGGCCATGAATCCCTTCCCTTGCCAAGCACGAGGAGTTGACGGCAAATCCAAACAAGAGCCTCGAAATCTCCTCATGCGAAACCCTCCAATGAAGCACTCGAGGTTTTTATCCCAACACCAGCACCCTCAGATGCCAGCAGAGCACCTGGCCAGTGAGGACCAGCATGTTCATCCTGCCAGGAGCTTTCTGCAGGCAGAATGAGACTGAGTGAAAAGGGCTGAGCCTTGAGAGCCAGGAGGGCCAGAGGGTGCCCCCAGGTCACATTTCCTGTCCCAGGGAGGTCCCTCCATGCCTCTTACACACAAACAGCCTTCCAAGTATTGTCCTAAAACTCCAGATTTTAGAGCTTTGCCTCTCATTTGTCACCAGAGTTCACAAAAATACTGGAACTGTCGTAATACTTCAATTGCTATTCCTCCCTCCCCATTTATCCTTTAATTTACAGCTTCCTCCACTCGCATTCTTATTTCAATCTTTTTTGCCCCTCCAGCTTCAGAATGTTTTCCAGCTTTTGTATCTTTTCTTTTTATTTGATCATCATCTTCCTGTTCTATATTTGCGCTTGCAAACAGACACCTGCGTGCACACCCACACTGCCTGACTCAATCTTTGTTTTGTTTTCTGGGTTCATTTTGCACTTTCATTTGTCTCTCACCCTTCTTCAGCCCCTCTTCATTTTTCCTTTTTATTGCTGGAGACTTAATCACGCTGCTCATTTAGTCTGTGGCTCCTGTCTCTGGTATCTCAGACCCTCCTGTCTCCCAAAGGCTTCCTTATCTCCACGGATTTCCCTTTATTCCTTCGTTGCCCCTCTCTGTGATCCAAGTGCAGCAACTTCTCTGCCTCGCTGTTTTCATTCTTCTGAGGACACACCACCCTGACGCCCCTCTTGCCTCTCCTAACAACACAGTAGAAATTCCATGAAAGTAATCACAGAATATCCTGAGCTGGAAGGGACCCACAGGGATCATGGATCCAGCGCCAGCCCCTGCACAGACCCCCCAACAACCCCACCCTGGGCATCCCTGGCAGCGCTGCCCAAACGCTCCTGGAGCAGCCTCGGGGCCGTGCCCATTCCCTGGGGAGCCTGGGCAGTGCCCAGCACCCTTGGGGGGAAGAACCTTTCCCTGTGATCCCCCCTAAATACCTCCAAGCAATCATTCTGCTGGAATTGGCAGTGATTTCCGTGCCTTTCCGTGCTGCTCAGCGCCGGGATGGAGGAAGACAGGCCATCGAGCTGTGAAACTTGCACTTCCCTCACCCTCATTTCCAGGAGTCCTCGCAGGATAAAAGAGCAGCTGATATTGGAATGTCCCGTTCACTTCCACTTGCCATTCAGCTGCATAGCAACCACAGAGTACCTTCAGCAGACTTGCTGAACTATTTTTAGTTCAATTACTTGTTCCCCTGACTCAGACTGCAGGGTCTGAGCTTACCTTTCATGCAATATGTGCAAACGAACCTCGTTGCTCGCACTCGTCCTGACCCGTGCAGCTCATTACCAGGAAATTATTTTAGGGACTGAGATACAAACTTCTATATTTGCCCCTCATGTCTGACAGATTTTCAGGCTAATTTTGTTCCCATCTAGCTTTCATAGCCCAAAGTTTTTATCATATTCATATCCTTGTCATCCACTTGGGTGACAGAACTCCCTGCAGGTGGATTCACCAGCTTGAGGAACGGCTTCTAGCAGGGAAAGCTAACGATGATATGCCAGCACAGTAAATCTGTAAAATCCGTGAGGAGAAGGCAGCAGGAGGCTTGTTTATCATCTTTTGGGGCTGAAAATAAAGCTTTTCTCAAGGCCTGCTGCAGGAAGTCCAAGTGTGGGTAAGGGGAGGTGCGGGAGCAAAGCTCCAGCAGCCTCTGAACGCTGCCCAGAGCAGGATCTGCTCCTCGTGCTGGATCAGAGACTGAGGAGAGGACATGGATTTAAGTTAAAATTACCCCCCCATGTTCTCATTTCACCGAGTGGAAGGGCATTTCAGACCTGGCAGCACAGACCCAGAGTCCTCCCCAGGTTTATTTGCAGAATAACTGTTTGTTCCCTCACCTCAGTGGCCGCCCTTGTGGTGAATGCCAAACTCCAGCAGGATGAGATGAGAACACAGACTGGCGACAAAGCCAAGCCTGAAAGATATTTCCACATGATTTTGACTTGTGAGGAATCTGCACGGGTATTCCAGAATGCAACCACGTGGAGGAAACCCCAAGCTGGTTTGGAAGCGCTGGTGTGCCAGTATTAATTCTTAAATCCCGTGAATGGCTTCCATTAAAGACTCTTCCCAATACTGAAGTGTGCACCTCCTCTAAGGGAAAACACCCTGGGCTGCTCAGCTCTCCCTCAGAAATCAAATATCCACCCCAAACAATCGTCATGGGATCACAGAATGGTTTGGGTCGGAAGGGGCCATACAAATCATCTCGTTCCACCCCTTGCCCTGGGCAGGGACGCCTTCCACCCTGCCAGGCTGCCCAGAGCTCCACCCAGCCTGGCTCCCATCAGGTACTGGGTGATTGTCGTTTTTAGTGACAACTAAATGGGTGACAACTAATAGGGTGACATCTATAAAAGTGTATTAAATGTTTCAACCTCCATTTTAGAGTCAGCTCTTAGGATTCTCCACCCCTCAGTAAGGTACCCTGTGCCTGGTTAGCTGTTCTCCTCCTGGTTATCTTCTTAATCAGCAATGCCCTTAGTAAATCCTGTTCTCCCTTTTCCCCTGCTCGGTGGATTGAATTATGGGTTTGCCTCTTCAGTGCTGTCCCTTCCCATTTGTAATATTCTTTTCTATTTAATCCCTCAGCCAATTCCCCATTTTTCCTTCCCAGTTTAACAGCTGATGAAACCAGGATCTGGTTAATGAAGAAACCAGGACCTGGTTAATGAAGAAACCAGGATTTGGTTAATATAGACCCTTCCTCTCCGAGGAGACACCAAACTGCAGCCTCTCTTTGGAGCCAGGCTGTGCTCCACAGCTGCCCTCACCAGCTGCTGGTCTAAGCCACTAAACTGCAATAATCTCCCTGACACTGGAACTTCCCATCTCCTTGCTTTCCTCCTCAGGAGCTCACTGAACCACGAAGGTGTTTAGCTCCACTGGGAGCAAATCATTTTGTCCACCTGTTTGTAGAGCAGAAATGATCTGAGCGGGGAGAAAACTGTGCCTGAAACCTGGCGTGGATGAATGCTGGGCTGGAAGCAGCAGGAGGAGGGAGAAGGGTGGGGATACAAATAAATGGGGATGCTCAGACACAACTGGGGACTGCAGAAATCCCTAAGCTGCTTTTTCTTAGGAGAATTTTTTTTAAAAATTACCACTTCAGAATTCTTCTGATACGTCTGCATTTTTAGCTGACTGCAGTTTTTAAAACCAGCCTTACAGTGGGCTTTGTTTGCTTAAATTCAGCCAAATCTTTCCCTGGCAGGAGCAAAACTTGAGGCATTGGGTGTGTGTTTGTCAAGCAGCTGCTTTCTGTGGGCAGCACCTGGGGAAAAAAGGCCTTTTCCAGGCCACGAGTGGGGTGGAAGGAAAAGGGATTGCAAGGCAAAGCCTGGTCTTGGTTCTGCCGCTGCCCTGCGCTCCCTCTCCTTCCTTTCTAGGAGAAGAAATCACCTTTTCCCGTGCCTGTATTGTAGCCATTCATCATTACCAAAACCTGTATCATTCCAAGGAAACTCTTCCTGGATCCTTTCTCCCAGCTT
This sequence comes from Oreocharis arfaki, assembly GCA_013398015.1. NCBI lineage: Eukaryota > Metazoa > Chordata > Aves > Passeriformes > Paramythiidae > Oreocharis > Oreocharis arfaki. Next base: position 185,505 of record VZRR01010930.1, on the reverse strand, counting down.
TCAGAAATGTAAAAGTGAGTGTCTCTTGCTTTTTAAGGTGTTATCCAAACCAAGTACCTCTGGAAGGCCATTCCCCCTCTTATCTCCGAGAGAAGCTCCATTACAGAGGGTGATAAATCACCAGAGGGCTGGAACTGGGCGGGACAAACCTCAGGGCAGCGGGAGAAGGAACAGAGCTCAGCTGGAGGAAGGAGGATGCAGAGCCAAAGCTGGATGCTGTTCCACGTGGATATTGTTCTTTGCAGGCGTTTTGTCTCTGTGGCCGGATTTACTCCCAGATGCAGGGGTTTATATGGATATATTTATGTTGTACACCATTTAATTTTGAGCTAGGTGCTGTTTACAAAAAACATCGGTGCAAGGAACTTTCCTTTGCTCGGGGTTATGTTTTTGCAGAGTGGCCTCTGATTTTCCCATGATTACTTTTATGATCTAATATTTAACTGTCTGTTACATCAACGCTGCCTATGGAAAGAGAAGTGCAGATTTTGATAGTAAATCCTGTTTTATCAGGTATCCTTCCTCAGTATCCCCACTCTTTTCAAGATTGTTTTCCTTTTGGGAAGGTACTGAGGAAGACCAGTCTTCTTGCCAAAAAGAATCCTCTCTTTTCATCTCTAAATCACTAAATATTCTTGAATTTAAAAAAAAAAAATAAATAATGCTGATGACTGACAATGGCTGATAGTGACTTCTTAACTGCAATAACAAAAATAGCCCAGAACCATTCATATTCCAACTGCTGGTAAAGTGACATTGCAACTAAAAGGGAAAAATAAAGCTGTTCCTGAAAGAAAATCTATTCTTTTCTCTGTTCCAGGAAAGAATGATTTCTGGGGCTTTTTTTAGCAGGAAGACTCAGAGCATTTTGCAGCTCCCAAGCGTTTTCTCAGCCTGGGAAACCAAGCAGTGGATCAGAGGAGGTGAGTGACCCACATCTCTCCCAGGATTGACTCAGCTGTCCTGAAAGCCACCAACTCCCCAGCTGAAGGCTCTGAATTTGTCATTAATGTTTGCCCAACACGACTTTACCCAGCAGAGCTCTGTAGAATAAGACCCCAGAGCCAGAGCACAGATGAGCTTTGGGAGCTCTCGCTCATTTTTACCTGTAGGAAACCTGACCCCTCCCGGTGAGTGGGACGGATTCCCCACAGGGTGATGAGGAGAGGGAAGCACTCCCAGAGGGTTACTAACTCCTGGACACCAATTTGAGCCTGGAAAAGGCTCTTTTTCCCCAAGTGCTGCCCACAGAAAGCAGCTGCTTGACAAACACACACCCAATGCCTCAAGTTTTGCTCCTGCCAGGGAAAGATTTGGCTGAATTTAAGCAAACAAAGCCCACTGTAAGGCTGGTTTTAAAAACTGCAGTCAGCTAAAAATGCAGACGTATCAGAAGGCTTCTGAAGTGATAAGTTTGGGTTTTTTTAATTTCTCCTAAGAAAAAGCAGCTTAGGGATTTCTGCAGTCCCCAGTTGTGTCTGAGCATCCTCACACTCACGGCTGTCTTCTCAAATCTCGCCCTTAAGCTTTCCAAGTGCTCTTATTTTTATCCCAGAAATAAGAGAAAGAGGGGAGATTTACCGGGTTAAACCTTTAATTCCTACATAAAAGGCTTCTTTCCCCCTTTCTTTCTTAACCCTTAATTCTTTCTTTCCATTATTCTCTCATTCTGCTCCTCAGCCCAAGCGAGAGGCATTGAAATGCTGCCCGTTTGCTTTGTGGAACGAGCAGCTTCGGGCGTTTCACCTTTGCTTTGTTTTCCAGGAATCGTGGTATTTGTTTTCAGCAGAGCTTCCTGCAGGCATCAAAAAATGGGTGTGAATCCTGACCTGTCCAATCCCTGCTCCTTTCTTTCCAGGCTGGGAAAGGTCTGGGTCAGCAGTGCTGCTCCCAGTGATGCCCTGGAGCTGGATGGGGAAGCCTCTCCCAGCTCCTACCTGCGTCCTGCAGCTCTGACCCAGCTCACAGCCACCCTCTGCCCCTGTTTCAGAGAAGGCACAGAATAAATTGCCAACAGCACAGCGGAAAATGATTTTTTTTGAGGCAGCCAATAGGTCCAAACCCACCCTTCCATTTGCTACCTCCAGCTGTAAAGCTGTTTGCACTCAGTGGTGCCCAGGAACACTTCGGCCATGGCTTGTTAAGGCCGACCTTTAGTGATTGGGGTTATTTAAAAGTGATTCCAGACAGAAATTAATGATTTCCAGTAGCCAGAATGCTGCTGCCCATAGCTGGACTAAGCCATGAGGCTTTTCTGCCTCCTCCTTCCCATTCCCGGGGTGAATGGAGTTGCACAGACTTCAGATAAAAGGTGAGGATCAAGTGGAGAGAGTGCAAACACAGCCTAAAACCTGATCTTGAGCAGAAGATTAATGTGCAGAAAGGGGGAAAAAAAAGTATTATGGGTTTTAAATATTGAAGAGAGCTGCAATGACAAAGGAATGGTGCATTTGTGTTCGTGCTGGTTAGGATAAGAATCAGGTAAAATTCCTGCAGGATGTTGTGGGTCAGGCTTGAGGAAAAGCTTTCAGTGGTAGGAAAGCTGCAGAGAAGACTTCCAGCAGAGGCTGTGGAGGATTCTCTGCTGAAGGAGCTTCAGCAACAGGCAGACAGCACTCTGCCCAGGCAGAGCTACAACTAATCCTGCCCCGAGACAGAAGGATGGATTATGTCATCATTTCTGAGTCTTTGCAGCCCTGTGTGATTATCAGATCCAACAATGCAAATTTTAGGTGAATACATGTTTCCATCATCCACGTTCTCCCCCCCACCACGCTCCACCAGGCTTTTCCATCTTACAGATCTCTTAATCTTTTTTTATCCCTGACCTTTCCTCTTCCTTCTAAAAATTCTCTGCCCAAACTGCCTGATTGCTGTCCTCTTCCTCCCAGACGAAAATTCACCTTCTTTAACACGGTTCAGGTCTCAATTGCAGCTCAAGACCCTACAATCAGTCACAGAAACTCCTCCCCTGGCTGCCAGCAGAGTAAATCCTGGCAGAACCTCACGACGGACCCTGTGCCTCATGCACAGCCGAGGAAAGGCTCCATCTCTCCCAGTTTTCCTCCCACATGGACACCCACACGGAGCTGCTTTTAACACTGGCAGAGAGGAAAAGCAACCAGCAGCTGAAGCCCTGGCAAAGCTGCTCCTGTTCCTCGTGGCTCTCAGAGGAACCCTTCCCTTCCCTTCCTCCACGGCCCTGCTGTGATTAACTGACCTTGCCCTGCCGCCTGTCAACTGCAAGATAGGATTTAGATAATGTTTTGTGGCTGAATGGCAGAAATTGAGCTTGAAGCCCAGACAACATTGCTTTTGCTCATGTGTTTGTGCAAATCTCTCTGCTGTAGCCTGGAAGCAATCTCAGCCTGCCTCACAGTGCAAAGATACACATTTAATCTTGTAGCTTATTACATTTTCACCAGATATAGTGCTCTTGCTATCAACAGATGCTGGTAAAGTGCGTGGGGGGGGGGGCAGTTTAATATATTTTCCTCCTTAAGTGTTTATCTCCCTTTATTATGTGTCCCAGCAGGTCAGATTCATTTTCCTGAGCTCTTTCCAGGCTCAGTGTGAGGGCACTTCACATTTTTGCCTCCTACCTGTGACCACACCACTTCCTCAGATACCCTGGGCCCCAAGGCTGCACACAGAATACCCAATTCCCACTCCAAAATCCCTCCTTTTTCAGTTTGCTGTCCACGCTTTGGAGTTCAGTTCCTTGCCGTTGTCCTTTCTGTCAGTCAGCTGTGCCCAGCTCTCGTTCAGCACCACGCCTGGAACCACTCAGTGAGACATTCAACGTTGTCTTTGCTTCCCGACTTCTCACAGCAGGTAAAAATCCTCTCCCTCCCTCATCTGCCAATGGACACCGTTAAACCTCCCAGATAAAAATTAAAAGGAAGTGTGAATATCCTCCCAAACCGATTTCTTCTGCAAACAGCACGCTTAGCTGCTTGTACAGACATTTATGATTCAAACCCACCAGTACCCACAGAAAGGACCATCCTGGATCAAGCCTTTGATGTGAAGGTTCAGAGCTTCACAGATTTTACATGCTCAGATACCCACAAACAACTTTAAGGCGTGTTTTCCCCTTTCTTCCTGGCGATGTGCTCAGATACTGCGTGCTCAGTGTGTGTTTTCGAGGAGCTCGGACATATTGGGCTGCATCTGCTGGTTTATTTTTAGGAAGATGAGCTCCCATAGATTTGCTCAGGAACTGCACACGAAGAATTACGTGAACTTTGCAAAGAGCAGAATATTTTAAGTTCCGTGCCTGTGAAGCCCGACAGCGCTCGTTCGAATGAATGACTCCTCGTAAAACTCACGCCGACCCCTTCTCCCTGAAGGCTGGCGTCCAAAAGTCATCCCAGCCGTGTGAAAGGTCTGCCTTAAACCAGCGTGAGCCTGCAGGAAACACAGAACTGAGGCTGACCACCAGCTTTTCTTCCCATCTTCGCCTGTGCCAGGGCGGGGACGGTGTTTGCAGCCAGCAGAAAAACACCGGGGCCGTGTTCCGAGCGCCTCTGAATGCAAACACGGGCATCACCAAGGGACAGCTCGGTGCAAACAGAGCTCTCTACCATTTTCCTGTCAGCAGCTCAGCACAGGAGCTGAGGGGATTTTGAAAGCAGCTTAAGCTGCCCGTTCCCACCACCACGGGAGCTGCAGGCCTGACTCCAGCCCTGATCTTGCAAGGGTTTATTTTGTGCTCGCCTTCAAGGGCTGCATCGAGAGCCATCAGCTGAGCAATGAATTAGAGAGTGCACCAGAGCCAGCCAGCCCTGGAAATTCGGCTGCTGCCTTTGCTGGTTTGTTGTAACACGTCCTGCCCGTGAAGCATTGCCCCACAAGCCCGTGAACTAAGATGAACTGCACTTGTTTGGAACTTAACTTTGCTTATTCAGAGATTAAACCCCGTTGTCAGCTTGTAAAATCTATATTGCAAAAGCAGTGATAAAGAACACTTCCCCTCTTCCACATGGCACTTTTGTCAATCCGTCTCTGGTCCGGTCAGATAAATCACATTACATGGGGAGAAGGCAAATCTACCCAACTACAGCACAAATATGGCTAAGATTTTCACAACTGCTGAGGGGCTTTGAAGCTGGGGGAGCTGGGCTGTGACAAGGAACATTTATTTCTCTCTCAGGGGGGAGAAAAAAAATCAATTGTCTGGAAGAGTCCTTGTGAATGAAGACCAGGAACCATTGGTCTGGCTCACATCTCAATGCACCTTACAGGGGAGAGCTGTAAAGGACCTCAGAGGAGAATTCTGCCTTTGAGACTAATCAAGAAAGGAGATTTTCAGGTAGAAATATAGGACTAATTGTACAGGGCAATTCTAGTAGCTTGTTTTCACCTAACATAATAAACTGGTCCTTACTTTAGAGGCTGAGCTGGTAGCAAATTACAGATCCACTTGGAGCTGAACTGACCTAATTAGTTTTTGTTTTGTGCTGATACTGAACGAACCTGCTCAAAGGATGCTTCCCCTCCTGCTTGAATAAATCAGAATTTCAAGACATATGTCCAGGAGGCCCACTAGGCCTAGTCCTGGCTTGCCTGCTCGCATTTGGCTTTTAGCAGAAGAGCTCCTGAATCCTGGCAGCTTGAAAAGAGGGAGGTTTCTGGCACTGAGTGTGGGTAACCAGGGCCCCGGAGCTGCTGGAGGGCTCAGGAAGATGCCCAGGGGCCAGCTGGGCAGTGCCTGTCCTGGGCAGGGAGGGCTATAGCCCCATCTTTTGGTAAACCCGAATTTCACATCATCTTCTTCCTTCCCACATCATCTGGTGAGAACTGGGGACCCCCACCCTACAGAGCCCCACAGGGGGACTGAAGCAGGGCTGGGACAGACCCTCCCACGGCAGCAGGGGGGATTTTCAGGAGGAAGGACTGGGCTAAAGCTGTTTTGTCTACACATGATCCCTGGACAGAGGCTTCATCGGTGAAAGGAACCCAGAGACAGCTCCTTGCTGCTGCCTCCTGCAAATTCAGCAGGACCTTTCCCTACCAGCTACTCCCTAAAGCTGGGCTTTGTGCAGCTATTTACTGGTGCACCAGTACAAAACTGGTGTGGGAACAGGCAGCTGCCACCTCAGATGCTCTTTGTGCCCACAGTGGCACAGTGGTGTGTGTGATGGCATATTTGGGTATCACTTTCCGAAACCAGCACTGTTAGTGGGACAAATTGGGTGAGAAAACGCACTTTAATCCCCAGATGGTGCCATTATTAAGCTCTCATTAGCTGTGCTCCAGAGCACTCCAGACTGAGGGAAAAGGTGCAGCGCGGAGTGCAGCAGGTGAAGTGCCGAGGACTGAAAGCTGAGTGCAGAGATTTGTGGTGGGGAGGAGCAGGAGGTTGGTGCCAGGGGAAAAGGGGAGCTGAGCATACATCCAGGAGCAGCCCTGGCACAGGCAAAGGTGTGAGAGAGGCAGAGATCCATGAACCCTGCTCCTGGGAGGAGGTGGGTGTGCATTAATGTCCCTGTTTCCAGCAGGGAGACACCGTGGAGGGCAGAATATCACCATTATTGCCCACTCCCATCTGTGCTGAGAGCAAGGCTGAGAAGGATTAAGGCAAGGCACAGAAAAGGCAGCAAAGGTGTGGGACAAGCATCTCCCCAGCACCTGAGGCCAGCCCCAGCCCCAGCCGTGCCAGGGATCAGCTTTTCTGGGCTGGGGCAGCTCCTCTCAGACACGGCTGCCAAGCACTTGGCAGGGGAGGAAAGGAAATTGCTGATGCTCAGAGTGAGAGCCCAGGACAAGTTTCCCAGCCAGGCTTGAAGCAGAGCCAGCGTGTCAGATAAAGTGACCAGCTGGGAGGCAAAACAAGGTAAAAATAAGAAAAGCATCCCTATCAGGAGGCAGAACAGTGGGCAGCTCTTGTTGCTGCTGCTATTAATAATGCATGGAGACCGCTAACAAATCTACCATTTTCACACAACTAATTGCAGAAATGTTTGCCACCTCCCCAGGGCATTTCTCACACTACCCTGACACTTTATTATTTCTCCTTCTCCTTGGCTGCCTCTCCTTCCCTTCTCCTTTCCATGAGGATTTTTGAAATTGCAGCCGCTCGCCAAACCAAAGGATTAACCAGCACGGAAAAGGTTTTAAGTACTGAAGTGCTGTGTTTTGTGCAGTGCAAGCTAATGGCAAGGAAATATTTATGTAATTGTGCAATGGGGACTCGCACAGCACCTTTTTTTTTTTGCCTATAAATCCCTGTTAAGTTCAAACATTCCACCAAAACTCTCGGTTCCGCCGCAAGACCTTGAATCTCAAATATTGCTCCATGGAAAGAAATCACCTCAAGGTTTTTAGGATTTCACTCCCTCAAAAAAGGGACCAGCTTATCAAAACTCCTGAGCATTGCTAAGTGCAACAGCTTTGCAGCTACTCTTTGCTTATCACCTGAAAATAAAGCTGTTCTGCAAAGGTGTATTGGTTTGGGAGGAAAGACAGTAAAAATGAGAAATACATTTCCAGAAGACTGTGGTGCTGATTTAATGTTTTTAGGAGCAGAAGTGAGAGGGGGTGCTGATACACCTAAAAAAAAAGTGGGTTTTGTGATCTGTAACTATATAACAAAGGAGAAATCATGAGAAAAATCTGCACACAGTCACTTTTACTGACCAGACTGACAAATATTAAGGCCAGCACAGGCTTCACCCTCTTATTTTGATGATCTACACATCCCATGACAAATACAACCAGGGTTGGTGCATTTAGCACCTAAAAGCAGAACAAAACCACACATCAGTGTTCAGTTGCTGCATGGAAGGAAATGGAGGAGGCTGAAACAGCTGAAACCTTAAATTTCCTGCTGGATGTCCTTTGAATTTTGAGGCATCTCCATGAGGAGCTCTGAGGGCATGATTGAATTCCCAGGTGTACCTAACAATGTGCACTTGTAGCTGCTTCAGGAAAAGAGCTGTTCCATCAATTAAGTGCTGATACCAAGCCCCCATCAGAGTCACCAGGAAAATTGCCATGGACACTGCACCAGATCTGAGAGGAAGAGCCTCGAAGGAAGGATGAGCAGCAGCTCTGGAACAAGCAGCAGGGTTTCAGAGAGAGCTATTTTTGCAGTCCAAACAATTTTCCCAGGGCTGTTACCCCACCTGATCCACCCCAGTTTGGACCTGCTGGGGAAAAGTGAGGGAATTTCTGTGAGCCCTTCACTCCAAGCTGTGCCAAAGCAACAGAACTAGCAGAGAAACCTCCCTCCAGCCCTGCAACTCAGCTTACAGGTGATTTTCCCTCTGTTTAAAACCCTTGTGAGTGCTTTGAGCTCTTCCTCAAGAGATCCCCAGGGTCTGTCAGGCTCCAGAAACAGCTGTACATTAGCATAGGACTGATATAAATAAAGAAGAGCCAGGCCTGATGCCAGTGGACACGTTTGGTGACCTTCTGCTGCGCCAAACACTTCAGCAGGAGAGGTCATCTTTATTTCCTGCACTGTCCTTCCTTCCTGAAGCACACTGGAGCAGCAGAGCCGCCGTGATCTGAAGTCTGCTCACTACCAGACTCCATGCAGTGAATTTCAAGCACCGAGCTGGATACCCACCCTGAGGAGCAGTCAGCAGATGGGGAAGCACAGAGAGTGGATTTATCAGTGCCACACTCTGATCCTGTGGAGTTCAGTCTAGGGTAGCCTGGAGAAAATTCTTCTTGTGCAGCCTTGAGAGCAGAAAACCCCGCTAATTCTTACCAAGTGAAAGATAAACAGTTCAGTTTTTCCACAGCACCAGTCCAACAGGCAGCTGCAAAGAGCAGCACATAAGATAAAAGGGATTTGTGTGGCAGCTCTGCCTGATCTGCTCGGTGCTCGAGGCAGCAGTGAGGGAAACTGAGGCTAATTCTGGAAAAAAAAAACCCAAACCTTTTTAGTTTGGTTCTGGAATATGCTGTTTTCTCCAAATTAAGTGGGGGTGCAAGAAGTTGATGCTCTCAAATTTTGGACGTAGCTGGGATTTTTCGGATTTGCTGGAGGAAAAAAAATTAAACAGCTTTCCTTTCCTTGCTCCCCTTGAAATAGAAGAAAAGAGCTGAAGATCAGGAGTGTGCCTGGGCAGCACCTCTAAATGGAGACATCCCAGTCCTCTTGGCCTTTCCCTTCCTAGGATTTGACTTCAATGCTGCGGGGTGATCACCAGCCATCCTTCCACGTGAGGTGCCACTTCCACGCTGGTTTGGATGCTGAGATCTTCTCCAGAGTGCATTAAACAAGGAGATAAAATCCCATCCCCAAGCTCAGGTTGCCTTGGGCGGTGCACACAGAACATATGTTCAGCAAGGAGAGCTGCACAGTGCCAAATCTGCATTTAAATCTGTTTACTCATGGCTACATCTCTGCTCGTCCTGGGGAGCCAAAGGTCCCTGGCAGTCCCTGCACGTGCTGCATCACCCCCAGGTTTTCTGCTCTGCAGTCATTCCCTCATGCCTGCAGTTTTGCCTTTCCAGGTGAGAATACTGGGCAGAGAACACTTGCACAGAGTTGGGATGGACAAATCAAAATAGCTTTTTTCCTGACCCACTGCAGTGTAAACTTTTTACCTGACCACTTGAGCTGAACCTGCTGGAGAACCCAGACTCCTGGAGGCATTTTTCCCTCCTACAACACCCACTTTGGTGGTACCAGCTGCATGCTTTGAGCCCCAATGATTGTGCCCTGGATCCATCAGGTGCTGGATTGTTCTCCCTCCCATTCCCCGAGCCCTGGCACAGGGTGCTCTCCCGGGGGGGGATGCTGGCACTGCTTCCCAGCTCTGCTAAAAGCAGCTCATGTGTTTTAGGGATCCCAAAACAATTCCATTTACTGCACTGCACTGGGAACTTCACCTCCTGAGGAGCAGCAGAGAAAGAACCAATTATTCCCAGGCCAGCTGCAAAAGGGGTTCCAGCTAAAAAAGTCATGGAGTGCAGAGCTGGTGCCACACTGTGCTTGTGCCACTCGGGGTATTTATGATGCCTCCTTTAGTCACCATAAATCTCTGCAGAAAGGGCTTGGTTAAGATATGATTAGGTTGGGATTATTGCATATGAGGCTCTTCCTAGGGCTTATAAATGTGACAAACTCTGAAATAAGGTTTCCACAGAAAAGGAGAGGGAAGGAGGGAAGCGGTGCTTTTACTGAAATACACAACAATTCCCTAATTACTCCTCTACTCTAGTGACTCCGAGTGGTGAATAAAAACAATTAAAGGAACATTCTCTGTTCTGCCCTCTTATGCCTCCAAACTCATATTCTCTTCAGGGACTCAATTTAACAGCAGCTGTGGAGTAAGGCTTGAATGAAATTAGGCTGATTTAGGAGCCTGCGTGGAGCCCTGAGCACAGGGACATTGTGCAGCTCCGGAGATGAATTCCCACTGCTTGGCCTGCACTACCAGGAAATATTGAAATCTGCAACTGACCAACCCTTTCTTAACAAAATATCTTCGGCCAGAGAAGGCAAAAGGGCCTTTGCAGCTCGTGTGTGCTCCCTTTGAAGCCTGCACGAAGGTCCAGCCCTTCCATCACCCTCCATGCGTGCCTGGAGGTGTGAGCACAAGAGAGAATCACCTGACACTGAGCACTGCTGGTGCTGCAGCCTGAGAAGGAGCAGTTGGTGCTCCAGGTCATCTGGACAACACTTACATGTCATAACCCGAGATAAATATTTAATTTACCTGTAAAGACAGGTAAGTTTCACATTGGAATCATAGAATGGTTTTTAGGTTGAAAGGGACCTCAAAGCTCATCTCGTTCCGTGGGCAGGGACACTTTCCCCTAGCCCAGGGTGCTCTAAGCCCCATCCAGCCTGGCCTTGGACACTCCCAGGGATGGGAATTCTTCTCTCACAGGGAAGAATTTCACTGTTTAATATCAACAGCCACGCTGAAATCCCTAAGCAGACACACAAAGGACCACGGACTCTGGAAGAATATTTGTTCAGAAGAGGAATACGGCAAAGCAATAACGTGCATTGATACATTGAAGGAAACCATTTCCTTTTCTCCTGGAGCTGGGATGGAGCCAAGCAATACCCAGCTCTTCCTTCTCCAGAGTGGTATTTTTTATATTAACATCACTAAAAGAGCATAATAAGCAGGTATTTAAAATGTACAAATCTGTCCCCACCAGCTCCTTTTGATCACAGTGACCTCAGTTTGCAACATCACATTTAACATCCCCACCCCCTTAACCCCCTGTTGGTTTGAAATATTAGCCACTGGCGTCCTGGGATTAAAATAGAAAGTTTTCTGCTATGACTCCTTGCCAAAACCATTAAAACATTCTCTGCACTGTCACAGCTTGTGCCACCTCCCAGGGGAGTTGATTTAAAAGTAAATTACATGGAAGTGTCAGATGAAAAGAGCTTCATTATCTAATTCTTCCTACACCAGCATTTCTTTAAATTGCTTGCTAGGGCCAGGAGACAATTAGTCCTGGGTTTGAAAGGAGGCGTGAGAAGTCTCTGTCACTCCCATTAACCACTTTTTGTTTTTTAAATATGCAAATACTGTTGCTTTCTAAAGAAGTTTGATGGGACACACTCAGCACCTTGAGTTTCAGGGGCTGGACTGGACTGGGGGTCCTCCAGCCCAGTCTGGTGATTGAATCAGCACTGAAATAATGGCAAAAATGAGGAATCTTCCATCTCCTTGCAGGAGCTGCAAGCACACCAACGTTGCCATGGCACCAAGCAGCTTCCACACAGATTTCAGGACCACCCGTGAGTGTCAGTAGGACACTTCCTCACCGAACCTGGGATTGGCACAGCTCTTCCAGGACGTGGGAGATGAGGCCAAAAATGCATCAAGAGCAGAGATTGCTCAAAACCCCACCTGGCCCAGGTCCTCTGAGCACCCCCTGCTCTGCCCATCACTCAGGCCCCAGCGTGGTCACCTTCCCAGCAGGGTTCTCACTTGAAACTCTCCACCAGACTTAGTCTAGACCTGTGTAGTATCCGAGACACTCCTGCTCTAATCCCTCCTCGCAGGGGAAATCTTCCAAGTGCTGGGTCAGGATCAGAGAGCAAATTGAACTAATCCAGGCACAGACAGCTCCTGCCCAGTCCGTGTCATCCCAAATCCTCCTGCAAGGGCTCAGAGCCTGCCCTTTGAGTCACATCACCTGCATTCCTTGTATCACTTCATTGCTTCCTCCTCCTCCTGGATCTAAAGGAACTTTGAGCTACTGACAGGATAAAAAGGCTCCCCTGGGACAGAGACAAGTTCAGTGCAGAGGTGAGCAGCCTTGTCCTCAGAGCTGAGGTGTTCCTCAGCTCCCAGATCTTGGTTGTGGGACCTTCTCCACAGGGCTCAGCACGAGTCCATCGCCCAGCTGGGCTGCACAGGGCGTTTTTGCCAAGTTTGAGAGCCCTGCCACGCTTAGAGACGACCTTTCCACACTAAGTATTTAAATTTAATTAGCCCACATCCTTTAAAATCATTTTACTGCGCACATGGAGCCTCTGTAGGACGGGTCTGGGAGCTGAGTGACACCTGGCTCTCCAAGCAGCTCATGTGCATCTGAGCAGCAAGGGCAAAGAGCTGCAGAGCTGCTTCCAGCACATTTTACTGCCTCTCCGCTCTCTCCAGCACTCAGGGCTGCAAGGTTACTGCTTCCACACAAATCATGCTGCAGAAAACACTCGGGACGGGAGGCTGATGTTTTATGAGGTGCAGAAGAGCCTTGGCTGAACTGATGACATCTCTAATTCCACGGGCAGTTATTGGCCACGCAGGCTGTAAAAGCAGCAGAGAGTCAGGGATGCAGAGCACTCGCTCTGCAGTGACCTCACAGAGCAGCAGCACCTGCTGGGAGATCCTGTCAAGAACCCAGACACCTCGGGTTTATTTTTGGCTCTCCCAAATATGCTCAGGAAGCTTTTGCAAAGTGATCAAGTTCGTTAAAAAAAACACTTAAGAGTGAACTTAAGCGATTTATCTGATGGGAATAAAATTGTTTGTGCTTCCAGGGGTGCAGAATTGCATCTCCCTCCATCCTTAAGCCAAGAAAATTCATATTTAAGGGTTGCAAGGCCAAGTTCAGTGCTGACACCACCCTGAGACAAAGGTCAGCACTGTAGGAAGGACCTTTGAACAGAGCAGGACAAACCAGAAAAGCAGTTTGGATTTGACAGCTTTGTTACTGCCCAGCATTTACTCCTTTCAATAAAATAAATAAAATAAAATAAACAAAACTTTGAAAATAAA